>RXPK01000327.1:232962-584133 GCA_004143645.1 Protaetia brevitarsis | reverse complement strand
GCTCGAAAGATAATACCCTTTACGGTGCGCGACAAAGATGCCGCAACCTTTTCGGCCTGCCCAGCGATTTACATTTCCAGAATTAAAACCTTTGTAGTTGACGTCAACTACTTGTTTACGTCGAAATTTTATTTCAATCAACTGTTCGTATTATTTTTTCTTATATTCGAATTATCATTAACTTTAGTTCTTAGCGAACTTTCTGTGGAAAAAATCCTACAAGAACAAAATAAAATTATAACTAGATATTTTCTGTAATAGTAAGTTTACCAAAACAATTTCATGTATGGTTTTTTTTTGATTATATTCTTAATTTTACTATTAAGTCGAATCGTCTTAATTTTTAAAGTTTGAAACTCAAAACATCTAATCCACATTTCATGCAAAAATTCCAATAAACGTAATTTGATTTATGCCGCCATAAAAAGCAATAGAAATAAAGCTTTAAAAAAGAACCATTTTTTTTTTAAATAAGGGTAACAATTTTTTCTAAAACGTATAAGATTTTTCCATATTTTCTACACTTTTTCAATATAAATAGCCATTTGGCATTTATGTCTGGTAGATTATTTTATACACCCATATTAAAAATTAGGGATGGCTAATCCGGATCGGAGCTGGTTCGCTGATCGGATGATTAAGTGCACCAAGCTCGCCTTTCGTAAAAGAGCGGGTTTAAATAAGCGGGGAAATACGGTTTATGCAATGCTGGAAAGGTACAGTCTATCTGCAGCAATTAATCGACACGACTAGAGCTATAAGTCGCGCTGGTTGCTGATTATGCGTGTGCACGCGAGTGGTCTATTTTCTGTTGCTAGAAGGAGTCATAGAAAGACGTAGCATCTCACTTGCTTCGGAAGCAACTTAAACGCGCACGTTTTGCTAATCGCAGTACCAGAAGTTGTATGTAGTGTCAAGTTGTGCTATTGGCATATTGGATATTATTATTTAAATATGGCGAAATATAATAAGGTCACGAATTTCAAAAAGAAGATGAGAAACACTGATTAACGAAGTCGCTCAACAGCCTGCACTCTACGACGATAAACATAACCTTATAAGGATCAGAATGTACGAGATAATACCTGGGAAGAATTTCACAGATGGTAAGCAAAATGGTTAGTATTTGGTGATCAAGAAACGATGATGAAATGAACTGAAAATATGCATGCTTTATGCTTAAGTTGAGGAGTGCAAGAAGAGATGGCAAAGTTTGAAAGACATTTACTGGAAAAAGAAAAAAGGACCGGTTCATCAGCCAGACGAACCACGACATGGATGCGCTAGCTTTTCTCGAAAGTGTGGCGAGACATAGAAAGTAAGTCACATACAGTAAATTATTGCGATAACTGTAAATTTGATCGGTGTTTTTTAGAACCAAAATCAACGTAACGCCAATAAATGAGGAAGATAATTCATCGCAAGCAGCAGACGAAGTAGCTGATGAAGACATGTTCGAAAATAGAGACGAAACGCAGGGGAAGCATCTCGAGAAATCAACTGAAACAGTGGACGAAATGGCAGACTCTCAAGATCGTCAGTGTGGATAGAAACATAGTGGAATCAGTTGAGGTCAGGTCAACGAAAAAACGAAAAACTGTTGGACACGATCAAAAGGAGGACAGAAGATCGTTCAATTCTATTTAAGAATTGGAATTGGCAATTGAAGACAAATTTTGCGAGGGTGGCAAAAACTGTCATGACATTTCGCCAACGCTTCCGCCAGTTCGTCTTAATGTAAAACTGTTCAGATATTTCATACCACTGTGCCTGCGTAAGTTTAGAACTTCTCTTAGGGCAGTAAATGTAAATGTATTTCCCGTAGCCAGGTGTCTAAAACAGAATAGATATACGTCACTTTATGGCTTATAGCTGGAAAGATTAAGTAATTGAAAGTAATTATAAACAAATTCTGTCGCTAACTGCCTTTATTAAGCCACTCGTGATCTGGGGACTTCTTTTGCAGTTATTAAGATTAAGGTAAAATGGAAGAATATAAAAGAGCAATACAAAAAAACGACAATACTGCGGTCTGAAACCCTAGAATTTCTACGTTATTCCCTTCAAAAGCGCTCAACATCCGGTAATATTCAAGATCTAGCCGGTAGTCACCAAGAGAGCCAACTCAGATTTAGATTCTTCCATCTCTGCTAAGCATGATTTGGCAAGCGATGCGCCGACAGAAAGTTCTTTGCCAAGCGATTCGCCTCAAAGTCGTTTTAAAAAACCGGCAATGACAAACAAGAACAAGAAAATTGCGAGCAGGATGTTAATGTCTTACCAGAGCTCGATCCTCCAGAAGATGGATCAGGATCCTAGTGCTCCAGTGCAACCTACTCCTGAAGATCTTGATTCATCTTACCTCCTGCCTCTTCTGCCATCTTTCAGAAATCTGACCGAGGGAAACAAATGAAATTTCGCCAGACCGTTATTGATTTTCTCCTCTCCATAGAAGCTACAAATTCTCAGCAATTGCAACACACCTTTTCAAACTTTGAACAATTTGAAAAGAGCAAATACGTGCAGGGTTTTTGTAGATAGAATATTTAATTGTAAATAAATTCATAACATTAGTGTACACGCATTTTGCAAACTGGATGCGACTATTGTTTTAGTTTGTACTTTCGTCCGAAACTCGAAAATCGCATTAAAACATTTTTCTGTAGATACTGCTATGGTTCGACAGCCTGCGTTACCGCTGAGTGTATTTTAAGTTGCATAGTTTTGTTGTTATGATTACTCAGTTCGTTTGATTTCAATGTTCCGAGAATTTTCACAATAATTTTATTTTGTATAAATTTAGTTAAAGAGTTTATTGTACGATTTAGGGTGAGTTTCATAATGTTACTTTAAAGCTTTAAAGTTACTTTAAATTAAAGTTCCCATAAATAATGCACAGACTTTTGTTAAAGTGCTAAAGTGCATTTATTATGAAACCGACCCTTAATTAATTGTGTTATTAAGTTTTTTTAAACTAATTCCATTCATTAATTTGTCTATCGTTTGCTTATGTAGGTTTAATGCAGATTCTATTGTATATTGGCGTATTGTTTGTATGACTGCGTTGTACGATTTTGAGAGCGGGATTTTTGTAAGAAAAATGATTGTAGAGTTTTGTCAAGCAGTTCCTTGTTCGACTATTGACGTGAGTAGACGTATTTTTGTATATTATTGTTGCCATATTGTAATTCATTTGATATATTGAAAGTTTATTTCTGTAATCATATAGCCAATCAAGGAATTCTTTTCGTAGTAATTGTTAATATATTGAAGTGTGCACATTATAGATATAAGATCAATTATTATTGTTTGTTTAGGAAGATAATTTTTAATTTTTATTTTCTCATTATAGTTTTAAGAGTTAATTTTTCCGTTTTTCAAATTTGCTGATTCATTTTTATTTATCAATCACCTCGGTTGGGTGAGCAGAAGCATTGTTCTTGCATTTAGTTTTTTTTTGTAATTTTCTAGAAATTGTTTTACGCTTAGTTTATTTTAATTTGATACCACGTGGATAGAAATTGAAAGATTTTGGATTATCTTCCTGAACAAACAAATCTTTTGCTTTGTATAGGAAATAGCATTGTCCTAGTTTAATTTAGAATCAAGTGCAGTTTTTACTTTAGGCCAGAACCTTCTGTTCACGGTTTTTTCTGCACAATTTGTAATTTAACCCTTGTATAATAAATTTGAGTAAATAAATTAGCAAAGATGCTAATTAACAAATATTAGCATTTTGGGTTAAAAATTCTGTTCTTTATATTTTTATTTAAACCTTTTCAATTTTCTGGTAATTGGAAGAGTTAGATTTCCTTCACTCACAATTTACTTTTCGTGGTTAGATTCACGTTTTAATTCGCGAGGGTAACTCTGAGGTTAATTGTTCTTTTGTTCAATTTAAAAATTTTATCCGTTAAGCTAGCTAATTTTAATTTTTTTTTTTATTTTCATTTTGGAATCAGTTTGGATTTTTCATTTAATTCAATCAGTACACAGATTTCGATTTTCATCGAGATTAATTTTGTTTTTGATTTTCTTAGAGCCTATTTGACTGTTTGGGCCATATCTCCAGTTAGATGCTACCGACCTAATCGCAAAATGTACCAAATTACAAAGGATTGGATAGCCAACAAATGTTATTCACATTGTTTTCCAATCGCTTTAAGGACCTTTGCACATTGAGCTGCTACGGTGGCGCCCCAATGGTTGCGCCACCATATGGTAGCATTGTTTCATACAGATCACTGCACACTGAGAGTTGGTGGCGTGATTGACCGCGCTTCCAAAAATACTGTAGCTCGGGGGGTGTGATTTTTGCAGACACCGACTGGTGCAACAACGCACACATCAGCTTTCTGATAGTGCCGTCAAATCCAGTGGAGTGCGTGTGTAAGTATTGCTGTGGTAGCCTACCCGCGTTACCGCAGAGTGTATTTTAAGTTGCCTAGTTCTGTTGTCATAATTTTTCCGTTCTGCTGAATCATTGCACCGAGAATTTTCACAATAATGATTAGTTTGTATAAATTTTAGTTAAAGAGTTAATTGTTTAATTTATTTATTTAGGTGTTAAGCGTTTTTAAATTAATTCCTTTCTTTAAGATATCTAGCGTTTGCTAGTTCTATTTAATGTTTGTTCTACTAGATTTTGTCGGAGATTTTGTGCGTTTGCGTTGTACGCAGCCGTAGAATTTGTCAGGCAGTTCCTTGGTCGACTGTTACCGTGAGTACACGTATTTTTGTGAATCATTGTTTGCCATTTTGTATTTCATTTTGATATCGTAATTTAATTCGCATAAATTGTCTTTTTGTGCACATTATAGATATAAGATCAGTTATTATTTTTGTGCAGGAAGATGTTTTCGGTTTAATTTCTCTCATTATAGATTAGAGTTAATTTTTTTCCGTTTTTCTAATTTCCTGTTTCGTTTTTAATTATCAATCACCTCGGTTTGGGTGAGTAGAAGCTTTGTGCTTGCATTTAAATTTTTCTTTGTTATTTACTAGAATTGGTCCACGCTTATTTAGTTTGTGTTAATTTGAAACCACGTGGTTTCAATTTAAAAGATATTGGATTATCTTCCTGAACAATCAAATCTTTTGCTTTGTATAGGAAATAGCATTGTCCTATTGTAATTTAGAATCACGAGCAGTTTTTTTATTTTTGGCCAGAACCTTCAGTTCACGGTTTTTTTTTTCTGCCATTTTGTAATTTTACCCTTTTTATAAAATAAATTTGATTGTCTTGTTAATTATCTTCTTTGGGTTGAAAATTCTGTTCTTTTATTTTTAATTAAACCTTTTCAATTTTTGGGGTATTTAAGAAAGTCAGTTTTCTTTCACTCACAATTTGCTTTTCGTAGTTAAGTTCAAGTTTTAATTCGCGAGGGTAACTCTGAGGTTAATTGTTCTCTTGCGCTCTTTTAAAGATTTTATCCGTTGAGCTAGCTAATTTAAATTTTCTTTTTCTTTGTCAATTTCATTTTGCAAGTTCATTTTTTTTTCAATTCAGTCAGTACACAGCAGTACGTATGATGAGTGCTGAGCGATTCGATACGAAATTGTGACTAGACATATTAATTTAATACACATATATTAACATTTGTACAGAGAAACCGATCGACATCCGACGAGTGAACATCTACTAGCAGTCGCAAGAGGTACTACGAGTTCGACTTCGATCCGCTTTCTGAAAATTGCACTTTTCAGTGCCAGTCTACTTCTTCGCTTCGACGAGTCACCAACGAGAAGGAGTCCACAGCGGGGCAACCCCGGAATGGCTTTCCAGTCAGACCCCGGAGAACCGACAGGGGGGCCCGCCAGTGCTGCGCGCCACCGCCGTCAAGATGACGCGTTGGATACCGCAGCAGCAGAGGGGACAAGAGTTGAGAGACTGCCGACCCCTGGAGTAGCTACCGCCAACGGGGGCCTCGTTACGCAGGTAGTGGGGCTATCAACCCGGGCAAGGGGGTCCGCCGCTAAGGAAGCCAAGATCTATGTCTTCATTTAATTACCGTTACAATTACTAAATGATGCCTGAAAAAATGAAAAAGTACAGAATTCATGTACATCTGAAGATTATATCGCACATGTTGAGGAAAATTCGAATTGTGGCAATATAATGCTACTTTAGCTTTAATAGTGCTATTGACACCAGATATGCTGAATTCAGTAACCAAAACAAAGAAAGAATTCTTCGAAAATGTCAGTAATGACATAATAAGCCAAGGTTATATATACAATGCTAATCAGTGCCATCAGAAATGGAAAAATTTAACACAGACCTACAAAGTAAAAGAAAGAGAAAACCAATTCAACTCAGTTAGCAAATTACCAAGGCCTACACCTGTCGCAGGATCATTAGCGTGGAAGATGTTTACCGTTTCCTAAAGCTCCGCCAAGAAGCTTACACAAAGTGGTAGGAGTAAAGGATGTTCCAAATTCTTACCGACACTAGCGAGAAACGTGAAATATATGAACTGAAAATAAAAATCAGAGAAAATGTGTTACATATCTAA
This sequence comes from Protaetia brevitarsis, assembly GCA_004143645.1. Classification (NCBI taxonomy): domain Eukaryota; kingdom Metazoa; phylum Arthropoda; class Insecta; order Coleoptera; family Scarabaeidae; genus Protaetia; species Protaetia brevitarsis. The sequence goes on along the minus strand of RXPK01000327.1, from coordinate 577,618 downwards.
TAAACAGGTTTAAACGAAAATTATAGAAAAGATTCCAGCAATAGTGACAGTTCACGATCTAAAATTCAGATATATCAAATTTTCAGAAGATGAGGAGGGCATGTTGATTATTCTTATTAAAATTTACGTCGAGATGACAATATTGTTGTCAAGTTCGTCAGGAAGAGGATCGAAACCCACTATCTTGAGCAGATACAAGATGAAGAAGTAACTGAGTTAAACGAAATGAGAGAAATATTGGCTCAATTATAAGTGCATAACTAAATCAGGATTCGTACCCGAAAACTGAAATGCCCTTCACTACTCACGCCCAAAAAGTACCACCCCCCAGAAAAATTCACTTTTGGGAAGAACGATTGGGAAAACCGAATAAAATATTATGAGCGTTATATCCAGTGTGTTCACGGGAACATTCTACAATAGCTAACTTTTTTTATTTTAGAGATACAGAGTCGATTAATGGAGAAAGTTCGTGTACTTTTCCATCTGCATTTCGTGCTCTGGCATAAAAAACAAAAGAGCGCTTGGTTGCTAAGATACGACTTATAGCAGTATTTTTTTAAATAGGAAACACGCTTAATGAATAAGTAACCTTAGCAGCTTAAAACAGCATTTTGACGTGATATGTCAAATTATAAATTATAATTTCTTATATCCATTATATTCCATATTCCAATCAGGAGAAATATGAAATGATAAAGTGCTATAATGTGTGTAATGGAAACAGTCATGAAGCAGCCCGAATGTATTCGCAAAGCTACCCAGCGGTTGTATGTCCACGCCACATATTTTGCGAAATTGTGTCATAGATTGCGAACTACGGGATCCTTTAATAGGCAGAAACGCTATGTATCGAATGATAATATGGAAATTATTATTTTGGGATTTTTTAAACAAAATCCTTCGTTTTCGGTGAGAGATGCTGCGCGGAAGTGGATTTTGTCAATTGGTTACGTGCAAAAATTTTAAAGAAACACAAATAAAAGCATTCAAAATTCATTCAGTACAAGCCGTTTATCCTGGAGATGCACAACGTAGACTAAATTTTTGTAACTGGTTTATTCAAAATTTGCAAGTAAACTTGAACTTTCATAAAAATATTTTATGGACTGATGAAACAAATTTTTTTCCAATTGCGGCATGTCTAATCGAAAAAACAAACATGTGGGGCGTAGAAAAGTCCGAAAATAATTCTCAAGTAGTGCGGCATCAAAACCGATTCAGTGTTAATGTACGGTGTGGTGTAATAGACAATTTCATTGTGGGACCACATTTTTATAAAGGAACATTGACAGCTGTACATTATTTACACTTTTATTACAAAACGATTTATTTACTTATTTGGAACATCTACCATTAGAAATTCGTCGTAAAATAATTTTCTACCACGACGGAGCAGCATCACATAATGCATTTGCTGTTACAGAATATTTAAACCAGCATTTTGATCATTGGATCGGAAATCGAAGCCCGATATTATGGTAGGTCACTCCACTTAAATCCCTTGAATTACTTTTTGTGGGGAGCTATTAAAAACACAGTGTATGATACACCATCCGTTGATTTGGAAAATTTAAAAATCAAAATTACACAGTGCATTCGTGATTTTCATTCAGTGCAAAAGGTACACAGTAATCTGGTGCGAAGGGTAAACCTGTGCAGGGAAAGTAATGGCAATTATTTTGAAGCGAAAATTTAAAACATTTTCTTGTTGTCTTTTACTTTAATATACATACAATTAGTTGTTGTTTAATATCTACTTCCCATTTGTTGTGGTGAATTGATGAATCTATATTTTACCCCATAAACATTGTTTAATATTAATTGGAAGCTGGGAAAAATGAAAAATAATTTATATTATAATAATTGCATGCGTGTACACGGCCGTAGGTTTTACATGGCAACCATAAATGACAATGTCGTGAGCTGGCCGTCTACTACTAACTACTGTATAACCAAGTATAACCTTCGCTACGCTTTCTTGTATTTTCAAAATATCTATTGTATGTTTATTTCATTTATTATATTTACTTCACTCCAGAAGTCTTCCGATATTGGAACTCTCTGGCTTAAGAAAAGAGCACGGAAAAAGTTGAGCGGTTTCGTAACACTCACTTTTTGAACACAGGAAGCTCGTGGTATAACGTGTTCTCCAAGACGCTGTCATGTCAAAATGTCAATATTTATTTCCTTGTGTTATTGTAACTGAATTATAGTGAAGGGTATATTAAATTAGTAATTCGTTTAGCAAAGAGTTTTTGTTCTTTTCTTGGATTTTTTTTGTATTTGTTGCACATTAAAAAACCCAGTGAGAACAAGTTAGTTACATTTAGTGAATTTAACGTTGTATTGTTGAAACAACGTTATGGTTATATTAACACGTTTATTATATAACCAATTTTTAACTACACATTGAGAAAACGTTATATTAACTAAGAAATGTAACGGAAGTTTAAATTTAACTAAATAAATACACGTGTAGTTGCATCGTTTATTTAGATTATAAAACAACGTTGCAATATGAGAAATATTAACTGAATGTAACGCATAGTTTAAATATAACTAAAATAAACGTTGTAGTTTCACCGTCTACTCTACGTTAAAAAACACGTTAAATATGAAAAAATATAACTGGAATGTACGCTTAGTTTAATACAACTGAAAATAAACGTTTTAGTTACACGTTTACTCTACGTAAAAGACAACGTTGAAAAATTGAAAAATTATGTAGCTGAACTGTAACGCATAGTTTAGATATAACTAAGATAAAACGTAGTTTCACGTCTACTCTACGTTTAAAAGCAACGTTGAATATTGAAAAACTATTAACTGCAATCCTATATGTAATTCGATTTGTGATGAAGTCAAAAAATGGTGCTAAATTTGTTTGTTTTAATATAAGATGTGCTTTTGCATAAATGAATGCAAAATGTATTTAACAATAGGTAACAGAATTATTGTGTTAAAACTGCACTACTGGTGAATGTATCATTCCTCCCCTATTTCATATAAACTCTTCCACCCCTGTTGAGCATCTGCAACGTGCACACGGTACACTTGCAGTCACATGTTTACTACACTAGTCGAGTGTTAGAACTTTTCTTTATCTTTATAACAAAGTTTTATATTAATATGTGATACGTAGCAATCAGTGTATTTAACTAAACGGTGAGTAGGTAGGTACCCCATCAATTAAGTCTATTAGTTATTTGCATATACGATGCACATTGCACGTATAATTATATATATGCATATACGCAATTGGCAAAACAGCATAGTAGCCATCTTAAAATAAGGAAACTAATGACAGAATATTTAACTATATTCTAAAATTTGTTTTTGAATAACCTGGTTTCTTAGTATACAACACCTTCTTACTTTATTTTCAAATGTATAGGTTAGCGAATGCTGATGGTTCTAATCTAGATTCTTGTGTAAGAGATTCTAATTGCAGTGAAGTATAACTGGAAGGGAAGGAATACTTAGTTTTCACAAAACGGGAACCAGAGATAATACGGAAACTATGGTAACAATGTACAGTGAGTATTAAATACTTTCATTCGTTTGTAATACAAAAATCTAGGAATCCAATCAAAGTAAACATTAACTTATATATACATCCCTAAAATTTACAGCCTGTAGTCCTTGGTGTTACTTATGATACCCATTGTTTGAGTCTTTCATTTAAAGTTACAATTAAACAATACATACATACAGCAGAAAGTGCAGTGAAGGATTGGTTGAAATATGCCAAAACCCCGACGGACTGTTTGAGTAGAAGACCTTGTGCAGCAAAGGGAAAATGTATATATCTATAAATGAAATAACCTCGTTACTTTCTTAGTTTTAGTAAAAAGTTCTATGATCTTTTTATTATTATTATTTTTGCATTGTGTTATATTTATAGGTAACTACATTTAGTTTTTCCGAAGAAGCATTATGTTTCATTGAAGAGCTTGAGTTCATAATATAATAATAACATGCCTTAACATCCAACAATTTCGCAATTACAGCCGGCATCAGTCGCCCATGAGTTTATGTATTATGCCTGGCCGGGAGGGATGATGATGATATGATCATTGAATGATTTATTTAAAATAAAATTAAATTTAGTATTGGACATTATGACTTTTAATTTATAGCCATTTTTTCGTTATCAACACATAAAACAACACTGTAAATATAAAGTGACATATATATCACATCTAGATATATATGTCACTTTATCAGTTCTTATAAAGGTTTGATTTTTACTTTATTAACGTTGAGGTTGCGTTACATGTAAACAGATTTTTTACGTTTTGCATAGAAGTTTTATTAACGTTGAACCCCACTTAGCAATAAACGTTTATTTTGACGTAATGTCACTTAGCACTATAAACGTACTTTATACGTTTTACAGAGCTGGTTTATTAAACGTTAAACACACCTTGTGCTAAACGTTTTCTATTTAACGATATTTGTATTAAAAAATTAAACGTAAAATACCATTAGCTAATGACGTGAAATAACGCTTAATAAATAACTTTTTGTCAACGTTTTTTATCGGAACATAGATGTGTCGTTTCAACGTTGTTTATAAACGTTACGTAACGTTCGGTTACCGTTAAGAACACCATTTTCTTAACGTTTATGTTCTTATTGGGATAGTTATTAGTATTGTTTGCCACTATTATGGATGTTAAGGAGACGAGTAAGTACTAATATTTGACATAATTGTACCATGTATGATCGTGGTACACAAGATTTTTAAAATTCAATCGAGAATTACTTGCTCACGGCTAAGAGCTTTTAAGCCAATTTTCTTACAATTATTATCTTCAAACTATATATTTTTCATTTTCGCCTAGTCTTTTTTTGCGAAGTTTTACGATTTCAGGTAAAATATTTATTAATTTTGAATCGATTCCAGGTTTCGTGCTCACTGTTCCAAGTAATCTTTAGAAGAATGGTTGAAACTGGAAAGAAAAGATAAAAACGAAAGCCTCTTGAAGTATGTGTTGCAACTATGGAACAAAAATGAAAAAGAAATAACAGACCTGAAATCTATAAAAAATTCTATACATAATTGTTCGAAGAAAATAAACGAAAGGTGGGAAAAGTGTCATAGATTTTTTTTTGCAATAAATTTTCTACATGGCTCGAAGATAAAGATTTTGAATTTACTATTTCGAAAGCGATAGAACAATCCACAACTCGAGAGGCCTTCTCAAAGCGCTTTGCCGACCCGAGGTGAAAAGATCAAAACAAGAAAAATAAGTCATTTGGTAAATACTGACGCAGAACACTTGACATATGCCGCCCATCTCTCCCTTCATGCATCTGGAAACCGAATCGCTGCCAACGCAGTAAAAGAAATGTTGGAACGTCTGTCTTCTTCAAAATTAGATATCTCTAAGCCGAGTATTTCAAATAACGTACGCTCGCTATACCCCGAGGAAGCTTTATCGATATTTGTAGACTGTAAGTTAACTAAAGAATCGTATTGTTTGTTAAGAAAAAATGCGTTGATGGTTGGTCGCGATTTATATCTTCCGTATTATAAGGTGCAAAACGCCAAAAAAGCTTGTTGTGTGTCTGAAGCAGACGTTATTATTAACGAAACTAGAGCCGATTTGTCATTGCAGGCCATCATAAATTTAACATATAAACAGCTGTGTCAAGTCCAATACCCTATTGAAGAAAATTGTTTAAAAAATTTAAAAATTAAAATTTAAAATTTATTAAGAAATTTTTGTTGCAGGATGAAACCAATACGGACACTCCTAATATTAGTGGTGCTGAGAATAATAACCAGCCAACTACAAGTGAAGCAAATTAACAACTTCATTTTACCATATAAATTAGGCGAAGCCAGATTAATACAAAAGCGTCACGGTTTCATATATAAAATTGAAGCTGAAAATTTATTTAAAAATGTTAATATATTAATGGAACAAATTAGAAAGGTCAATGATACACTTAATAGTAAAGTCAAACCCCCAGTATCTAGATTAGGGCATAGATATACTAAAAATCTAAATCTTACACGGCAATTAAACGAAGGTCAATTAAAATCAATATATTCATTATCGCACAGACCGTTCGTAGTATCAATCAAGTTAAAAATAAACTTAAAACTATATTTCCTGAATTTATAAGAAATAAAAGATCACCATTGAATATTGTCGGCAACGCAGCCAATTGGTTATTTGGAATAATGGATAACGAAGAAAAGAATCGAATTGATGCCGCATTGGAACAATGTATACCAAATCAAGAAAATCTACGAAAACAACAGGAATGTAGTATGTCGATCTTAAAATCCATCGCAAACCGGTTAACGGAAACGTTTAAAGAAGTACAAGATAATCAAATGATTATTAGCAAAAGAATCAATTCATTGACTACAATTTTGGAACAAATAGAATTTCTCGAAATGGTAAAAGACGCTAATGAACTCACAATGCAAAACACTAACATAATGTTAAACATATTAATAGAAATTCAAGATGCTATTATATTTCAAGCATGAATAAAGTAATCCATCTATTTTTACCGCAGATGAAATAAGGGAGATCAATTACCAATTAAAATCCCTATATAATCCTAATCAATTATTAGTTTTTAAGAATACATTTAATTATTATATGTATTTTAGTATCCAAAACTACATCAGTAGTAAGGAAGTTATATTTAGAATATCTGTTCCTATATTATACGAATCCATATATAACTTTTATCATATTTATGCTATTCCTTATAACAAACAAATTATTCCTATTGCCCAGCCGTATTTGTTAACTGCAAATAGTACCTATGCTTTGGAGACACATGTATGCCCTAAATTAGAAGATGTCTACATATGTGGAGAAGAACCATTGCCTCACGACGACAGCTGTTTATTGAATCTAATGAAGAATAGTGATACATGTGAAAAAATAAGAGTATATTTAAAAGATACATTAGTACAGCAAATTGGACAAGCAGAATTATTGATTTATACACCTAACAAAATTAAGCTATCTTATAATTGTAGTGAAATAGGTATATTGGAAATAGTTGGCAATGTATTATTAAAATTAAAACCAAACTGTATAATTCAAATAAACAGTGAAAGATTCTATTTTCAAAAAGAATTTATTAAAGGTGAAATATTTAATTTACCAAATGCGGATGCAAATATTTATGATGTAAAAGAAACGAATTCAATTCATTTAAATAAAATTAACGTAAATAACTATAATAAGATGAATGATGATATTAAGAATTTGAAATTGCCACATCTAGAAAAGATTGTCAATAATAACTCAAAAATAAATTACTTTGTTATTGGTATTGTAATTGTAATAATTTTTGTAATAAGTTTCAAATATTGTAAAGTATTAGTGTATAAAAGATTTAGGAAAGCATCCAGGAATTCAACGGCTCTTTCCGACGTTAGCCGCCAAGATCCTTTCTAAGCGGGAAGGAGTAACATGAGCCGTACTGTGGCCGTACTGAGAGATGACCATGGGAACAATGCGAATCGTCACGTGCAGCTGATAAGAAGAATACCAACTTGTTTTATTTTACATATAGTTAAGTCAGTCGTATTGTAGACACAGAATAGTTTGTTTGTTTTTGTAAATTTGCGTTAATAAAAACTTTTGTTTTTAAAGAGTCTTAACTCGAATCGAATCATTTATTTTCCTAACCGCAATTTATGAAAATTTGTATTTCTTTCTCAATATATGAATCAGATATGAATTATGGACATGGATACAAGAACTTCGCAATTATCTGTAGAGTAGATGTAGGGGAGAAGGACTTTACTTTATTTAGCAAATGGGGTTGTGACGGAAGTGTGGGACAGAGTAGATATAAGCAAAAGTTTTCTGATTCTACTATGAACGACGAATACTTGTTGATGTTTTCGTTTGTGTCCGTTAATCTTTGTCCGACTAATACTAAGTACTACGCTTGGCAAAATAGCGCTCGAGGATCCACCAGATTTTGTCGCCCTATAAAGTTTACTTTTGAAAAAAAACGACAACGAATATCCTTTTAGAGACCGATCTTATTAAAGCATAGATTCGTGCCCTATTACCGACCACAGTTGTTATCGATGAAAAGGAAATAATCGTGAAACACCAATTGGCTTTAACTATGGTCGATGGTAAAGTGGCTAAGGCTTTAACAAATACTAAGTCCACCCAAACCTGCTTCATTTGTCAAGCTACTCCTAAGCATTCGAAAGGTAACCTCCCGCTTCCCTCCTGATATAGTCGAAAATTACAGTTTCGGCTTATCTACATTGCATGCGTGGATCCGCAGTCTTGAATTTTTTCTGATTCTGTCGTACAGAATAGAAGTTGAAAAGAAAAGATTAACAACGGCAGAAGCCAAGCTATCCAAAGAATTCAAGAAATCTAAAGTTAAAGGGAATTCAAAATGAAACTAGATCTTAATGTAGATCAACCAAAACAAGGATCCGACAACATTAATGATGGGAATGCTGCCAGCAGGTTTTCTGAATTCCTTCCGCTTCCATCACTGGAATTAACGAGAGTCTGATAACGAACAAGTTATCTTACAAACCCTCTCCTCGGCATATCGATGGTATTTTACCAAAAGGGCGAACGCGCTAAGTTTACGATTTGAGTTTTATGCACCAAAAAATAAGTGCTTACTGTAAGATGATGTTAGCAAAAGGATGAATGTGTGGTGGAATATAAGGTGTTACTAGAAAAGCAATACATTTTTGCTTAGGGCGAATGTGTTCAGAACAATCCGTCCAAAAGGGCGAATGTAACAACGTTAAAACGTCGAAAGGGCGAACCTGCATTATTTTCAATTTGACAGCATAACCTAAAATTAGTTTCGTTCATTGCGTATTCGATACGTTTGAAAAAGTGGTTAATTATGTCGAATAGAACAGAATGACTGCTAGAATTGGCTCGTGATATTATTGGTAAACCATCAATTAATAGTAATGTGTCTACAGAACCAGTCACTGTAAGTATTTTTCTGATATTTTATCTTTCTATTGCATGACTTTTATTTTTGTCATTAGACAGACCCCTAATGGACCAAAAAAAAATCTGTTACGGATAGCACAATTTTGTGCACAAGTTTCGATTTGCAGAAGGTCTTAAGTACCCCGAATGGGGATAATTTCTTATTGGGTTTTACCAGCAAGTATGCGGTTTATAATCTAATCTTTTACGAAAGTATTTCAGGAAACATGTTACCTGTGGGGTGAATGTGCCGGGAAGAGAGAGGCTAATGAAATTTGTACGATTATGTATAAATATTTGCGTCACATAGATGAGATTGGCACTACTAAAGAACTTTTACTATATTACGACAGTTGTGCAGGACAGAACAACAAACACCATCAGATGCTATTTATTATACACTGGTTCCTAAAATCCTCAATAAATTTGAAAAAAAATTCCATCAATTTCTTGCTACCTGGTCACTCATATATGCCCATAGATTTGGTTCATGCTACCATTGAACGAGCGCATAAGAACAAGGTGATTTTTGGGACATCAGAATGGCCAACAGTCATAAGAAACGCTGATATACATGCAATACATTCATCCACGTACCGTTTAAAGAAATTTGGTTTGAAATTGAGACCGTTTATGATGTTTGTTTCTAAATCTTCTAATACTATTTGTGCAATGACGGTTGATATCGGTGAACCCATCGCGCAACCATCATTTTGTTTATAAAAGGTATTTTCAAATTGGAAATAGGTTGTGGAAAGAGTAAGTTTTAGCGCTTCTAAGAAGCTATTTAGCGGTAATTCGGCAAAATCCTGCAAAGTATCCCAGTGCTTTTCTACTATTTCAAGGGCTAATTCTACGGGAATATTTGTGTACATAGAAACTACGCCTAGGGAAATTAATTTTTCGGAGTTATCAATGTCGATAGTGTCCACAAAGTCATTGAATGCAAAGGAGTTTTCTTTAAATTTGTAATTACTAATCTTCAAAATTTAACGTATCAATTTTCGGCCTATTTTTTATTATGACATTGAATGTAAGTACGTAACTTTAAAACCAGTTGTAACCGTATTATATACATTTTCGTTATTAGCCTCTTAATGTAATAAATTCTTTGCAGATTATTTATGATTAAGACAAATATATTTGTCGAAACGTAAAAAAGAGAGTTTCATTTTACTTAAGTCTTATATTAAGCCGCTACAACCAAAGAAAAAAGAAATCGAATTAAATATCTCTATATATGTTTACATATTCCTTGCTTTTAGTTCGTGTTTAGAATTCGTTATTATTTGTTTATAGAAAAAGTTGTTTTATTTATTTTTATATTATCTTATTATTATTATATTTAGGTTATAGGGCTTCCTTTACTTTTTTACTCGTTTCCGTGTTTTATTTTTACAATGGCGAGTTCTTCGAATATGCAAGTCGCACCCTTAGAGAAATGGTTACTTGGATTTGAAGATACATTCTCAATTGTAAATAACAAGGAAGTATTCTGTAGGGTTTGTAAGAAAAATATTATTTGTATCCGACCTTCGGTAATTCAACGACATATCGATGCAAGGCAACGTAAAGAAAAACAGGGAGACATTAGTAATTTCAATGACGACTTATGTGAAGCTTTTGTATCTGCAAATATACCTCTGTATACTTTACGGTCTCCAGTTTTAAAAAACTTTTTAGAAAAAATATACTCACCATCATATTCCAGATGAATCCACCTTAGGGAAACATCATTTAAAAAAAAAAGTATACAAAAACAATAGATCGCATTAAGTGTCATTTGGAGAATAAGTATATTTGGATAAGTGCAGATGAAACAACCGATAGGATGGGGCGATATGTTTTAAATATTATTGTTGGTACCCTACACCCATCTGAAGTACAAAAACCACATCTTATTGCAACTAAAATTATTCCACGTGTTAATGCGGATACCGTAGCGAGTACAATTATTGCGTCTATAGGTCAGATATTTGATAATAATGACACTCACATAAGTAATATTCTGCTATTTGTAAGTAATGCTGCAGCATACCTACATGCTAAAAGCAGGAAAACTACTTAAACATACATATCTAAATATGTATCATGTCACATGTATTGCGCATGCTTTACATAGAATTTGCGAATTTGTTCGAGAAGAATTCGATGACGTAGATAGCTTAATTAGTTTATGCAAAAAAAATTTCCTGAAATCTCAGTCACGAGTGACTTTATATAAAGAAAAGTACCCAACTCTACCTTTACCACCGACGCCAGTAATTTCTAGATGGGAAACGTGGGTAGACACAAGTTCATTTTACGCCAAACATTTCGATTCAGTAAAGGACGTACTGCTATCTTTGGACGATAATGCCAAGAGTATTTCAAAATGTAAACAGGTTATCCAACTTCCGCATTTGCAGGAACAATTGCAATATATAAGTACACACTTTTCAAATTTGAGTATATCCATAAAACAATTCGAAAAACAAAATTTGGCATTATCGGCATCATTGAATGCTTTGGATTCACTAATTAATGAACTAAAAACTACACCAGGAGAATTTTCTATTCGCCTTAATAAAAAAATTGAGTCGATACTTAATAGAAATCCTGACTTACACATTTTAAGACAATTCTGCGAAAAAGGTATTAATTTAGAGCTGCGATTAAATCATTATGATACCATTCCGTACTTCAATTACGATCCAATTACAAGTTGGGATGTAGAAAGACCATTTTCAACGTACAATTCTGTATTGACATGTCAAAGAACTTCATCTACAGAGGAAAATCTAGAAAATATTATGATTGTAGTTACAAATTCTAAAAACTTATTAAATTACAATGAGAAATAAAAATAACACAATTTATTTAGTCCCCTGTTGCTTGACCAACTGCAGCAATATTTTAGATAGAAGTGATATGCGTCATCGCTGTGCCACAGGCTGTGCATTGAAATATTCCACGTGATTTACGGGTGCATGTAGTTTTTATACATGGGTGTGTTTTTCTTACTCGGTCAAAACAACTAGAGGATTTATACGGGCAATCGGGTGCTTTTTCTATCAACACCCGTATTGCGTTTTTCGTTAGGAACGCCGAAGCACCTTGCTTTTACTTATGATGTCCTAACATGACTCATAAAGATTTCTTAGACTTAAAGTCATTACCTGAACGAGATTTCCCCAAAATATTAAAAACTAAAAGCGCCACGATTGTAAAAATTTGAATGATAAGAAGAGCTTTATTCAGTAAAGACATTCCAGATCATTTTATTTGTAAGACAACATTTTCTGATAATTCCCCGTCATTGAAAGTGTGTTTGTCACCAAATAAAACAAGAAGAGCCTCTACAAACATGAACGTATCACAGCGAGTGTATAAGACAAAGCTTTCCATAGCGTCAAAAAAATATGACGGATTGAGGAAGTTGTGCAACAAATGGAACTGTATCTTCGCAGTATCACCATGAGTACCTCTCTATGGCATTTAGACCAAACGTGGAAGATCGGCTATGGAGGCCGATGAAGAGGACGGAACTGCGCCTAATTATTGATTTTTTTAGTATACTTTGTAGTTTTTGTTACTTTAATTCATTTGTATTTTCATATTTAAAAAAAAAACGTTCTTTCTTATTCGACTTTTATTGAAATATTTGCAAACTATTATAATGATTTATTGTAATTAAACAATAAAAGCTCTCACCAAGGCTTGATTTAGACGTTATGGGCGAGTGTATATAAGACTTAAGCAAAAGGGCGAACTTGGGCCAATACACCACTTCCACCAGAACTATTCTGGAAAAAGGACGAATATCACAAAAAATATAAATTTTAAACTAACAGTACATCTAATTTTAATGTTTTTAATTGATTATTCATTTTATTATTAATCTGAAAGTTGACTACATTTTTTCAATTTGGCGGCTGCATAATTGCCAAAACAGTTATCCCCAATTTTCTCAAAACAACGATATGGTGCAATCGCCCTTTTGGCAAAATACCATCGATATTGAAATCGATTGGGAAAGTTGAAAAGTACTGTCGAAACTTAACCCCCTTAGTAAATCTATATGCTTGGTTTGAAATGACTCCAACAATTCACAAGACACTCGAGCACAGTACTCAGATTATTCGACATCCATCTACATTTACATGTAAACATTACATTTACATCTCCTCCGCACTTTTTCAAACAAGCACTTGAGCAATGACGTTCATATAAAAGTACGAAATTTTTGAATCTGTAGCCAAATTTTGCGTTAATATCAACATCACACGAATTACTTGAGATTCGCAGTTTCTTTGCTGATGCACTCACGCCTTCTACATCTGCTTCCGCCTCGAACCAATACGGCCCCACGCGGTTTGAGTTTGAAAATCGTGATTTCTTGCAAGAATCTGCGAAAAAACTGACATACCTACTTGCCTATGTAAAAATGGGTAAATTAATCGCAGATTATCTTGCCGATTATTAGTGTAGGTTACAGGTATAAAAAGTTTTTGGTTCTGGAATTGGCGCGGCCAAATGTCATCTTTTTATACAAGCTTGTTGGTCAGTTGCTATAGCAACGAAAGCCGGCGTACTACGAGCATGCAAAGGGCAGCTGCAGAAGAGAAAGCGATATCACTCGAAAAAGGACAGGCCGAAGTGATCACAGTTTCAGCGAATTTTTTCCCTTTGCGCATATGTGGCAACAACCGTCTCAACGGTGGGCCAGTATTCAGAAAGAGTGACGCGCGAAGAATTCTTTTTTATCTTGCACAATGTAACCCTATTTTTTGCTGTGTATGAATCCATTTCAGTGATGAAAGAATTCAATATAAAGAGGCATTATTCAACTAAGCATCCGATGCTGCACTCACTGACAGGACAAATAAAAAAGACAAAATCAAGAAGCTTACCGCAAATTTGGAAAAACAGCAGCAAATGTTTCATAAACAAAGAACACAACTTCATAATGTTGTGAAAGCTAGTTTTATAGTTAGTTCAAAATTGGCAAAGTCATTAAAACCATTTGCCGAAGGAGAATTTATAAAGGAGTGTATGTTAGAAGTTTGCAGTGTTTTGTGTCCTGAAAAGAAAAATGAATTTGAAAAAAATAGTTTGTCAAGACGAACTGTTGCCCGACGTATAGAAATGATGGCTAATGATATAAAAACAACTTTGACTGACCGTATGGCTGGTTTTGAATCATTTTACATAGCGTTAGACGAGAGCACCGATTTGTCTGACACAGCTCGACTGGCTATATTTATTCGAGGTGTTGATAAAGAGTTCACTGTTACTGAGGAATTGCTTGCTTTAAAGCCGCTAGAAGGAACCACTACAGGAGAGGACATTTTTAATAAAGTTGAAAAGGTATTCACAAGTTTTAGTTTGCCATGGTCAAAATTAGTTGATGTATGCACAGATGGTGCACCTTCTATGGTCGGCTTATGTAAAGGTTTCATCGGAATTTTGTATGAAAAAGCAACTGAATTAAATGTGCAAAAAGATGATTTAATAGTCCTTCGTTGCATTATCCACTAACAGAACTTGTGTTCTAAGTCTATTCGACTCCAGAATGTTATGAATGTGGTAGTAAAAACCATCAATTTGTATTCGATCCCGGGCTTAACCATCGTCAATTCAAGGCGTTTTTGATGAAATATCAGCCGAATAATGACGACGATAACATATTGTGAAGTCAGATGGTTAAGCAAAGGAAAATGCTGAAACGCGTTTTACGAGCTTAGAAATGAGATAGCAGATTTTATGCAAATAAAAGATAAACCACTATCTGAATTGAAGTGACCCAAAATGGATATGTGACTTAGCATTTCTGGTCGACCTTACAGGCCATTGAATGATTTTAAATTTGAAACTTCGAAAACAAGGACAGTGAGTAAATGATTTGTACAGCCATTTGAAAGCGTTTCAAACACAAATCCGTTTGTGGGAGGCACAGTTGCTGTCTGGTAACAGTTACCATTTCACCACGCTCTCTGCGTATGAAATTACTGCTTATGCCTCAATATGCTGAAGAACTCAAGTTACTGTCGGAGCAATTTTCGAACAGATTTAACGATTTTTAAAAACATGAAGACAGTTTCAATTTATTAGCTACTTCCAACAAAAAGTTAATGTACAAAATGCTACAATACACTTGCAAATGGAGTTGATTGAGCTTCAAGGAAACTCACTCCTAAAATCTAAATTGAAGACGTGGAGTTGTGCGATTTCTACAAAAAATACCTTCGAAGAAGACCATTTTCCGGAGCTTAGAAAATTCGCAAAAAGATTGATTTGTGCGTTTGCAGTAGTTATAAATGCGAACAGTTTTTTTTTCAATGATAAAGTTAATAAATCGAAAACAAACGCTACAAGGCTGACTGACGATAATTTGGAAAATTCTTACGTCTTTGTAGCAGTGGAATTCATCCAAACAGTCGATGGATTAATTTCCACAAATTCAAGCTCAAGGTTCTCATTGATTTTGTTGTCATTATTTAACTTTCGTAGTTTGTAATAATTCCAAATTTCACGATTTCATTATAATGTTGTACCTACTTTTTTCATTTCATTTTCTTATTTTAATAAATTGCATTATAATAACATTGTCGTATTATTTTCATGTCTGATATCTATCGCTAAAAAATTATGAACACTACGTTAAAACACTACTTTAAAAATGCAACTAACCTTTAAACGCGGCTCGCGACGAACGTAATTTGCACACTAAAGTTTGGCCCACAACATGTCAAAGGTTGCCCATACTTGCTTTTACGGCCATAATATCCTTAATTGGTTGCTTAACCGGTAAAGTAACTGATATAGAGATGAAATCAAAATATTGCGAAAACCTGCAGATTTTGGCACGACTGAATGCGAGTGGCACGAAGAACAAAAGAAGCATGCCAAAACAATTACGAGGGCTCTTCAGAAGAAATGGAGGTCGATTCCGTTGTTCAAATGTTCAAACACTCCAAAGAATTACACGGAACAAAGTATACCCATTATATTGGGGAGATGGCGACAGCAATACTTTAAAGGTATTATACATTCCAGCGCCTTATATGAAAAACTTTCGAAAAAAAGAAAAAGCTGCTTTCTATTTGTAAATTTCTGAATCATGATTTTCAAAATGTGATTTGAATGTTTATTCACGATCATGTTCAGGCAAACTAAGTATTGCGAAAAGAACGCACAAAAGAGAACGGGATTTGTTTATGCGTGCGCGTGGTACTCATCATGTACTGGTTATATAACGCAGACGCAAAAAGTGAGGTTAAGGCGGGTTAAGGTATAAAAATATTTAAAATACAGTCCTAATCATGGTAGAACAAATGAATGAGATTGTAGAATTTGCACAGGTAATAAAATTGTTTTGGTAATATACGTTAGACAAATAACTTGCAGTTTGTAGAATGAGTTAATGAAACCCCTTGATACATTAGAAACCTCTAGTGAAGACGACGAAGATACACACAGAATATCGAGAACAAGAATTATAAATTATCATGAAACAATTAGCAAATATACAGATGTAGAATTTAAAGAACACTTTCGCACGAAGAGGTCATCCATTCAAGAAATCATAGGCAAAAAATGAGCACAGCAAGTAAATATACTATATCTAAATGTGGTTTAATTTTAGATTCATACAACTCAACAATGACACATTATACGGCAGGACAACCACAACTTGCAGCAGAAAAATCCGTTTTAATGACAGTTTGGTATTTAGCCAACATGGAATGCTTTCGACAAATTTCTGATAGGTTTGGAGTGACACTAAGTTGTGCTTATAAGTCTGTAAAAAGTGTTCTTCAGCATATAGTCAGCATTAGTGAGCAATATATCAAATGGCCTACACAAGCAGAAGCTAGGCAAAATGCAATTTTATTTGCAAAAAAAAAAAAAACAAGGTTTAAAAAATATTATTGAGCCATAGATGGTTCGCACATTGAAATAAGACCAAAAAATTTTGGAAATGATCACATTAACAGAAAAGGTTATCCTACTATCCTGCTCCAAGGCACTGTCAATGTTCATATGGTATTTATCGATGTTATGGTAGGTGAACCGGGGTCCATACACGATGCAAAAATGCTCAGGAAATCAAGTTTATATAAGATTACTAATGATAATTATGATAGATTATTTTATGGAAAATTTTGCTTACTAGGCGATTCTGCATATCAAGTCAGCTCTGAATTATGTACAGAAGAGGAAATTCGAAGGAAACAAATGAAAGATGGGGGATTAAAATTAGTTAAGCATTATATCAATGCATCTTGGCCAGAAAAACATAGAATAAATACTTTAGTGACTACATGTTGGAAATATAAGGGCGATTTAAAAATTCAGGACGATATCTTACACTACTTTGGATAGGATCTTAAACATTAAGAAAACATTGCCTCCAAATAATCCATGAGGGTCATTTTGGAATCACAAGATGTCGTGCCCCAGCAGATTGTACAATTTGGTAGCCAGGAATAGGAAGAGATATAGATGACATGGTAAAAGCATGCGAAATATGTATTAAACATCAACAGCCGGTAATCGAATCAATGATCCCTACAGTTCCGAATAGGCCATGGGAGATAATAGGCGCAGATATTACATACTATAACAATAAAAACTATTTAGTGATACAAGACTATTATTCGAAATACCCTGAAGTTAGGAAATTTAAAAATATAACAAGTAAGAAGGTTATTGAATTTTTCAAAGATATTTTCGCGCATCACGGAATACCAAACACCGTGAGAACAGATTGTGGAAAACAATTTTACAGTGCAGAATTTAGGCAATTTGCAAAAGAATATGGGTGTAAATGGCATAGCAGCAGTCCTGAATACCAACAATCGAATGGACAAGCAGAAAGCGCTGTGAAATTGATCAAGAACATCTGACGTAAAAATGAAGATCCCTACCTTGCTTTGTTAACCTACAGAAACACACCATTAACTTGCGGGGCATCGCCATCGTAACGTTTATTTGGAAGAACGCTGAGAGATAGATTATCCAGAAATGATGATAAACTAAAACCAAAAATACCAGACCATGAGGAAATAAAAATAAAGAAAATATGGAAGTTGGAAGAGAGGAAGAAAACTATGGATTCAAGGATATGAAGATGAGCGCAGCTAAAAGGAACCCGCCACTTGCCCAAGGTTCGTAACTGGTGGAGACTGAGCGAACAGGACGGTTAGAAAGAAACAGAGTTTTTGCAGCCGTTACCGGAAAAGACATCAATTACCAGTTACCACACAAGAAGAACCGACCAGTGTCAAAGGGAAGGAGATGAAGACCACAGAAGAGGCCACAAGAAACCCGAGAAATAGAAGAAATAGATATGTAAGAGAGGGAGGGGGGGGGGGGGGTAGCATTGGATATATTTTGATTGGCAGACAGCATGTAACCGAAGGTACCGCAAACACAAGTGTATACAAATATGTATGTATTTAAAGATAATAAATAAAGATCAATAGATAACACAATAATTTTGATCTCAGGTTTATTATAAATTGCGTAATGGCAGCATGTGTGCTGCATTGAAAAATGAAATGACAGAAGAAACATATATAGAAATGTTTTCTGATCAATCAGATATAGAGGAATTGCGAATTTGTTAAACTGTAACAAAGTCACAATTCCAAGTAGTTACGTCAAAATTACTACTCACAAGACTTACAAACTTTTTTGTTGAGTTTACAAAATCGTATTTCTTGCCTGGTGCTTTTTCACATACTTGTCCCTTTCTCGCAAGATTTGCAGAAATAATGTTCCCACACATTTGCTTAATCTTATCATAGTTGAGATACACAACAATACAATGGTCAATGCAAATAGAATAACTAGATATAAGTACATTATGAAATTAAAAAAAAAAAAAAATGTGTTTGTAGTTATTCCTCAATTCGCTTATGCACGTTTGGTTGCATACTCACGTAGAGTCTCTTCTTACCGCCAAAACGAAGAGAGTCAACTTCTACCGTCATGTATTCCGTTTATCTAAATATGTAACATACATCACATTAAAGACAGAATATAAGTGAATTTAATATTCATACCCAACATATCGTCCTTCGAAGCGGATAATGAAATCACAAGAAAGAAGAAAGAAGTAACTCATTTATGCAACTAATTATCACACACATAACCTACAACACAAGATAATA
Source organism: Protaetia brevitarsis (assembly GCA_004143645.1). Classification (NCBI taxonomy): domain Eukaryota; kingdom Metazoa; phylum Arthropoda; class Insecta; order Coleoptera; family Scarabaeidae; genus Protaetia; species Protaetia brevitarsis. Next base: position 558,480 of record RXPK01000327.1, on the reverse strand, counting down.
CAAACATTTCCTTTAACTCCTTTTTGAAAACATTAATCAATCTCAAAATGACAGACGAAGTACAAAAACAAAATGTTAAAGCATAAAAGAGGAACGTAAATCACAACTACCTTGTTAAAAAAATTCATAGACAATGTGAAACAAATAATATTAATGAAAAAGATGAACAAACATAAATTAAAGAAAAGAAAAAAAGGGACCGTAAATGACTTTCGAAAATAACAGGTGAAATTGATTGATTGCGTTAGATTGGGACAGGAGATGTCTCAGGAGGTTACCGAAAAAGAATCTTCTCAAATGTTATTGAAATATTAGGAATAGCAAATAATATATAAATCCTACTGTGAAAGACACAGAATCTAGTGTCGACACCAACCTGAATACTTATCCAATTCTAACCAAACACACGACCACACATCATGTCAAACTTCACCATAATTGCAACATTTGATGAAACTTTTACGTTTGGCGCGAATTTTATGATGCATTTAACTGCCTTAATACACCAATCACAGTCTGTCAGACGTTCAAAAAATTATCATATCTAAAACCAGTTTAAAAAATGAGCCTGCAGACCTTATAGATCATACGACACAACATCAAAAATACAATAGCAGGAACGTTACAAAAAAGATAAATAACAAAACGCATAATAACTGATCACATACAAATCTATTAGATATTGCCAAATTACCAAGAATCACATTCAAGTTTAAACAGTTGATAAATCAAACCGAAAATACATACAGTGTTTGAAAGCACTAGGTCAACACAACAGAAAATGGAAGCCTAATTGTACTATCATAGCAAGTAAATTAATTTTACAACAAACAAGAAGGGAACTAAATTGAGTTCAAGATGAGATAGCTGCGAAAATGCAACTTTATCAGAATTTCTAAAATTTTAAACAATCGTCAAAATACGCTAGAAACAATTTCAAGAAGAAAGGTGAGGTAGTACGCAAACAATCTAAACCAAGCCATTAAAAAATTCACTACATTAAAATACTTGTTCATTTGCGAAAAGACACAGTATTCAATCTGCAAGAATTTCTTAACAAACGTATTCATCGAAATGAAAAAGGCCAGGGAACTTAAAACTTTGCATTAACTGTCTAAGAAAGGGACATTTATTCAAAATTGTTATCTAAATCAACATAGAAAAAATGTCAAAAAACATCATACTGTTGACAAAGAAACCGTTAGGAAACTAGCGGGAAAATGTTGATCACCTATTGTTACATGCTCATCAGAAATACAGCAACGAATGTCAAACCTTGCTATCACAGCTCTTTACAGTACAAAACAATCAAGAACAAAAAAACTAAGAGCATTGCTAGACTCAGCATCACAAACAATTATTAAAAATCAATGTGCAGATTTCTAAACTTAGAAAAGCAACCAATGACATGAATGTCACTGGAATAAGTAATGCGTAACCTCTATCAAATTAAAGTTCAAATTACTACAAATCCGCGTACAATAACTCAAAACTCAATCACCCTGTTTAGTAATTACAAAGCATCACGAACAGCATACCAGCAAGGTCATTTAGTAAAAACTTAATAAGATTACCATCGAAATATACACACTTGCTGATCCTCTCTTTAATGAAATCAAGAAAGATCGATTTACTTTTAGGCGCTAGCATTTTCTGGCAACTGTTATGCGTGGGTCAGATTCGAAAAAAATTGCCCGACATACAAAAAACAAGATTAGGCTGGATCATAGCAGGCGATCTAAGAACAGAAAAGGTACCAAGAAAAAAATACACAATCTTTACTAGCATTAAAATGACAGTGATAGAAAGATGTTGGCAAGCAGACGAATTGACATCAAAAAAAACGAAATCTAATCGTGAAGAAATCATGTCGAAACATACTTTAAAGAAACCACCACACGAAATAAGGATGGGAAGTTTGTAGTGAGAATACCACTAAAGAATAATATTAACGATTTAGGTCATTCAAACAAATAGCAGAGCAAAGGTTTTCAAGTTGGAGGCGGCGTTCAGGGCAAAATCCCGAGTTAAAGAAAATGTACACAGATGTTCATGAAACGAATACAGGAATTTAGGTTCACATGACGATATGTGAAGCACACACAGCTAAGGCGTTCTATTTACCCCACCACCCAGTCTTGAAAGAAGCCAGCTGAAACAACCAAACTGCGAGTGTCTTCGATGGCTCTTGTAAGTTTAGATAACGGTGTAGCCAATAAATCCGTACAATACACAGGGCCAACCATACAAGATGATCTGTTCTCAATTAGTGCTCGTTTCAGACATATGCTGTTGCAATAACAGCTGACATTGAAAAAATGTACAGACGAAATATGGAACATCCAGAAGACAGAACATATCAAACTGATTGTTGGCGCGAAGAACCTGAGGACGAGTTGAAGACCTTCAAGTTGAACACCGTCCACATATGGAACTGACAGCAGCACACCTATTTGGCTATTCGTTCACTGTATCAACTAGGATTAGATCAAGAAAAATACCCATCCAAGAGAATCCGAAGTCCATCAAACACGACTTTTAATGTTGATGATTGGTTGACAGGAGCAAATACAACAGAAGAAGCACTACAATTAAAATACAACATTGACGACATTCTTAAAACAGCTTGGTTTTCATTTGAGAAAATGGAACAGCAATGTACAGGACTTCGTTGAAACAAACGACAACACTACTTCAATTGATGGAAAATTAAAGAAAACTTTGGGGATTGGTTGAATCCAACAACCGATGAATTTTGTTACAGCATAAAGGAATATGAAAACGACACAGAGTGACTAAAAGAACGATTTTAGCCGACTACTGCCCAACTATTCGACCTTTAGGATTATTGGCACCCACAACGATAATTGGTAAATTCATCTTGAAGGAATTATGGCAACACGATTATGACTGGGATGAGTCCATTTCTTTAGACATACAAACAAAATGGCTAAAGTATAACGACAAACTGAAACATATAAATTTTATTAAAATTCCAAGACATGTTATAGTAAACGACCCAATCACAATCGAGTTACATGCATTCAGTGATGCCTCTGAAAAGGGGTATGGGGCATGCATATATTTAAAAACACTTGATCGAAATCATCACGTACGAGTACGTTTGTTAGCTGCAAAAACACGCGTAGCACCATGGAAAAGTGTCACCTTACCACGGCTAGAATTATGCGCAGCAGTAGTATCAGCAGAGCTAGCAAATAAATTTAAAGGTATCTTAAAACTCCCAATCAGCAAAGAATATTATTGGTGTGACTCTCAAATAACACTTCATTGGATTAAATCACCATCCGCATAGATGGAAAACCTATGTAGCCAACCGCGTGTCCAACCGTGCAAGAATTAACAAAACCGGAGAATTGGTATTACGTCGAATCTGCCTGACAACTCTGCAGATATCATAACGAGAGGAATTCTGCCAGACAAATTGCCTTCATTAAACAATGGTGGAATGGACCCACTTGGTTATCATATGACGACATCCAGTTTGCAACTGAATCTCAACCCAAAGGTAATGAAAATCTCTCGAAGTGCAAGAACAAAAGGTAACTCAAACGCTTTTAATAACCCAATGATTTCAATTTACTAGAAAAATATTCATCTTTAACAAAATTAAAAAGAATCATTGCATTATGTCTTAGATTTAAGCGTAATGTCTTTTCATCACCGAGCCAAAGAAACGTTTGGACCACTCACAGCTCAAGAATTAATAATGCTATGGTACAACTATTAAATTATCTCAGAAAGAATGTTTTCACAGAGAAATAGCACATTTAAATCAAGGCAAACAAATTAATAGCAAGAGTAGCATATTAAGTTTAACCCCATTTTTAGATTCAGAAGAATTATTAAGAGTAGGTGGCAGATTAAAATTATCCAAATTTTCTTATAATAAAAAACACCGATTTTGTTACCTAAAAGCTCATCATTTAACAAACCTTATTCTAACACATGAACATGAGAAATTATTACATTGTGGACCAAAACTACTATTAACAACAATTCGTGAAAATTGTTGGCCAATTAATGGAAAGAATTCGACAAAACAAATAGTAAACAAATGTATTAAATGTTGTAGATATAAAGCAAAATCTCCTAATCCAATAATGGGAACTTACCTGAAGAAAGATTAGCACTAAATACTTACCCATTTTATACAGTCGGAGTCGACTAATGCAGAACCGTTCTTGATAAAAATCATAAAAGGCAGAGGAGCTAAAGTATCTAAGGCATATATCTGTTTATTTCATATGTCTAAGTACTAAGGCTATACACTTAGAACTCGTTGCAGAACTATCAACAAGCGCATTCCTGGCAACATGCGCAGATTTATCGCTCGAAGAGGCAAACCAGCTTGCATTTTCAGTGATAACGCAACGAATTTCGTAGGAGCCAGAAATGAATTAAACAGTTTAGGGGAGTTTCTAATTAAAAACAATCAGACAATAGCCAACTCTATTAGCAATGAAACCATCAACTGGAAATTTTATCCCTCCTCACAGTCCAAACTTGGGTGGACTATGGGAAGCTGGAGTAAAGAGCACGAAACACCACTTTAAAAAGAGTACTAGCGCAGACACCATTAACGTTCGAAGAATTTTCAACTTTATTGACTCAATAGAAACTATTTAAAATTCAAGACGCTTACACAAATAACAGATAATCCTAATGAATATGACGTACTAACACCTGCACATTTTCTTATAGGCAGATCCTTTTCATTACTTCCTGACCCTGATTACTCTAAAATACCAATACCTAAACTAAACCGATTTCAACATTTGCAATTAATGACGAGACACTTCTGGGATAAATGGTATAAAGAATATGCATCTGAACTAAATGTGAAGAGTAAATGGAAACAAGATGGCAGCAGTCTTAAAGTAGGACAAATGGTTCTAATTAAAGAAGACAACATCCCTCCAGCACACTGGAAATTAGGACGAATAACCAGGACGCACCCAGGTGACGACGGCATCGTACGTGTAGTGACAATAAAGTGCATGAACGGTGAGGTCAAACGTCCAGTTCGAAAATTGGGTTTACTACCGATTGAAAACCCAGATGATTTAACTAACGCCTAGTGAGCAAGTAGTAGAAGCGAAGGGCAAATTAGAGACACTAAGTTGTGCAAGTTATATTTATTTAATTTGTTAAATTCATGTACTTCTTTACTCTGTATATCTGTTATTTTCTTTTTGTATTTTTGTTGAAACTCAAGTTTTTGAGATTCAAGGCGGGCGGCATGTTTGTAGTTATTCCTCAATTCACTTATGCACGTTTGGTTGCATACTCACGTAGAGTCATCTTCTTACCGCCAAAACTGAGAGAGTCAACTTCTAACCGTCATGTAATTCACGTTTATCTAACATATGTAACATACATCACATTAAAGACAGAATATAAGTGGAATTTAATTATTCATACCCAACAATATGATTAGAAAATTACAAAAAGCTACTGTTTCACCCATTATTAATACATTTATTTTTCAAAGTCTAATATTATTTGCTAGGCTTAGAACAAGAAAAACTTTCAGAAGAATAAAATTTTTGAGAAATCAATACTGAAAAGATTTTTTTCTAGTGACATCTGTATACAAGATAAAAAAATACCTGATTTACTCCGAAGTTAAATGTACCCCCTTACTGGACTAATAATATAAAATTAACTTAGTGCTCAATTGCTGTTTTAACTTATTTTTTGTATAATATCACCAGGACATGTTCAGAATTGGAATTCATAAAAAAAAGACGAATTAAAAATATCATAAATGTATATTTTCAAAAAATAAATTAATAAGGTAAAGTCAGGTAAGTGTGTAGTAAAAATTGCATAGTGTGAAGAAAATGTAACACTGTTCACATAATAAGACATTTTGATAAATTTTACACATAGAAGTACGTAACATACGCCTAGTTGTAAGCCTTCAATAGATACGCCTTTTATAATTATCAACGGTTTACTAGAAAAAAAAGAAATTTTAATACCACACAGTTACCCAGCAAAATGGGGCAAGTGTGTAATCGTTCCACATTTTATATATTTTTAGCATTATCCTTTAGTTCGGCCAAGAGTGTAATACTATACTGATGCCTTTTTAATAAGGTATGATAAATTTACAAGATATCTAAGTTATTAAGTTATATAATTACACGTTAGGGGATGTGAATTTTTATTTGTAAAACTAGTATGAAGTTTAGTACATTAGTAATATAACAGAGGACATCCATATTTTAACTTTAAAAATAAATTTAGCCAAACTACACACTTACCTGACTTTACCTTAAATAATAAACATACCTATTTCTAACTCTACTGCGAGTTACTGTTATATAAAACTTTCACATGTTTCGGTATAATTAGGGCCATTATATACCGTGTGCGAAATCCAAATATGTCAACCGATGGCGTACGACCCTACGGAATAACATATGTAGCACTCTAAATAGAACAATGGAGGATATGATACAACTGCAGTTACGGAAATCGATATGAAAAAAAAAAAAGCATGTTTCTCTATCAATCCCACGCCCAAAATCCCTATTGCTTGGGGATCGTGTATCATTTGATCAAGCTTATATCTCACACATGGTGCATAGCAATTATTATTAATATGAATAGTGTAAATAGTACCTGTATCAAAACGTATGCAACATGCGGATCTTTTTTGTTATTTATGTTATTTTTATATTTTTCTAAATTGCAATAATGCAGAAAGTCAAGTGTAGAAAAGTACCTTTAAAGAAAAAGTTTGAATCCTACTAAACGCAATTTATCTTCCACTATATACGGCATAGGCATACCGTTTAAACCCCACGTAATCGGTTAGGGTTACGTGAGGTTTAAACGGTAACGCAGCGGGTACTATTTACAGGGGCGCTATTGAACCGGCAATGTTGTACGCGGGGCGATATGGGCAGACGCGTGTAAAATTAAAGAAACAAAAAATTAATCGGGCGCAAAGATTGTTAACGGTAAGGACCGCGAACGCGTATTCATCTATTTCGGCAGAAGCGGCGTGCGTTATTTCGGGTATTTTACCAGTAGATTTACGTTTGAGGGAACTCAAATTACGTAGGGACGAGAATAAAATAGGGTTTGAGCGTTTGATTACGGCAGCGGGAATTAGATTAGAACCGGGCGATTTAGAAAGGCGAATTCATCTCGCGGAATTAAAATGTATTAGTTATAATAAATTTATAGGCACTTTTCGAGAGGGTTTAAACATTTTTACGAATGCGTGGAAGAGTGGGAGTGGTACAGTGGCGGCGTTTGTTGTTTATAATAGAGGTATTGAAATACATAATCAAAAGTTTAAATTAGGGGATCATTGCACTAGTTTTCAGGTAGAATTAGTTGCAATAAATCAGGCAGTAGTTTATGTTAGGCGTGAATGGGAATTTATACTGGACGTTAGAATTATAACAGATAGCTTATCTGTATTAGAGGCGTTAGAGAATTTAACAAATTCGACTAATTTGTTGTTAAATACTTGGGATATGTTGCGCGAGGGGGATATAAAACTGTTTTGGACTAGGATTCACGTAAGTATAATCGGTAATGAGAAGGGGGAAAGAATTAGATAGGTTACGGTATGATATTTAGATAGTTAGTAGGGTGGCACGTGTTTATGAATGCTCTTTAGTGGTCGGAATTAGTGTTAAGCAACAAATATTTAAAATATAAATATTTATTTTAATTTAGATTAGGATTAAGTTATTGTTAAGTATTAGAATATGTACTGCTGTTGTTTTGTTTGTTTTTAGGTCATTACTTTTTTCCTGTTTCAACTTCCAATGTATGAAAAAGGGAGCAGATACGTGACGACGTCAAGGCTGTCGGAATTTAAGGAACCGCGGAGGTTGCTTCTTCAGCACTCAAAAGGCTAATAATGATTTGCGGCTATCAGTAATAAGGTCTGGGACCTCTTCCCAGATCCTCCCAGAGTAAGGTTTTTGCCATGGTTTTCCCTTACTCCGTGGCCATTGATTTTATATAAGTATTATATATAACATGTCCTTGGGAAGCTAGAGATAACGAAAGTCGTATCCATGGGAGCATTTAATAACAATTGATAGCTGACCGATTTACAGTAGACTCGCGATTATGTGAACTAATCATATTTCACATATTTCATCATTTCACAAAAGTAGTATTCATATGGTCGCGAGGCTACTGTATTTGTTATATTTTTGTTATTAAGAATCATAGGGAAATTATTTAGTTAGAGTAGGAACATTTCAATTGTTATGGAATCCGTGTAGTACTTAGAATAGGTAGCCTCGTGTAGTACCTTTTAGGTGGAGGACGGGGTTGGGATGATTTGTAATAATTTAGTTTTCATAAATAAAGGCATAGACATCTAAAACTAAAAAAGGCTCACAAATGAAGTTTCTTTTTCAAAAGAGGAAAAGTTGAAACAGCTATAAAACGTATAACTATATCTCAAATGATAAAAATGATTAAAAAATAATAAATATTTTTTTCTCTAGGTAATAAGAATAAAATCAGTACTTCCTAATTTTTGTTTATTAATTTACTATGAGATGACCCCAGTTACTAGTTTCGAGAATTGTTTTTCTTCATCCGGCTGTAGCGGGACCCCATAATAGTCAGTATTAAAACTTCAAAAAGCAACGTAAAAATTTAAAATGAATATGTGTTTGTTGGCCGGACATTCTGGTAAAAAGAAGAAATGTCCAGCCGCACTCTACAGTCAAGCGATTACTAGTAGTGCTGTTGGTATGCGATAAAAATGAGATCCTAGGATTCGGATACAAAATTGTACGGATCCTAGGATCCACTATCCGGTTTTCGGATCCGGATCCACTATCCGGTTCTCGGATTCGGATCTGGAAAAGATATAAATTATCGACGAACTCAATATTAGTGTACGTACTAGGTATGTACACATTCACTTTGCATTACATATTTATGTATGTCTTGTAGTTTCTTTGGGTTTTAGGTCGATACAGTAACACAGTTGTAACTATAACATCATTGAAGTTTTATTTTATTCCTTTTCTACGATAGTTATGTTATTTACAATATAACTTTGTCAAGTATTTCCAATTAACTGTAAAACAATAACAATGAAATAATATTGATACAAACTACATTAAAGTTTTATTTTTATAGTTCGGTACTTACATATTTTTTTTTTATTTTCCCACAAGTGAAATATTATAATCCTTACACATAAAATAAACTTGTAAAATACTACCTTCAAATTAAGTATACACTCTGCTTCAAACGTAGACGTTACATTGTATAAATAAATAAAAATAATTTCTAGTTAGTAAATCAAATACATTAGAATATAAAATGAATTATTGAGTAAGCAATCAAATACATAATACATATATGTACATATTATTTCAAAGTAGAACAAAAAATAGACAGGAAATAAAATGTGTACATACGAATTTTCATTTGTTAAACGTGTTAGTTGAATGTGCGTGTGTATTCTAATAACCTGTACTATACATTTATCCGTATTATGTTTTTAATTGTTTCTTTATTAATTAAATTCCATTGACTCTAATTTTAAATCCGACACCGTCCTTGTGGATTCTAGCACACTAACCATATATAATATCAATAATCAATTTTTTTGCAACATCCATATTTCAAGCCCATACAAATATAGAATACCGTCGTTGGGATTCGAAGAGTGCGTATCTTGAACACTGATACTCATGAGGATACGAAAAACTAAAAAAAGATGTAATAGTGTTTCATATTCGTATTTTTGTTCTATTCGTACATAAATTATTAACATATGTGCGACTTTAAACAGCATTAATAATATGCAAAGATTGCAAGTTTTTACAGTGAAAAAATAACAAATTAATGTATTTCTGCTTTTAACTGTAATAATTAGGAGTAATTTTTCCCAAGAATTTTTTTCTCCTCACGCAAAGCAGAAATACATTAATTTGTTAGCATTAACAATAGTTAGGTCTTTTTCGTCTCTTCAAAAGTAGTAGTATTCAAGAAACGCACTTTCTCAGTTCCAATGATTATATTTCTTTCTTTTTCGAAATATTAAAGGGATTTAATGCTGGCGCAATTTTTTTCTGTACTGGTCCAACAACTGAAGACATAGTAGCTTATATAAAGTGATGTTATTTTTCTAAGTAGAATTTAAAAATGCAATGATATATAGGGTGTTCCATTTACAATAACGGAATAAGTAAACGTTTGCCTACTTTTGGAACATATACCGGGTGAGTCAAGAGTCCGATATTGGTCGGTATTGACTTTAACATCTCTCATAAAAGATTTTTCGATGTGTCTTGTGCACTTCTTTTCCTGACGGAAAGACGTTCTAAAAATATTTTCACGTTCACGGGATGTATCAGTTTTCCAGGACCGTACTCAACTTAATTTTTTCAAATAAAACCATGCTTATTTTTTAGGCATGCTTATTTGTTGCAATGTTCGTTTCAAATTTCGAATGCAAGGTTGCCAAGTTATTTAACTTTTTACATAAAATGTTCAAAATGCACGTGTTCATTTAACATTTTTTTCCGGCATTATCGTTAACAATTAAACTCTAAAATTTGCTGAGTAGCTTAGGAAAGCTTAGATCGCTCTTATGAATTGAATATTATTTGGTAAAATTATACAGGGTGATCTCCAGAAGCAATCAATTCGTTTGATATTTAAACGGCTTTTACTTTGTTATTTTAAATCGAACACCCTATATTTTTTTTATTTCATCATATGCACTTTTTTATGAACTTTCATTTTTGTTAGCAGTAGGGTATTTCTAAAACTTATACTTTCTAAGATAATTTGAAATTTTTAGCCGTTTCAATATTACAGAAATTGATTACTTCTGGAGACCACCCTGTATAATTTTATCAAATAACGTTCAATTCATAAAAAAGGCCTAAGTTTTCCTAAGCTACTCAGCAAATTTTAGAGTTTAATTGTTAATGATAATGCCGGAAAAAAATGTTAAATGAACACGTGTATTTTGAAAATTTTATTTAAAAAATCAAATAACTTGGCAACCTTACATTCGAAATTTAAAAAATTTAAAAACCCGACATACTCTAAATAATTCAAATTTATAACCATAAATATTAAATTAATGATAAAACAGACAGACAATAATTTACTTTTCCAGCAATTTTGAATCCCTACTCTGTATATGACAGAAGATAAACTGCATAGAAAGCGTCTCAAGTTGATTTTGAAAGATGCTTAAGTATTCTACATTATAACAATTTTAGAAAAGTCCATACCAAAAAAGAATCCAACTTTTGTTAAATGAAATGTTAAACTAAAACAAAATATTAGAACAATTATTATATCAAACATCGAAAATCTATGGGCTGAGACAGGTATTTTTTTTTTGTGGAAGCTGTCTAATCTGAAGTCTCGATATAATATTTGCTTCAGACTATAATCCCTTTAGTATACTAATGCTTGTCAATTGAACACAATTTGAATTTTCCACATAATTTCAACATTTAAGCAGAAAATCACTTATGATTTTGTCAGAAATTTTAGCATGGCCATGTTCTAACTAAAAAGTTAACAGCAAAATTGAATTTTAATTATGTCAAAAATCAGGTTGATGTTCAAAATATTGAAAAGTATAGAAGATACCTAATAAAAAATAAATGTAATCATCCGAAAAACTGTTTTTTTTTCTTTTTAACTGATTTTAACTCAATCTTTAGCAATTTAACTGAAGTTGTAAAATGAATAATTATAATATTACCATATTTGCAGTGGTATCATTAAGTAGCATAAATAAAAATTAATGAGCACTGATTGTACTTACTTGATATCCAATTGTCCAACAATTTATATAATTTGTTGAATTATTATATAGCAACAATTAATCGTCAGAATCGCTGGAATCACTATAATCGTAATCAGAGTCATTAATTTTTCTCAACTTTTGCCTTGAAAATAGCATACATTTTCCCAAATCGATTAACCGTAGAATTATCTAAATCGGCATAATATCTGGCATCTTCATTGGTACTGTGGACAAAATCTTCATCGTCACTGGAAAATGTGTTTCCCTCATTCAATTCCATTGTGTTCATTGCTCTAATCATATCTTCCTCCGTAATACTCTCAACATCGGACTCGTCAGGGTAATCATTCCTCCAATTATTCTCTTCATTTGAATCTGAATCATCAGTGCATTCCGCATTCTCCAAGCTATCGTCATAATGCACTAAATCATCACCCAAAGGATATATACTTATTAATTTATTGAAATCAATTTCTGGTGTATCATTTGGATTAGCGCAATACAAATCGTAGACATATTTTCTTGAATTGTCACTTTCTTCGTTAGGTTCCACATCGACAATTGTAATAGCAGCTTCATCCAACTTTTGCGCTTCGTCTTTAGATGATGTTTCAATAGACCTGTGTAAGTTAATCACCTTATATCTATTGTTTTTCTTAGCTATTTCATTCTGCTCTCGAAGTTTATTTTGTACATTTGATACTGGTATTTTATAGTTTGTTTCAATTTTCTGTTTTGTCGCATGCTTAACATATTTGGAAATATCGTCGTCTTGGTTTTCAACCGTTGTTGTGTGTTTAAATATAGTCGCCACTTCATCATTATCGTGGTCGTTACCTGTTTTTTGTCTTTTACAGCTAATGATTATAGCATCTGATGGTTCCTCACTTAAACACCTTTTAACTCTAATCACAGTAGACATAATTGTAAACTCTGTACTTTGATTTATAACACAAAATATGAATAAAGAACATCCACCTAACCTGTGCCCCTAACAAACATGCAGCAAACAGTTTGATTGATCGTTTGTTGTGTATAGAAAAATGGCGGGCACATCGCGGGTAGTGGGGGAAAACATTGAACGTAGGTTTGTTCGTTAGTGCTACAGATTGTACACTGGTTCCTAGTTTTAACAGAATAGAAGGTCAGCTGTTTGCGTATGTGAAAAGGATAAAATATACACCAGTGTAATTGGTGTAACCCCAACGAACAAACCTAGAGGCTGCAAACGAGACATGAGAACGACAATTTGTACGACATCTCGTCGATTTTAGAGTAACTGTTAGATCTGTTTGATTTGTACAAAGGTTTATAGAATAAATACCACGAATACCACCCCTTTACAGTACAATTTGGTCAAAATATGATACATATCACAAAACGTTTCTGCTACACATTAAACACAAAGTCTCTTGAACGACCATTTACCTTACACGAGCCCCATCTGGAACAGTTGATTGTATTAATTAAATGTCATAAGCTTGCATCAGTTTAGCGTCTTAAATATAAAGGCCGTTTTACACCTAGCTATTTATTGCGCTATGTAAAATTGTTACGTGTATAACACAGATTTAATCCGTAAACGCCTATAAATTGGCCAATAAATTGCATAATAAATAGCTAGGTTGTAAAACGGCCTTAAGTTCATTTTTTAAATAAATAACTATATAATCCTAAGCTCGCATTGCGCATTTGATATTATTACGACAACGTTGGCTATTGAAAATATTCTGGACCATTTACAATGGACCATATTATTAGAATTTCCATGTTAAAGGTAATTTAAATTTGAATACCAAGTTGAAAATAATAAAATAGGTACATAATATATTCTCCCATTTTAATGAGATATTACCATTTTACAATTGCCCATGTTTTTTCCTATATCATTCCCAGTATAGGGTATAAAATTGGATATATGGGTAATGCGATCTATTTAAATAAAACTACTTTATATGACCTCAATATTTCATCATTTAGTAATGCATGACAGGAGATATGCTACAATATTATAACAGGATATGAAGCAACCCAGGCAACCAAATTTAAATTTCCCACATTTCTTTTTAGTGACTTCAACAAAAGGTATCAAAATAACTATCAATATAAATAAAAATTTTAGGTAAATTCATGATTCAACCGTTAAAGTTGAACCAAAAATAATTGTGGGAAATTTAAAATTGGTTGCCTGGGAATATATGTAAATAATACTTACAATTATCTATTACAATTAATTTTTTTTTGTAATTTAGAATTGTTAAAAAAAACATGTGTCAATAAGCACAGTAAACCAAATTCAAATTTCCCGCAATTATATTTAATAACTCCAACTTAAAGGTATTCAAATAACTATTAATGTAATATAAAATCGTAGGTAACTTCATGCTTTAATGTTGAAGTTATTGAAAATAATTGCGGGAAATTTGAATTTGGTTTACTGGGAGGTAATGTTACTGGATATTATGTAAAATGCTATAAAAAATATGGTTAAGTTGATTTGTGTCTGTTTTAAAATTAATTGAATTTTGATTGCTGCTAATATGTACCATTTCTAGAAATAGCCGCTTTTTGTAATTATTTTCAACGTCAAGAATTTTAATGTTATTATAATTAAAATTGTGGTCTTCTTGGTTTATGTATATCATCGTAATTACACTTTAGTACAACGCAATATTAATAGAAATGACTATTCGAACACCGACATTCTTGTATGGTTATACAATAGAATAGTACATGAATTTGATATTAATCCCATTCAGAGCCAGCTACAAACATTTAAAGATAGGGGTAGTTAGTCTGTTTAACAAATGGTTGATCATATCTCAAAATCTATTAAAGATAGGTATAGGGAATGCTGATATAAAATGATAGGGGATATTTATTTTCTAATTTTTTAAATTTAAGAGTTTTCTGCATTTGAAAATATGGCACTTTGTTCCGCAGTTTTGAACACGCTGTATGTTAAAAATGTAAAGTGTACGTACCGTTTCTTAGGGTTATATCTACATTCATAACATAGCAAATTTGGAGTCTCTACTTGCAGCATTAATTGAGATATTAATTTCTTAATGATGCAATGATTAATTATCACTAAAAAAAAAGAAAAACTTAAATAACTCAAAAACGGCAACATGTAGCTGTAGGAATACCTGATGAATATTGACGTATTTATGGTCTTAGAGCCGTTTTACACGTACGAGAATTTTTACGTAAATCATAACAAAAATTATCCCGAAAATTTTGGTGAGAATTTTCCTAAGAAATTTTGTCGCAACATTTTCAGATCATTTTACACAGGAATAAATTTTGACCGGAATTTTCACGATATTTGTTGTTATAAGCAGACACATTTGTTAAATTAAATTGTTATTTGATTATGGTTATCACAGAAATCCTAAATAAATAGCAGTTAACCGATAAACCAGCAAAATATGGATCAAAATTGTTTAGATTTAGGTTACTCTAAGTTGTTTTTTTTTTAAAAATTTTGTGATAATTTTTGTAAGAATTTTTGTCGCGACACTTTCAGGTCATTTTACACAGGAATAAACTTTAACCGGAATTTTCACGATATTTATTGTGTAAAATGGCTCTTAGAGCCGTTGTTATAATTTTGTTATTGCTCTTAGAATCAAAAAATGAATAAAAAATTATATCATTCTATTTAAAAATAACAAAGTTAACATTTCCGATCAACCGGAAGTGATATTTTGGTCAAAGTATTTTACATTTATAGTTCCAATCGAACAGATAATGGTGCCAAAATCTCAAATATAAGTAAATAACACTGGTCAACAGTGAAATTGCTTCTTAGGTGAAAGTACCCAATCCCGAATGAATTCAACGTGCTGAACACGAATATCACATTGAAAAAAGTTGATTGGCTCACGTTCCAGAGATATTGACGTTTTGTCCATTGTATAGATGCTATTGCATAATGTAATGCAATTTAGTGAGAAATTACGAAATTTTGCGTCATATTGCATCACCCCTTCATGCAAAGAAGTTAATGCAGCATTTGCTGTAAGTTTCCATTGAGAGTGTTGCGAAATTGATTGCGCAATATCAAGCAATAGCTAATTTAGTTTATTTATAAATGGCCGACGTGACAATTAACTCGGTGCAATGTTCGTTCATTCGCGCATATTTTTCGAAGCTCTAGCATACACAAGTGATTGCTATAGTGTAAAGTAACTAAACAGTAGCAATGCCTCGTAACTGTGTTAATAGTGCAAATAACTTCTGTTATATTTGCGGAGAAGTGACATTTGCTGCACAGAAAAAGAACATCAGTGCAACAGTTAAGAAAGCGTATCATTTGTATTTTGGTTGCAAGATAGGCGACCAGGACAAAGACTGGGCCCCACACGTATGCTGCCGCACTTGTGCCGTAAATCTTTCACAGTGACTTAATGGCAAAAGAAAGGCAATGCCATTTGCTGTGCCCATGATTGCGTCGGCGAGTTCTCCTCAACGTGGCAGTAAGGATGATAACTTTTCGTGCTTTGACGAAACATCTGCACCACATAAAATTACCCAGGATGAAATGAACGATCTTGTTCGCGATTTGGATCTGTCGAAAAGCAAAGCGGAGATACTGGCCTCAAGACTTCGACAGTGGAATCTTCTGGAACAGAATGTCCCGAGTGACTTCATTTCGCACTCGCCATCAGCTCTTCGAATCTTTCTTTAAGAAAGAAGAAAGCCTTGTGTTCTGCTGCGATATTGATGGTCTACTACAAGCTCTCGGTATTGCACATGATCCCCACGAATGGCGGCTGTTTATAGACGCTTCAAAACTGAGCCTAAAGGCGGTTTTGTTGAATAATGGGAACCAGCTTCCATCCATACCTATTGCACATGCGGTCTACATGAAGGAGACTTACGGCAATCTAAAGCAGCTACTGGAGACGATTAACTACAGCAAGTATGGCTGGCAGATATGTTCTCACCTGAAGGTAGTATCTCTGTTGATGGGCTCTCGCTTGATAATAATTGTTATTATATTGTTGTGTACACAATTTAGATATAAGATCACTTATTATTTTTGTTCGGGAAGATATATTTAGTTTAAAGAGAGAATTTTTCGTTTTTTTTAAATGTTGCTGATTTGTAATTATTTATTAATCACCTCGGTTTGGGCGAATAGAAGCTTTTGTGCTTGTATGTAAGTTTTTCTTTTGTTAATATACTTTGTTTGTCCACGTTTAATTTAGTTTGTTTTAATTTTGAAACCACGTGGATTGATTGATATAAAAGGACTATCTTCCTGAACTAATTTGTTTTTGCTTTGATAGAGGATTCAGCATTGTCCTTTTATAATTTTAGAATCTCGAGCAGTTTTTTGATTTAAGCCAGGACTCTCTGTCCAGAGTTTTTGTTTTCTGCATTATTGTAATTAACATTTTTTTTTTCTTTTTTTATAAAATAAAATTCTGATTGTTGATGGACGTCATTCAAAATTCAGTTCTTTTATTTTTGATTTAACCTTTTCAATTTTTGGAGTATTTAAGAAAGTCAGATTTCTTTCACCCACAATTTACTTTTCGTGATTAGTTTTAATTTGCGAGGGCAACCCTGAGTTTAATTGTTCTTTTGCGCCCTTTTAATTATTTATCCGTTGATCTGGCTAACTTATTTTTCATTTTTAATTTTCATTTTGCATTTTCTTTTGTACAGTTGACGAAAATAAAAAATAGGACAACTTTATTACTCTAATGTAATTGTAACTTATGTCAATTTGATTTATGACAGGATAACAGGTAAATACACTGCGTGCAAATTCACGAGGAAATATTAGTTTACTAAAAGTTTCCGAAAGATTGACAAAAAGAATAGAGTAGTTCATTTATTTTTCCAAAAAAGAACATCTGTAAAATATCTTTAAATTAAATTAAAATTTCAAATATATACAACCAAATAATAGAAACATTTAAAAATTAATATTTAATAATGGCGCCGTTTTTGCGTATAAGTTCGTTAAATCTTCTAGGCAATGAATTGTATAAATTGATACAGTACTCTTCAGAGATAGTTTCCCATGCATCATTTAGCACATTTAATAATTCTTCTGAATTTCTGGGTCTAACATTGCGCTTTTCAATGACTTTTACTAAAAACCCCCAAACATTTTCTATTATATTTAAGTCTGGATTCGACTTGGCCGTCTAGAACATTTATATTATTTTCTGTAAACCAGTTGGTGACATTATTGGCTTTGTGGATTGGACAATTGTCTTGCTGATATATTGTAATCCTGTTGCGGAAAGAAATGGGCGACGGAAGGTAGCATCACATTTTCAAGTATCTGTATGTAAGAATTGGCGTTAAATCTGCCTTCAATATGCCACAAAACACCTGGTCCGTGTATAGATATCCACGCCCACATATTTACCGAAAATCGTCCACTTTTATCATTATTACTAATGTATTTTTCTTCAAAGCGTGTGTTTGTGGGACGATACACTCTAACTCGGCCACAATTCATTGATTGAATTATTTTCTCATCAGTAAAAATGACATTTCTTCCAAAAATCTATATCACAAACAAAAAATTCCAAGCAAAACCTAGACGTGCTTCCTTATGTTCTTGTTTGAGAATTAGCTTGCGAGCAGCATAACGACAACGCAACTCCGATTTTCTTACACGACTCTGAGCTGTGCGTAAAGACCCAGGGTAATTACTAGCTGCAACTGCATCAACTACGCTATCGAAAGGATTTTCCCTCAAGTGCATTACCAAAGCATCATCTTGCAAGGGTGTAGAATTTTTAGGTCTTCCCGAACCGGGCTGTCTATTAAGAGTTTGTTCGTTTCTCCATTTTTTGAGAATTTTATGCACCGTATTACGATTAATATTATACAATTCTGCAATTCTTCTTATAGACCAACCATTTTCTGCTTTGCTAATTATCCTTGCTTTCGATAAAAGACTTAGCTGCGGCATTTCAACTTTATGACAAATATATGAATTTATATGTCAAACTGACAGACATACCATAAAAATGAAAGTCGTATTTAAGACGCTTAATTTTAGTCAAAATGCGTTATAAAAGTTGTCCTATTTTTTATTTTCGTCAACTGTACATTCACTACTCAGCACTACATATGTGGGTGTGGTTATTGGCTAGAACGAATTAAAAAAGTATGGAGATTGTATGCGCATATTCAAAATTTGCTATCTGTCAAGTTGACATGTTCCTTTATCACAACTATTAACTCGTTTGAATATGCGTTTATAGGTTACAAAAACCTCGAAAACTGTCAAATGATTGCCAAGTGTTTTGACCAGAGCCGAGCATGGCTTCCTATTGGGCAGCACCAATTCCGCGGAGTTTTAAAATTTTGCTAGCTGTCCGTTTTCGCTTTGATGTTCTTTGCCAAAGGTGACGTGAGGGACATGACCAAGTAGGGTTGATTACAGCGAATTCAGAAATAGTTATGAGTCCGCGCTGTGGATATTTGCAGGTTCTCCGTTCTTGTTTACATATGTTACTTGCCAAGAGTAGGTCCGCTGGAATTAACAGAGTGATGTGAATAAAGTTCAGCTATATGATGGGGCTGCAACAATATGAAATAAAAGGGTACTCTATGGAATAATTTGTCACGACAAATGTCATTCTAGATATTTTATCTGCGACACAAGGAACAAAAATGTTCTCTGTTCTAAAGATTTATTTATACTTACTGGTGGTGTTTGCGGAAATCTCAAACCTCGAAGCAGAAGTGTATCCGCAAGAGGTCGGAGCTCCGGCGAGTCTTATAGACTTTCCGTTCGTTGTGCATCTTGACTTAAAGTATGTCTTCTCGGAAACGCTATCCAAAGCAATGCCGTGCACTGGCGCCTATATAAAATCAGCGTGGGTATTGACAGCTGCTATGTGTTTACGAAATTTCACTGTCCTTTGGGCGTCTAAAATTCCAGACGACTCCCTCGAATGCAGAATGGGATTAATACAAGGTGATCCGGAATATCTGAAGAAGGTTCCGGCGATCAAATCTAAGAAAGTATTCCCGCACCCCAAGTTCTTTGTGGCAATAAACCATTTCGGAAACAACATCGGCCTGGTGTTTCTGGAGGAAGGATTCGAAATCTCGCCAAGAGTGAGAACGATCGATCTTCCGACTACTGCCTTAGATTATATTGGCAGACAGGTGACTATTGTAGGATACAGCACCCTCTGGCAGCAAACACTCCCATCGAATGCGATAGTACATACCAGGTCTATGATTTTACGATGGCTAGCCGTTAGAGTATTGAGCAGAGACGAATGTGCGAAAAAAGAGGTAACGGCGAATCAGTTCTGCGTCGGCGCGGATGGAGAATCAGTAGCGGCATATGACATAGGAGGACCGGTACTATTTCACAAGCAGCTTATTGGAATATCCGTGCCTGATCTGCTTTCAGGATCGAATATAGATGTAGGATCTTGTTACGATATTTTCCCCTATAAAGATTGGATCGAATCCACAATCGAAGGCCATTTTGGGGGGAAAACCCAGTTCGCTTCCGTCCAACGGACTAGGGCTATTCCTGCCGCTTATTTTTACCTTGTCGTTGTAAACTTAATCAAATGCGTGTAATACCAAACAATTTAGAAATATTTAAACCATAGCCTTACTTTATCTCTTCTCTGGTTGTACGGTTTGTGTCCTCGCCTAGACTAACCAAATTTACAGGAAAAGTGTTGCGCTTTAAAAGTAATCTTTTGGATGTCTGTGTGAGATCCCACACAGCACACTTAAGTCCGACAGATATCCACTGGGTGTATTAATCACCAAAACATGTTCATATCCATTACAGATGTTGGATATACGGGCTGTTTAAAGTTATCTACTATTGCACTATTGCTAATTTTGTTAATATTGTTAATATGCAGAAAAACAATTGAAAATCGCGTTTACGAGTTATAATAGATAACTTTGTTCTTTTAAATGGATCACCCTGTATATTTTACACACAATATTGTTATAACAGTATGACCCTAAAATGAAAAACAAAAGAGCTACGACTAATATAAAGATGGACTCGATATAACAGTCAAAACATTGTTGTTTGGCAAAGTAGAAATCGAAGCAAACTTGGTTGCTTGGTTTTAAGACATAATGAAATTATTTCTACAGATCTGCGAAGCTTGTTGTGCACTGTTATTGAAAAAAAGCTTTAGTGATTCTAATTGCTGCGAACGAGAAAACGAAACACCAACAGTGCGGAATTGAAGAAACATAAGTATGTACACTTCTCACAGGAAAAATCGGGACACCAGCAATTCAGAATTTTAAAATTTCTTGATTGTAAATGCAACTTTCGGAGGACGTAGTCACTTATCATAGCCATAAATCACTTAATTATGTATATTACTGCGATCAAAGGTAACGACTAGAAATTTAAACAAAAAAATAATTATATAGAGAGAAAAAGGTTTATGTATAGAATAAACAAATCCAAGTTTCGGTGGCGGCGTTTCCTTTAGAAATACCAATGAAAGAAAAATACATAATAACAAAAAGAATTATTGAATAGACCGCTTCATTTAGAAATATATATGTATTTAACTTGCTTGATGTTATGTGGAGATAATTCTTTTTTAAGAAAACATGTGGTGATGGGACTTTATTATTTAATATTATGTTACTTGTTAGCGCTGCTTTGATATTAGTTACTTCGATTTATGCTCGCGAGTATTAGTTGAGCAATAGACAATATGTCAGTCAGCCTCCTCAGTTTTGGGATAATGCGATTTTCACAGATTTATTGACTACACTATTATTGATGTATTAATTACTATTGTTTAATATTCTTAAATATTGTATTACTATAAAGGTTTCTTCTATCAATAAAAAATTGCCAAAACCAGGTTTAAGATTATTTATAAAATTCTTAAATAAAGCAATTAAGTTCGCTAAGAAATTATTTATTTTATGAACCCTCCGTTTATTGTATTTTCAGGAAATATATCTTAGCCATCGCCTGTGTAATCTGAGGTCGTTGATCTTATTTCTTGAAATAATGGGCAACACTGGGTCTCTATACAAATTGTCTTATGTAGCACACGGTTAATTAACAATTATTTAAAACATTATTACATTTATAATATATTACAAACATTGTAAGAAAGCATATTGTTCGTCAATCTAAGTTAGTGCTAAAATATTTATTTTTGAATTTGATTCATTTAAACTTTTCGTTGCTACTGCCTGAAGCTGTGTTACAGACCAAAGTGTTTAGCAATATTTCATAAAATAGAAACACATTGGTTATACAGGCGATAGTTATGATATATTTCTTGAAAATACAATAAACGGAGGGTTAATAAAATAAATAATTTCTTTGCGAAATTAATTGCTGTAAAAATGTTATAAATAGTCTTAAACTGTTTTTAGTAATTTTTAAAACAGAAAAATATTTTGTAGTAATACAATATTTGAGAATACTAAACAACAACAATAATGAATACATCAATAGTAGTGTAATTAATCAATGTGAAAGTCACATTGTTCAAAAACTCAGGAGGCTCATTGACATATATTGTCTATTGCTAAAGCAATACTCGCGAGCATAAATCAAATTAAGTAACTAATATCTATGTAATAGGTAATATAAATTTTAAAATCCCATCGCCACATGTTTTCTTAAAAAAAGAATTATCTCTACATAACATCAAACAAGTTAAATACATATATGTGTATTTCTAAATGGTGCCGTCTACTCAAAAGGCCTTTTACTTGCTATGTATTTTTTTTTGCATTAATATTTCCGTATTCGGTATTTCTAAGGAAACACCGCCACCGAAATTCCAATATGTTTATTTAATGTATAACCTTTTTTCTCTATATTATTTATATTTCTGTTTAAATTTTTACCTTTGATCGCAATAATACCCACAAAAAAGTGATTTATGGCTTTGATAAGTGCATATATCATCTGAAAGCTGCATTTACACCCAAGAAATTTTAAAATTCACGATTCTGGTGTCCCGATTTTTTCCTGTGAGAAGTGTACTTTTTAATTTCGTCCAATCGCAATTTTGTCTAGGTACGACTTTGAGCGAAGAATTGCTTTGACGCAGTTTCGCACAATTGGATAAATAAGTATACAAAACATTGTTGGAACCGACAAGATAAACTTTCAAACAATAAAATATATACAACATAAAAAAATATCATCATTGATCATTTAAAATGCTCTTCTACCATGCCCTGTAGGCAACAACATTCTCGCTTTAGTTCAATGTTTTGGTATGTCACTTATAATAATAAAATAGTTGGTCCATATTTTATCAGGTTCACTTACGCAGAATGGATATGTTGAAACCTTCTACGATCTGTCATGGATGATTTCGTAAATACTTTAACCTTGGAAGAGAGGAACTTTTTCATTTTCAACAGGACGGGGCTCCAACGCCCCACACAGCACAAAATGTCTGCCAGACATCCATTAGATATCCTTTCTGGATATCCAGAATATCCATTAGACGTCATAGGCATTCTATTGGATCATATAGATCTCCAAGTGTCCTATTAGATATCCAAATAGTACATCTAATGAATATCCCACAGAGCACAAAACGTCCACCATACATTCATTAGATATTATTTGTGGATATCCACAATATCCATTAGACGTTACAGATATTTTATGGATGTCTTTTACATTTCCAAATGTCCGCCTATTAGATATCCAAATAGTATATCTAATGGATATGCTATTTGCGATACTGATCCCCTTGAATTCGTGACAAACATGCTCGCTAACAGCGATAGTATTGGAAACTCTATCTGTTATTTCCAGCACTGTGTGCCCACTGTTCAGCATACCACTCGCAAGTTCAAAGGAACCAGAGTTGGGACTCTGTACAGTTGATATTGCTTTGCTTTGCTTTGATATTACAATTGGTACTCTGTTAACTCTGCTCGGGCGTCAATGTGATCACGTACTTCGATGTTTAAAATCATAGCGACCCATGGCACAGACAGCAAATAAAGAGAAACGCAAAAGTCCTGTACAATTCGTTGAAGCACGCGACGTCATATCGGGCGCCATGACGTCAGTGCCAGCCATGCTAACGCCATATTGCGCAGATTTTAAAAATTAGTATGTTTCGATTTTCCTTATCTCGTCAGTGGTGATTCGGTCTGCTAATAATGGTGCGTATTTACGCCTACATTTAATTTAACAATGTCTGATTATAGTTTAATTTATTTTTAACAATTTTTTGAGATTGTAATTTTTTTTCGGCAAATATGCGTAACGTGTTCTTCTCATTCATCTGATATGAACAATCACATTTTAAAAACTAGAACTTAAGAAACTTAGTTACAACATTGTTAATTAAATATAGTCGTGATATTGACCAATATGCTTGCAGAAACACAGACATATCTAATTTAAACAATAACTTAGTCTAAGTTAGGTTGGAAACACATCCACTAATAAACATTTAAATTCTCTTTTAAACATGTTGCTTCTATTTATAAAAACATAATGAAATTTAGATAACAAATGAAATCTCTCTGAAGTAGGAAACTTAAACTCTGAAATTCTAAAACAAAAATAAACTCTAATACACAATCCATAAAATCTCAAGGAATGTCCTTTTGTGCCAATTAAATTTGGTTTATTTAATTTTGAATACTTTTATAAGCAAGACTTTTAATAAACATTAGTAAAAAAAGGAATTTTGTGAAATAACCTGGATTGCAATGTTTAAGAAACAGCCTTTTGTTGTATGTATTTATAGATCATAGCCGAAGACATTTCTTTAATAAAACTAACATAAGAAGAATGTTCATCAGAACTCTGGAACAGATTAACGAACACCTCTTTACTTTGTGCGGTGACGGAAACGAATGGGGAGTCATTTTTTAGAATAAAACTGTACCCGATGGTGATAAATAATAATGACATGATTTGAAATTAAATTTTACTATCTTGTTTTAAACGAACCAAATCCTGATTAGTTTCCAAAAGTAGGTGATAATGGAGACAACTGATTATTAAAAGTATTAAGGATTGTTGGAAATAGCATGGCACTTAAAATACTTTTTTAAGTATGATTATTGTATGAATTATCAAAATGCTGAGCATATTCGAAGTTTTTCTACTCTGCGGTTATTAATATCCTTCAGTTTTCAGTGTGGTTTATATTATTGAACTATGGCAACGAATTCATTCTTAACTTTCAATANTAAGTATAGATTAAATTTTCCGCGAAAAACAGTTTTTTATTACCACAATCATTTGACTCTCACTAGGTATGTCTCTATAACTCAGTAAAATACCTTCATTGCTTGTTTTAACCGAAAACTATGTAAGGGCAAATTTTTAGCCAAAAATTGGAGGATATGTGTGACCGCACAGAAGTGATCCACAGTGAAATTTTCAATCCTAAATACTTCCAATAAAAAAATATATAAGTCAATTTTTTTGTTTTACTTAATGATTTGGTTGTCTGATCAAAATTTACCAAAAAAATAATTCCTTTTTGGAGGATAGTTTCAATTTCAGACAATCACCCACTCATTTTTTTTTTTTTAGTTTCTATTTTTTTCCAAAGATCCGTCTTGAGTTGAGTTGAGTCGAATAAGAGATAGTATGCGCATGGTTCGATTAATCGTTCCATTTACTGCGACCACTAGGGTCTATTGTAGAGCAGATGTTATCTTAGAGTTCATCGAACAAGTTCATGCCCTTAAGGTAGCTCAATATCTTGCTGGATGAGATTGTTTCCGGTCTTCTAGGGAAGGGTCAGCCTTTCCAAAGGTTACATACCAGATGATTCTTGTAGTAGTAGTAGGGCAGTGGCAGAATATATGGTCAACTGTCTCCTGGTCTTCTAAACACAGTCTCATTATAGAGCCAGATTCTATGTTGGTGCTTTCTGAGTTTAGAGTGACCTGTAAATAGAGACAGCAGTTCCTTGGTTTTGGCATGACGCGGTGTGATACACACTTTCGCATACACCAAACTAGGGCAGTTGTTCCAGTATTGGCAATGGCAGGTTCTGGTTCGTTTGGTACAATCATCAGGTCAATCTTTTGTAAGATCATCAGGTCAATTTTTTTATCATACCAGCAGTGATCTATCATATGCATGCCACTCTCTCTTGCTACCGCTCTTCTATTATATTGTACGTATGTCTTGGCGAATGTTTCACATTGCTCTTCACTATAATCACTAAGATTTTCTGGGAATCGATTTAATGAGGGTGTAGATAATACTTACGTTGGCACCCAGATCCTTCAAATTTGCCAGCTCTTAGTACACTACTAGTTCACTTCTACTCACTATTAAACATAAATGATTTACTTATTATATTTTTTTCTCCTCGATTATGAGCATTTTTGGTACTAATAAGTACAATTTTTTTAAAAGAAAATCCATGGTGGTGTGTTTTTAATTGCAAGAAGTGTATTAATTTCGATTTGAAATAAGAATTATTGTATCCATGATGCTATTACTTCAGGTGCATGTGTCATACTTGCAAAAGTAGTGTCTAAATCACGTTGTGTTAAAGCAATTCCGACCAACCATACAATTGAGAATGTTTACAGACTTGTTGGTGTCATGAGGGTTCTGAATGTTTTGACATGATTGTATACGGTGTTTTTACTAACATTCCTAACCAACACTAATCATATCGATGTCTTTCCAATGCTTGACTTAACGTTTTAGGAAGGGCGACACTGCAAAATTGGTCTCTCGTATTGTACGGGACAAAGCATTTTGACCCGTCCGATTCTGAAAGCGCCTACGATGTGCTAAAGCAAAACAGGGTCAAATTGTACACGAGTAAAAAGAAAAACAATAAAAATAAGCAGCGGAACGAAAAGCACTCGACAAAATCGCCGAGTCTATCGCCTAAAGCGAAGGCGCCGAACAAATTGAAAAATTAAAATTTCTTAAGCGCCCCGAAATATTTCACGCCCAATAACCTATACCCGTCGGCGTACAATAGCAAAAAGAAATCCCCCAAGCCCACTGAGGGCGTTAGCTTTTTCTACGCGGTCAATAATTCGAAATTTCGAAACGGTCATGGTGTCAAGGAATATTTGAAATTCGTTAAAAATATTACCATCACTTATCCGGTCATGATACCAGCGTTGGATAGCATAAAGTCACGTGACTCGTTCAGAAACATCCAAAAGCAAAAAGAGAAAAGTAGAGATATTAATTCGAATAGTAACCATAAGTTATTTACGACAAAACCGTCGCCACTGGCAACGACGCACGTTGCCAAATTCTTTACTGCCAAACCACGGAATAAGACCACTGGTAATATGAGAAAGATAATTATCATAAATAGAGAACTTTTTTAATTTCCCTATTAAGTATATAGATATAAATATATATAATATACGTATATATTTCATTTGTTTCTTAGATAGTTTTGAGCAATTAATCAAATTTCTCTACAAGGATTACACTATTATAGCATGATTATAGTTTATTTGTCGCACAACTGCGTTGCTTTGCTATACCATATCGGTAAGTTCTAACTTCGATACTATCTTATTTCAATCGACATATTGCAAAATGCTGTCGTGGATTTCTATCCTGTTCTTGTTAACTCTACCCAAGATGTAAACTTACCGATATGGTATATTTTCCACAGTATCATTAAGATAATATAGCTAAGGGGACATTCCTGTGTAACACGTGTATTTTTAGCATTGTTTCTGCTTTTTTTTTTATTAAAGGAACATCTAAAAATTATTGATATGAGAGTTTATTAGATACTTATTAATAATTAAGATATATCTACAAACATTTTGGTATATAAAAAAAAAATGAAAATTGGCCATTATAATAAACTGTTATTATGAAATTGTTTCATAGCGTCCATGATTGAGCTGATACAAAGAAAAAGTAAGCTATAAGGAAAACAAGGGAATAAATTAATCGTGATTTACTTGCTAATAAAGAAAGAGATGTAGAAATGACAGCGCCCAAAAGCCAAAAAGGTAAATATATCTATTTACTGCTATTTCGTGGAAGTACACTTCTCACAGGAAAAATCGGGGCACCAGCAATTGTGAATTTTAAAATTTCTTGGGTGTAAATGCAGCTTTCAGAGTATCAGAGCTCTTATCAAAGCCGTAAATCACTATTTTGTGTGTATTATTGCGATCAAAGGTAAAGACTAAAAATTTAAACAGAAATATAAATATATATAGAGAAAAAAGGTTTATACATTAAATAAACATATTGGAATTTCGCTGGCTGTGTTTTCTTAGAAATACCGAATACGGAAATATTAATGCAAAAAAAATACATAACAACTAAAAAGCCTCTTGAATAGACGGCACCATTTAGAAATACACATATATGTATTTATTTGTTTATGTTATGTATAGAGATAATTCTTGTTTTAAGAAAACATATGGCGATGGGATTTTTAAAATTATATTACCTATTACTATGATGTTAGTTACTTAGTTTGATTTATGCCGAAAGTAATACTTTAGCAATAGACATATGCCATCAGCCTCCTGAGTTTTTGAACAATGTGATTTTTGTGATTGATTAATTACACTATTATTGATGTATTCATTATTATTGTTGTTAGTATTCTTAAATATTGTATTACTACAAAATATTTTTCTATGTATTAAGAAATTGCCAAAAACAGTTTAAGATTATTTACAAAATTTTTAAAGCAATTAATTTCGCAAAGAAGTTATTTATTTTATTAACCCTCCGTATATGTATTTTCAAGAAATATATCTTAACTATCGCCTGTGTAATCCAATGTCGTTCTATGTTATTGAAATATAGCTAACACTTTTGGTCTGTAACACAGCTTCGGGCAGTAGCAACGAAAAAGTATTAAATGTATCAAATTTAACAATAAATATTTTAGACTAACTGAGATTGACGAACAATGCTTTCTTACAATGTTTGTTATGTATTATAAATCCAAAATATTTAAAAATTGTTAATAAGCCTATGCTACATAAAGACAGTTTTTAAGAGACCCAGTGTTGGCCATATTTAAAAAATAGAACGACGTCAGATTACACAGGCGATAGCTAAGAATATATTTCCTGAAATACAATAAACTTAATCTCTTTATTTAATAATTTTATAAGAATTAATTAATAATCTTGTAATTTTTTGTATTTTTTAGATATAGAAGAAAACTTTATAGTAATACAATATTTAAGAATATTAAATAACAATAGTAATTAATACATCAATAATAGTGTTAATAGTAGTCAATAAATCTGTGAAAATCACATTATCCCAAAACTGAGGAGGCTGACTGACATATTATCTATTGCTAAACTAATACTCGCGAGCATAAATCCAAGTAAGTAACTAATATCAAAGCAGCACTAACGAGTAACATAATTTTAAATAATAAAATCCCATCACCACATGTTTTCTTAAAAAAGAATTATCTCTACATAACATCAAACAAGTTAAATACATATATATTCTAAATGAGCCGTCTATTAGATGTCTATTCAAGATTTTTTTGTTGTTAAGTATTTTTTTCTCATCAGTATTTCTAAAGGAAAGGCCGCACCGAACTCGATTTGTTATTCTATACATAAACATTTTTTCTCTATATATTTAATTTTCTCTTTAAATTTCTAGTCGTTACCTTTGATCGCAGAAATACATATAATTAAGCGATTTATGGCTAAGATAAGTGAATACGTCCTCCGAAAGTTGCATTTACAATCAAGAAATTTTAAAATTCTGAATTGCTGGTGTCCCGATTTTTCCTGTGAGAAGTGTACATTTAAATTTATTAAGTAATTAAATAAAACTTAAATATTACTTTAAATTGGGAACGATATAAATTTGCTTTTGTGCATCTCAGCTGCCATTCGCGAATCTTTAGATGAAACAATCACAATAATAACACTTGCCGACAATTTCAATTTCTTTTTTTCTTGTATAACCGTTGTAAAAATGGGTGTTATGTTCTCACAGTCTTTTTAACTGATGGCATAATCAAAATCCAACACGTCTACTTCTTGAGCTATAATCATATTCCGATAGTAGATAAATAATATTATAATTACAAATTTTCGTTAAACAGTTACAGTTATAGAAAAAAAAAAGATAAGCACAAAACATAACAAATACTAGTGTTTAATTAGTAACAAGAACACAAAAACTAACTGTACACAATAAATAGAGTTTTTCTTGCTTCTCTGTTGGGAAGATGCCAGCAAGACATTGCAGAAACGGAGGAACAATATCAGGATAGCTGGATTCCAGTCATGATGGGAGAAGGCAGCATTCTCTAATGAGATATCTCCCATCATGACTGGAACCCAACTATCCCGATATTGTTCCTCCATTCCTGCAATATCTTGACGGCATCTTCCCCCTACTCACCACTCATCTTTCCTAAATCAGCAAGAAATAAATCCAAATGTGATCGCGCAAAAAATTAACTTTGGGCGACATTCAGCACCCAGAACTTTTATAGCTTTCTAGTATATCTTCGTAGTTTCCGCTCTATTGATCTCCCAGATGTTTGCAAACATTTGTAAAAAGCAAAAGTCATTCATCATTCATGATGGTGCGTTCAAAAAGTTCATCTTTGAACAGCTTCCAAACTTGTGGACTTGCGAACTTTCGCATCAGACAGCTTCGGAAACTTATCCCTTAAGTATTTAAAAGCAGTTGCTTTCTTTTTCTATAGTGATTTCACAAACCTAATTTAATGTGTAGATGAGCTAGAATCAAACAAATCCACTAACGACTTAAAGTTTATATTAATTTTTCCAGGAACAATGTTGGTCCGTTGCTGCCATTCTTTTATTTCGTAATGATGCTGAACTACTCGACTATTCCATAGATACGAAAAAAAATTTGATAAACCCTCCTTGCAGTCCAAGTAATTAATAGGGAAATAACCTTAAGGTCACCACAGAGTTGCCAAAAATGATATGAATATTGAAAGGGATTCAATTTAGTTAACAACTGTCATACGTTTCTTTCATGTTTGTAGACTAAGCCAATGGAATTGATGGTTTCGAGTTACCATTATATGTGTAAAGTAAAATGGCTTTGAGATTTTTTTCGACAGTCGACAAACAAATGCCATTCTGCGTAATTAAAAACAAAACAAGAAAATTTGAACTGTTACACAAGAATATCCCCTTAATACTAGTTGAATTTGCTTAATTCTTTCGCTTGGTTATAGCATGTTACACTTTGATTGTTTAATCCAATAAAATAAAAAAAAAAACAAAAAGGAAATTGATTATGGGTTCGTTTAATATTTTCAGCTGATATAAAGGCGTGGGAGCTAGTTCTGTATGGGACTGAGACACCACCAGCTGCAGATGGATTTAAGATAGATACCGATACGGATATAAAAGAATCACCTCCAGTTGAGCTTGATAATTTTATTGATAACGAATCGCCTTCTCGATCGTGGAGCGGTGATGCTGAGGTAAATCCCATGAAGAGTATATTTTTTTTTCTATATGTACAGGGTTCTACAATAGTGCGTCAGGCTTCTCTAGTTCCTTTACGAATTAAATTAGGAATTTCATTCATCATTCAGTCGGTCAATAGTATTGATAGCTTCACTTCATTTAACCACTTTGGCATTAGACATTAGACGTTCGAGCACAGCGGACAACAGTACTCCATAGCATCTTCAGTTATACTGAAGATAAAAAGGGGCTAACTGCCTATTCGTAATTTTCTTAATGCCGGTGCGTGCTCTAGGCTGTTTTATTGAAATATTTAGTGACATATGACATTATGATTTATGATTAATAAAATAGAGGACACTGATTGTGAGATGATTAAAAGAGGATTATAATAATTGAAATAGAGTATTGTATTTAAAAATGATTTTTTTTTATACCAGACTGTGTGCTACCGCATAATAGCCTCACAATATATTTATCGGCATATCAATGAAATTCCTAACTTAATATTCGGCAACGGAAATCTGGCACCATATGGCGTGATTCTGTATATAAGAGATTATCCTTTTACAGATCAAGAAGGATACGTCTGAAGTTGAAGAGGGTGTTGCCAGGATCAACGCAATTTCCGGCTGTGAACAAACCAATGGCCATATATGTATAGGTTTGTTATTATCAATAGCTGTTTTAATCAGTCTAACATACGTTAACGATGTATCAGTTCACCTATACGAATTACTATTATACATAGTCGCAAATATCATTTGTATATTTAAGGTAAAATTCAACTCACTACTTAATAGGATAATCGACTATTTTTTAACATTTTTATCGTCGACCGTTACGATCGATATACGCAAAAGTTCTGACAACAGTTTTGAATCACACAGTACAGACCACTACACTGCGAGCATCGAACATTCGCACCATTACAAAACCTGTACACCGAAGTTCGATATTTTTATAAAATCAGTAACGTTTTATCGGATACATTATTAAAAACGTGTTGTGATATATCTTAAAGCAAATTCGTTATTAAAAGAGAATAAATGGTTGGTTCAGTGCCATTTAATCCCCAGTCCTTCTCCGCCCCTTTTGAAAAATAAAGCTTTAAACAGAAAGAAAATACGTGTAGTAATTAAGCTACACTTAATGCGAAACACTGTTTCTACAATAGTGACATTACTATAGGTTCAGTCCATTCGCCTTTTTTTTTTTAATTTAAATTCACAACGATACATGTTTACATTTCAAGACACGAAGGGATAAAGGTTAAAATAAAAAAAAATAGCGGTTTTTTGAAGAAAAAAAATGTAGATATCTTTTCATGACAGCCATTTTTCTAATTCATACTATTTCCACATTACAGGTCTCTTGTTTATACGATTTTCACCATAATTTGGCATGATTTCACCATTATAGACAATGTTATATTGTTTAAACGAAAATTCTGCAAACCCTTAAGGCTGGGATACCAAATCAAAGATCTTGTAACGAACTACTTAAGCGTAACTGAAAATTTCTTGAATAATAAATGGCCCTACTTGTGCCGATCTTCAACAAAATCGTATTTTATATTCCTACACTTAAGTTAAACTTTTAGTTGTCTAGATATAAGTTAATGATGATAAATGCAATTCAAAATTGCCGTTTTTTTTATCATTTTACAAAGTTGTTGTTAATAACAATACATATTAATAGACTTAAGGCGATTTTCCACCAAACAAACTAGTCGAGTTAATGTTTTGTTTGTGTTTTTTTAAAAATTGGGAAAACAATTGAAACAAATCTGTTGTTTACTTAAACAACACTTGTTCTACTATTTTTTTTTTCAGCCCATTTTAATCAGTTGAGAATGAGGTTTCATTTATTATTTTTTATTCCAATAACAAGCTAATATTGTATATTCGAGGTGGAGAATGTTTCATTACATAGGAGGGGAATCTTATTGTTTTGTTTATATATATATATCAATATATATTTATCAAAAATCATGCAAAATCATGTCGAATTAAAATTACTAATAACTAGATACTTAAACGCTGAACTGACATTCGATGTTTTTAATTATTGACAGATATGTCATTTTCCACTCAGGATATAGAAGTAACCGCTTTCAACACGAAAGAAACCGTTTTTACTCAGTAATGACGTATTTTCCAACCTCATGCAGGTTGAAGATAGCTATATTAAGGGGGCGTTTACAAACCTCTTTCGCGCCAACATAATGGCAGTATAAACATGGGTTACTTTGTTCAAGTTATTTTCGCAACATAGGGGTTTTTTCTGGAAACAAGAGGGCATTTACACACTCTCCATGAATATGCGGAGTGAAACGATACATTTTCCATTGCATACTTAAAATATATTGTTTATAACAGAAAGTGGAACATGCATGAATAGGCGATGTAGAAAATTAACAAAAAAATTTAAATGTGGAGCTGTAAATGTAGATAAAATTGCATGCTTCACTCGGGAATTGTTGTAGAAATAAAATAAACATAAGAGTAGCTAATTTAAACAATCTAATTATGATAAACAGCTTGAAAAACAAATTGGAATACACAGAAAGAAAGTTTACAGATATCTGCTACAACAGATATTACTTTAGTGTTGGCATTCGTTGACATAGATGGCACACCAAAAAGTATGGTTTTAATGTCATTAATTAGAAATACTTCATGCTTTTTATGTTTCCGTAGTGCAATTCTCTGACAGAATATATTCTATTGTAATAGCTTGTTCATTTCTTCTTATAAACTATGCAAAGATATTAGATATTAGAGGAATTGCAGTGTAATGTATTATTCAATTAAAATAGAAATTGGAGTTTTATTGCAAAAAAAAAATGCGGGTTTATTTCATTTTTTGTAATTTGCAGGTGGAAAAAAACAATATTATGTTAAAAAAAGTTTATTTTAAAAATCCTACTAATTCGTCTTGAATCTCAAAGAGTAAAATGTGTATTTCACAGTGTAACAGTAAAGACATAATTGTTGCACCTCTGAGTGTTTTGGGGAGCACGCTTTTCTGACCATACCAGAATACAAAGTGAACTGAGGGCATCTTCTAGAGATAGGGAAATATTAAAAGAATGCAGACTAGTAGGGAAGTTATAAGCAAATAGGCTTTAGAAGTTTTTACAGAGACGTAGAAGTTAACGGCATGAATTGTATTATAAATAAAAACAAGAAAAAAGTTTTATTCACTGCTTTAATAATTTAATTTGTTTAATTATACCATTTTTACTTCTAACAAAATTCTCCGGTTCAAATCTTTTTAGGGTTCCAATATCCTAAGTGATATGTAATATTGTTGGTACAAAAAAATCATGGAAAAACATTCATTGTTAAAATATATTGGCCTTGTCACATTTGTTTTTTAATATCTATTAAAGCGTTTTAAATTGGCAAGTCTTCGGAATTTATTTTCAAGAGTATTCAAGCAGTTTTCCATAAAATTTGTCTATATAAATATCCTTACTGTTTTACATTTCTCTGTCCACTGTAAGAAGCACTATAATACAAAATGGAAAAATGAATAATATTTGATATAGAAAACATATGTAGAGAATTTACCACATTTTATTTATCAGAAAGAAAACAAAACTACATGTTTTCTGTTTTTTAGAATTATTGAAGCATGTTTCCACAGCACAATATATTGCAGTCTTTGATCACTTTTTATTCATTGTAAGAAGTTATTTTTGCACACTTTAGAGCAAAATAAAAGACAAAACTGTTATGCCTACGATGAAGCAATCTAATGTCTTCGCCATAACTATACACACCACACAGAAATACACACGAACTAGTTATCTAATAAACAGTATACAAAATTTAAAAAGATAAAATTAATCTGAATAAAACACAAATTTCGTTTATTTATAAACACATAAACAATAACATTACGCCATCTTGAA
This sequence comes from Protaetia brevitarsis, assembly GCA_004143645.1. Classification (NCBI taxonomy): domain Eukaryota; kingdom Metazoa; phylum Arthropoda; class Insecta; order Coleoptera; family Scarabaeidae; genus Protaetia; species Protaetia brevitarsis. Next base: position 523,348 of record RXPK01000327.1, on the reverse strand, counting down.
AAGATTTTGTGCACAAAATATTCGATACCACGAAGTCTGTCAACTGTAACTAGGTATAATAATAATAAAATCACTAGTATCCCGTATTTCAATTCAAATGCATAAGAGAAAGTGAATACGCACGCCGCGATGTATTAGGCAAGCGCCCCAAACGCATAATCATAAATCATAATTGATATATACTATACTTTAAATATTTAATTGTTATTTTTAGAATGATCGCTACAAATAGTTTTTGTTGATGTATTAAATTTTCATGCATTCCCACGTTTGTGCGATGCCAGTTCTTCACAACCACGAAAACTGTATTGCAATTGTATTAAAAAGGCATACCACAGTTAACAAATTATAAAGATTCTTTTATTTTTTTTTCGTTTTCTTGATAATTGCCAAAATTACCATCCGGAAAGATACGTAGAATAATATCCCAGCCTTAAAACACTCATATTGAAAATTCGATAAACAAAACGTGCTTTAAAACATATTTTACGGAATTAGTTTCCTAAAATACTGCCTTTTTTTTAAAATTCCCTTTTTTTTAACATTTCAGCGAATTCATAATCCATTTCCATAGTCTTTCATATGCCAAATGTTTTTCTTTTAATATATGTTGATAGGACCTTTGGAAATATTTCGGAATTGATCGTTTTTCTCAAACATATGTTTGTTGTAAATAATTTTCAAGGGCTGTGGTCAAACAATCACCCTTATCATTTTACAATTACTATTTTATTCGCGCAGAATATTCTCTTCAGAAAATAGCCGAAAACGATTAGCAATATGTGCCAAATTTTTGGTTATTTATACAATCATGGCGTAGAATGTAGAAAGCTACTTATTCAAACGTTACACTGTTATTATTTCAAACTTAATCCGATGATTATGACAAGAACTGCGGCCTGGTAAGATACTAATCGGTCCATTTAATTGCTGCTATTAAAGCCTGAGAATTACTTTGGCCGTAACCTTTCATATTCTACGGGTGCAAAATTCATGTATATATATTGGGAAAAAAAACGACGTACATCTGAACTGATACTACCTGAAAAAAGTTCGCAAAATCTTCGTTTATTATTATAATTAAACAACAAAAAAGTTCGCATTCAAGTGCAATTAAAATTTAAAAATGAAATGCGTCAAAAATCGATGAGTTTAAGGATAGATAGGCTAATTATAAATATTCCATTTGATTCTAATAAACAATAGCGGTTGGTGCATATTAACTGTAAACGATAAAAACGCACTTTATACTTAAATGAAATTAACGTCAATATGCTGTAGCTGATTTATTCGATTCGAAAACACCGCAAATTATGACATATTCAAAGTTGCACTCTAGTAATTTTGGCAACTCTACAATAATTATGCACTAGCCGATTATTTTTTGATATATAATTTTCGATATATAAAGGTATACCTTTTTTATGTGTGATTCCGAATGTGTTTAGGCTTAGGAAACAATTGTATGCATGTAAAAATTGTAATATGTATGTCTGTCCTATTACATATAAAACGAAAACAGTAATAAATGAATTAAATATAAAACACTCCCTCGGCAATATAATACCTATATTCTGTAACTTTTAGGGATTGTTTAATTCGTTAATGATAAGTACATAATTAAAAGTGGATAATATTTTATGCTGTGATTTATTTAATTGTGTATAATGTATATAAAGTATGTATAAAAATATATTATATATATATATATATATACTAGGATATAAAAAGGTTTATAATAATGATCATTTTTAAATTTAGTAAAGGTAGTTCCTATATTAATATCATTTTACAAAGTTAGAATATACGGCTATTTGTACCAGGATTGTGAATTCAATCCACTTAAATAAAAATATTTTTTTTTTTTACATATATTTTCAATCATTTTTAATAATAATATTAATTTTATGTCGCTTTTCGATTTTTAATAAATCGTATTATACTACATTTTATATAAAATTAGAGTAACAACAATACGAAGATTTTTTAGATTATCAACAGATAATAAAGTTAGCAATTTTTATTCTGATTGAAAAATTTTAATATATTTTTCATTTTATACAAAAATTGCTTTGTAAAAGTGTATTACTTTCAATTCTTTTGGTTAAATATAAAAAAAAAGTGTCATTAATTTCTGTTTATTAAGTTATAAAATTTGTAAAGTCAGTTTTGTTGTTAAATGATTCTTTATTTCCATAAATTTTAATTAGTTTGGAGTATATTTCGTAATATTTTTTTAATATTACTACTACTATAAACTTTAGATAGACCGTGTTTTCTCCGATTTCAAATAAATAATAAAATTTAAAAGCAAGCAATCTACTCAAAATAATTCAAATTTATAAACATAAAAATCGAATCAACGACAACATTGACACATAATATTTCACTGAAATATATCGCTTCATTCTATAATTAAATAAACCAACATATAAAAACTTTTTTATATTTATCCGGAAAAAAAAAATCTAAAGGTGCCACATTTTCCAGAGCAACTTTTATATAAAACAAAATAAAATAAAATTTTTATATTAAAATAAAAAAGATTTTATCAACAACCTAACATAAAAAAAAATGCCAAGCTGATTTTTACGTTTTCATGTAAAATATAGTAGGATTAAAAAGCCAAACATCACGTTGAGTTGTTATTGTTATTAAAAATGATCAAAAACCAAGAAAAATTAAAAAAAAATATTTATAATTAGTCAAATTAAAAAGAAACCTTTTTTTTGTACACAAATTCATTTGCTGTCTACATCGTTGTCAGGTATAATGGGAAGACAAAGGAGAGTTGTCTTTGCAGAGATTATATCGGTATAGTAGTACAGCAATGTGATTGAATGAATCGCTTACACTCAGCTGGTGCCTAGACTTTTGGTTTATTAATCGGCAATGTCAATGCAAGTGGTCTGAATTCAGAAGCCTGTCGATTACAAAACTGCTTCACCTATCTTACCGCTTATTTTCCGTTGAAATAAATACATTTGTTAATCTTCTACACTTCCAAAGATTTTGTTTTAAAATAAATAAAGACATAGCTCAAACAAATATATTGATAAAAATTAAAAAAAACAGGTGGATGTATGATTGGGACAAGATCAAAACAATAAGCAGTAGTGAATGTATGTACCTAATACTAAAATTTAAAATTCGGGAATAGCTTATAGGTAATATTTCAATATACCCACAGGATATTTAGTCCACATGGCCTACTAGTCTTTAGCACTTCTGTTGAGATGATTTTAATTAAGAAAGTTGAAATTCCCCACCGAAGAGGGTCACTCAGTACTTACCAAACAATTGAAAACGTAAATCAAAGAAATTCTCAACAGATTTGCTGACAATTGTATACCTGTCATTATTATGTTGAATGTATAAAATTAATAAAACTAAAATTACTAAAAAAAAAAAAATATTTGTAATTATATATATATATACGAGAAACATGAAGACAAAATGAATAAATTGTATCTGAAATCACCGGAATACTTTTTAATCTTTCCCTCTCCAATATACGATACCTTCTCAAGAATAGAAGAAAGAAGAATAAACGATCGTACGTAATATAAAGAAAGGTAAGTTGATTCACTTGGCATGTCAGCATATTATAATTTTATTTATTTTCTTTTATGTGTGTGATTTAAAATTGTTGTCAGGTTTCATTTTAATTTGGTTTTGATCATTTCGTTAGTTTGTAGTTTCAAAAATTACGCATGTTTTTTTTTTTTTTTTTTAGTTATTTCGCATAGATTTTTTTTTATATTTCTATCATTACTTTATAGGTTGCCAGAATGGCTTGTACGAATTTAATGGTAGATGCGTTGAAAAATGCCCGGAAAAGCATTACCCCAGTAACTTAGAAATGAAGACCACAGTCGAAGAATTATATCCACTGAGGAACGTATGCTTACAGTGCCATTATTCCTGCAAATTCTGTGCAGGTTCCAACGATTATCAATGCACCCAATGTTATCCGGACGCCGTTTTAACAAACGTATCATCCAGTGAAGTGTATTGTTATCCAATTTCGATCACCGACAAAATAGCAGATGAAGTGTGGTTCTTCAGGGTGGCTATCTTGTTATTCATCGTCATTTTAGTAACTTTATTCATAGTGTGCATATTAATATATACTCACTATAAGCAAAAACGTTCCCAAAGAAGAAACAGATTCTTTAAGAAAAATATCTTAAGGAATATCAGGAATATGGAGGAGAAAGTAAAAACTACTGTTTATAGTGAAGAAAGTGATTTAATTTTTTTTTTGTATATAAAATAATATACGTATAAATACATATATCTTATTATAAATAATTTAATTATGTATGTTTATGTTGTATTATAGTTGATTTTTTTATGTATATCGATAATTCAGAGACTGGTGATTATATTTTTTTTAAGAGAGAAATGGACGTAAAGATTTGTAGTTTGATTAATAAAAGTTTATTTTTATTTACAGTGAATTTTCATTAATTTCCCTAAAGAAAAAAATATATTCGTATAGTAAATTATTGCACACCCAGTATAACATTTGGAGACGGTTTAAGAATGTCTTCATGTGCCTTGTTTTATTCATAGTTTCGATGTGTTAATCATGTGCGAAAAAATGATATTGAATTGAATTATTTATATAATAATCCTTAATAAATAATATTACGTCACACTTTTAATAGTAATTTCCAACAAACAACAACTTGGAATTGTTAAAATGAAATGAAATAATAAAAGAAGACTTTGGGCAATAGAACAGGCGTATTAAAAATCGAAGTAAAAATAACAACATTAGATATTCTAATATCCCAAAGCTAGGAAATATGAAGAACACAAATGAATTCAGAGAAAATATTTTTTTTTTTTTTTTGTTTAGTTGGGTTTACAGATTGGGTTTGTTAGAGAACTAAAAATAAAAAGAATAGATGTATAAATGTATCTGCACTAATCATTTAAGAAAAATAGTAGCACTGCCTTTTATTATATATCATCACTTTAAGAAAAAATATCAAAAGAATCGGTTTTAACTGGAAAGCAAATGATTTAAGGACATTGGGTACCGTTTTAAGAAAAAAATTAAAAACGCTATTAATATTAAACCAATTATTTTGTATGCTAATAAAAAATACAATGCAATTAGAACATATTTGTACAGGTAAAATAGAATTTGAAAGAAAACTGTGAATAGAGAGAGAAAAACGAGGCTTGAAAAGCCATTTTTTTTCATCTTACGTCACTTTTAACGTCGTAAATAGGGCCAGTGAAAAAATAAGATTTGGAGTAGGTAGGTAGGTATTAATGTATAGTAGTTTTTGTGAATGTAATTTCTGGAATTGGAAAATAATGCTTACTTATCTCAATAAGACACTTTTGAAAAAAAAAAATGCCTGTTCTATAATAGGGTGTTTTATAATAATGTGTATTTACCAACACTTTAAAAATATTAAATGACCTTAAATCACGCTGAAAATTTGATTCGATTTGACTGCGCCATCTGTATTAGATTGGATAAATTATAAACTGCTCCATCTTTAATACGTAACTAAATATCAACTTGGATAGAACACTGAGTAAACGCTTCCCTTTTTAAAGGTTTGAAACACACGAGCGACTCCTAACTGCTACAGGCGTGAAGCCTGGAGTGTCAACGTTTATGACCTCATTCCTTGGACAAAATTTCCAAATTTGCCGCTTATATCCCAAGGGACAGTTAGTAAAATAGAGAAGCAGTTTCGCGAGCTTTGCAATGTAAAATGTGGGGTGGGCACAAAATGAAAACTTGCCTTTTTTTTTATATGTACATAAAATCCATTCTCCTATTTCTCATGCTGGAAAAGACGTCTATGACTTTGTTGTAAAAATGCGTTCATCAGTCGATCTTCTGACATTGTGCTTCTCGGAAAAGTTTTAATGCGTTTCAGGGTGGAAAAACATCGTTCACATTCTGCTGTCGACATGGGGGTTGTACAAATAATATCGAACAGTTTATATGTTTCCGTCAAAACTTTTTTTAAGTTGTTGTGTATTATGAACACTAAAAGTGGCAAAACACCACCGACATCTACGTGACACCTGTCCTCGCGCTCATAAATGATTGAAAGTTCATTTTTCAATTTTACGCTGTCCAACATCAAGGTCCGTATACCTCGTAAGTTGTAGATGAGGCCCGGGGAAAGGAGAGGGTGATACACGATGACGCTGTGATGACGCACGTTGCGATCATTCCCGTGTTTGTTTACATTAAAAGGTTAGTATTGGAGTATTCTCTTATAATAAAAAGAACTTGAAAGTATACTGCAAGACACGTTCTTCTTGACAAAACGTTAATTGAAAAATTTTCTAAATTAAGATTTTTAAAAATATATATATTTAAACTTAAAAGAAAAAAAAATCACTGAAAAGAGTGAAGTTAAATCTGAAGTACGCGAATTTGCCAGGAAAAAAAAAACATTAAAAAAATTTTATATAATATTTTTTACTTGATTTACTTAGATTTACTATTACATAATAACAGAAATTCGTTTTTTATTATTAAATAAAATAAAATTGTATATGGGACAACGACAATAACATATAATTTAAACATATTTGAATTAGTTTTTTAATAATTATATTTAAATAATTAATTTTTATATATCAAAATTAACTAAAAACAATTATTACATAAAATAACATTATTCCCAAATATTCTTTACGAACATATTAGGAAAATAAATCATTCGCAGTTGTAATTAATTTTAACACCTAGCCTGCCGCGCCTCCCAGGTTGTCATTTTGCTATTTTTTTTTTGTAAAATTCTTTTATAAATTCGCGCCACTATTTCGCATGCTGCAAGTGCTGCTGCGGGCGACTTGAAGGCAACTAAAACTTTACATACATTTTTCCTTGCGATAGTTACCTATTGTGCGTGGCACCCAACAACTTTTCTTTTCCATTACCCCTCGAAGGCAAGCAGAATTGTTTCGGCTTAACAAGCGTAACGCGTCAAGTTATAATTTTTCGGCGCTCCATTCATATGTATAAGATCTTGATAAGCGTGTAGCGTCATGCTTATGTATGAGGCGCATTTTATGATTATAATACGTAGAATATAATATGTAAATTAATCAAAAGAGATTAGAATTATTTTAAAACAAATAGTAGTAGTTACACATGATTAACAAAAAAAATTATTGATTACGTTTGAATTTGAATTAATAGGGATTGTTTGATGTATATGCATATTTATTATATTATTATGTTATGGCATATTGAAGATAAATATACAGTCGCGAGCAAATGTTATAGGCACCCTAAATTTTGGGCGAATATCACAGTAAAAAATGAGAAAATAAAAGCTTGTAGGTAATACATTATAAATACGTAGTATTTTAAGGGATCTTATTAATTTGTTGCATATTAGAGTGTTTTTAGTACAGCTATAATACTTTTTAGATGGGAGGGGGAAAGTGACATCTCGAAGACTTAAATACACAGAGATTCAAAATGATTGTCAATTCCGCTCCTATAGATAGTAACAGGATGTAGGTATATGCCGCGTGTTTCTAATGAAGGTTTGAACTAAGTCAGTGTCGGAACATAAGAAAGTAAACGGATCTGTCATAAATAAGGAAAACGTAACCTATATTTGAACTCGCATTATATAAACGACTATGGATTGGTGTTTCTGCTTGTAAAAATGAAATGTAATTAATTTAACTTTACTAAATTATGATTTTACAATTCAGTACTAACTGGGTGTTTAACTAAATTTATTTATTACTTTAAATTATAACATACAATTAGTATAATTATTAAGTGACAAAACTGCATCTCTCAGTTCTTCTATGGTATGCATGCGGTATCTATAGATCCTATTTTTTAGGTAGCCAAACATGAAGTAATCTAATGGGGTTAGATCAGGCGATCTTGGTGGCCATCTTTGTGCTCTAACGAACCTGTCAGCAAAAAAACTGTTGAAGATATTGGCAGTTTTGTCGAGCAGTATATGCTAAAAATAACCTGCTTCAAGCTCATTTTCTTGTAACTCTGAAATAAACAATTGCAAAATCTGTTGATAACGTTGGGCTGTTACAGTTTCCTAGAAGAAAATTGGTCTTATTATTCGTTGCTTGGACATAGCTAACCAAACTCCAACTTTTACGGGATGCAATTGTATTTCTCGAAATTCATGTGGATTTTCTGCAGACCAGATACGATAGTTTTGTGAATTCATATAGCCTGTTAGATAAAACCAGGCTTCATCCGAGAAAAATGATTTGTTTAGCAAGTCATCGTCCCTTAAAGTGTTATTAAACCAATGACAATATTCCAATCGCCTATCGTGATCTAATGGAATAATCCTGTACCGTAGAACTTTATAGGGATGAAAATGTAACTTTCTTTTACAGGCTCATTGCGCTGAAGTGTATGTTAAGCCTATAAAATTATAAAATGTAATAAACTATTTCACTTAATGTTAATATTGATTTTTTCACTGTTTGTTGAGCTAATTACCACAGATAAATTCCCTTATTTTCTTACAGTATTCAGAAATACTTGTTGGTGATATTAGATGTAAAATAGAAACGATTTGAAAAAAAAATTATAAGATAAATAATCGAAGAATACATCAACACGTACGCCAATGTCGCTGAATGTCAAGAAATTCATTTAATGTATGAAATATGTATGTAGCTAACTTCGCTCATTAAATTGGTAATAAATATAGATAAACTTTTCCGGAAAACAGTTTTTTTCTTACGACAATCATTTTGAATCACATGGTATATGCATATTTATTATATTATTATGTTATGGCATACTGACGATAAATATACAGTTGCGAGCAAATGTTATAGGCACCCTAAATTTTGGGCGAATATCACAGTAAAAAATGAGAAAATAAAAACTTGTAGGTACACTGTTTTGAAAATTTTAACACTTTTTTGACTAATTTAATAGTCAGGGAGAGTCCACACTCTTTTCGTGTTATTTTGTCGAGAACTATAGAAGTTTAAATTGACGAGCAAAGATAGTCAAGTATTGTCTATTGCTAAGGGGTTATTTTGTCCAACTGACACGTGGAATTATAAATTACTTCTAGTCATATTTTATTTGATCTAGACTAGACAAATTTACTAGCTGTTTAACTAAATGAATGCGATCTATTGGGTGTTTTTAACACATTTTCTAAACACAACGTCTTTTTAATATTGCAACTCCTATTCTTAGTGCTATAATATTCTCTCTTTAAGACGTTTTTCTCAATTATAAATATGCAAAACCACTCATTTCACAAGTTTTGGTTTCAACTAAACGTACCAATTTTAAATGTTTTTTGAGAACCATTAATAAAATAAGTGAATGCTTATGCTATTTGATTCAAGTCTTAACCTAATTGCGTAAATAGATGTTCCCAATACATCTTTAAGATGTTGAAAATTTTTTATGCCCACTGGAATTAACGTTTAATAACACGAGGTTACACTTTGCAAGTCAGTCACATTTGTGGTTTGTTTGGATATGTTTAATACGGAGAATCAAACACGAAAACAGATATACGTGCAATGCAGGTGGTGCGTATAACTGCAATACTGTATTATGGGGTTTCTATATTTTTATCCGAGGAAAAAATTCTGATTCGTTGACGCTCTGGAATGTCTAGAAAAATAGTCAATTCTTCATATCTGAACAAGAATTCCCACGAATTCTAGTCATTCTGTTTATTAAATACGCGTAGTCAACTCGTCTGCAAAGNTAAAAAGATTCTAATAACTAGAAAAGAAGAATCCATTCGAGGTAAAATATGTACTTCCTCATTAGAGATTAGTTAACTTTTATAACTATATATATAATTCACTATACTTTTTAAAATTAGAAGAGAAACGTAATGAATTGCAACTGCAAAACTTTGAAGTACATTACATAACCATCTTTTGAAGAATTTTATATTGACTGCTATTTAGCTGATGTCATTTATGATTGAGTTACAACGTGGTAAAACTTTTTTCCACTTCTTAATTCAAAAATCTTCCTAATACGCTTACAACAGTGATAACAATGTATTAATTAATTTATAAGTGCTAATTGGTATTGCATTTATTTAAACCTAGTGTACAGTGGCGGTCTTATTTAATGTTTCCCCTTATGACGGAGAGAATATCAAAGCTACGATCCTCCTGGATGTCATAGACAGTTCGGCTTTTAGTCGGTTTGCGCAGGTATAAACCTTACTTAGAGAGCATATACATATATAAGCTTATTATCGTTTACATACACTACCACTTTTTACTAATTTTCCATCATAGGGGGAGACATTCAGACATTATTAAGACCATTACTGTGTATGATACATAGTGTATCTACCAAGCAGCGTATATATTCGCAACCTTTTTTTAAACCCAGAAATACGTTAATTTAATATTCGGTCTGTTCGTTAGGAAAACTCTTTTATCCTGATTCATAAGTAAATCAGTTTAGACAATTCCCCCGTCACATATCTGAAAAAGATGAAATATGCACCAGTATAAATGACGTAACTCCGACGAACAAACTTATTTAAAAAAACCTATTCATAAAGGCTCTGATCGACGAAAAATATTTTTCAGTTTCTAACTCTGGTATTATTAGTTAGTTTTTTAAATTAGTTTTTTTTAAAATCGCAATATATTTTTTACAGTAATCAAATCTATCATCACAAGACAGAGGATGTTTTTTTTTTGGCAAAATGATTGCATAAACAATTTCTATTTTCAACAAAAATAATACTCAAGCATTAATTTCAAAACGAGGTAGAAAATATCGGACCGAAATGATTATTTATTATTGCTGCGTTTTTACCTAAATATTATTTTTGTTAGAAATAGTGTTTACCTCTACATTTGTAAAAAAAAAAACTTTCTCTGGTTTGTGAACCGTATAAAAATGATCCGTGGCAAGTAATATTATTGTACTTGGAAAAATGTAGAGCATTAATTTGTGTTGGAGAAAATTACATTGTAATTTTAAGAAATGGCTTCAGAACTAGAGAACAGACTTTTCGTTGGGATAATCTGTTGCCATGTTTTAGTAACAGTTATGACGAACATGACGTTGTGAAAGACGTTTCAAGTGTGAGAAACTGACGTCAATTTGTTGCACTCAAAAGAGTTCCTAGACATTCACATACGACGTCAACATTTGACTGCCACGTTAGATGTAGTGTTTATTTCTTCTTTGATGTATATTTATTATTTATTACACATTAAAAAAAATGTGGATGATTGTTTCCCGGCTTTATTATGTCTGAAAAAATATCTAAACTTTATGCGACAATCACCAAAAAGACGCAAAAGATTTTTTTATACATAATTTCCCTCTAATAAATTTTCTTTCCGACACAGTCTTGTTTCCGTATGAAAACAATAAATCCTAAACAAGTGTGTGTAGCCCTGACAGTGATCATTTGGGACGGGAAATTATGCTACAGCACGTGATGTTAAAAGGACATTAAAAATGAAGGTATTTATAACGCCATCAATTGTTCATTTGAAGTTTGCAACCAGAGCGTAATGTATATAATATGGATATACATATTACTTGTTTGATAGGTGTTCTACTTAGATGAAAACATCCAGTTTTTCGAACATAATAAAAGCGTGTCTTGGTATTATTAGATTATGTTGCTGAAAGTTCGGTTAGTTAAGATACTAAATGTTCATCATCTATAAACGGTACACTCCTCAGTAAGTCTAAATGGTGAAAATGCGAGAAAAAAACTTAGTATCTTGTTAACTAGTAGTCATATCGACTTGCTGTTAGCCTTATTCGGTTAAGAATGAAAAACTACATTGGAAATCAACCAATAATCCAGACAAAACAACCACATTTCATTACTAAGCATATACACACATCCTGGTGTGATATTCAACGAGATTCAGATAAAAATAAATTCAAAATATTTAGATCTAATAACATTATCAATAATATGCCAGCAATTTGTCTATTAGGTTACAAGAATAAACTTTTGGAAATTGTAAATTACTAATTCTAAGGTTTCCTCAATCACTGCTAATTTTAAACATTTAAAAAGAAATTGAATCCCTAAATTATAAATTTCCCGCCAAAATTAATCTCACAGATGATTATACAGTAAGTGTTGCCTCCATTACTTAAAACTAACCGCCTAATATTTGAAAAGATAATAAATAGAATCTGATTCAACAAGAATGAAAAAGTTAATATGTGAATGCGAAAAGTTAGAAACAACAATAGATGAATCTAATGAACGAAATTAAGAATAAACAGTGATCATTGGAAGGATGGATATTTTTTTTTAATTAATGTGGCGCTCCCAGTATCAAAAAATAAAAGCAGTAAATAGCAATTAGAACTATTACAATATCTACAAGTCGTAGAGATTTTTCTATATCGGAAACTAACTCACGCCGAGGTCTCGAATTATTTAAAAACATTTTCCGTCTAGTTAACCACATACATGTAAACACACACATTTTATCCATCCTTTCAATTACATTTGTTAAGTGTATAATTTTAGTTAAATGTTGAATTTAAAGTTAAAAACAATAATGACAGTTGTAATATTAATTTTTAATGGCGTTCACTTATAAATTTTTACGAAGCTTGAAAAAGATATGTGAAATAAGCCGTTTTTTTTTTATTTATTACTGAATTAAATACAGAGCGATCTATAGTTACATTATAATTTTTATATTAACACAGATTTAATTTCACTTATCATCACATTTTGATAAGACTATTGTTCTTTTTCCTTCTGCATGGGTTGAAATTACTGCAACGCGTTCCATTATCTTCTTCCGCCATTTCTATTTTTAACATCGTTAAAATTAGGGCGGTTGCCAGAAACCAGATAACCGGTTTCGAGTACACGAGTATATGAGTAGGTCTAGGTACCCGAAATTTTTGGCTACAGATTACTCGATTTTTGGTACCCGAAATCGATTTCGGATAATACCCGATTTCTGGTAAAGCTCGATCTAGAGTAATACCCGATTTCAAGTAAAACTCGATATGCAGGTAAACCGGAACCGGATAGTGGGCACACGACTCCTGAAAAACACGGATTTCGACAGCCCTAGGTGATATATCGAGGCATCTAATAACTGAAAAGTAAACTCTACATAGCAAAATGTATAATTACATCTTTGAATAAAGATAAACAGCTTTTAGGGTGAATACAGCAGAATCACTTAACAAATTGTTTTGTGCGTTCGATTACTGAAATTCCGAAATTTTAAAGAAATACATTCTCAAGGTAGTTGTTCTGAAATATTTTTATCTATTATTAAACTGGATCTATTATTTGCACTTATTTAATTTATAATTGCGCTCCTTTTTTGCTATTTACCCAGCAATAAGTTACATATAGTGATTCTAAATTTACCGATTTTTTCATTTACCGGTAATTCGGTATTCGGTAAATGAAAATTAAAATACCGGTTTACCGGTAAATTACCGGTAATTTTCTTTTTTCATTTGTGACATTAATGAAGATTCCCAAGAAAATAGGGTTAGAAGTTAGGATAGAATAACACATATTTTGCACAATCTTAAGGCATAATATTAGAATTTTGTAATAAATATTTGTATTTAATTATATTTAGTCGTTAGAAGTAAAAAAAAATATTTAAGGTTATTTTACAATAATGTTGCATTAATGCCCTCTCATAATGTGATGTATTCAAAATTGCTATTAACTTAAATACGTGAAATGTTTTCTCATATATTAGTATTTTTAAATATTAAAAAATGAGTGTGGGGCGTTTTGCTTCCAACCGTCCAAGCAACAAATGAACATTAATCTCGCTTTTCTTTGCGTTTCATTTCGTTATCCATCTCGTTTGAGACTTATTTTCTTTTAATTTCTACACGACTTTTTTCAATTTTTTGCTTTCTTTTGTTGAATTTTTTTGATTCCTTCTCTTTCTGACTAAGTCGGTGGAATGGAGGTTATACGTTTCTAATCAAAACATTTTGTCAGTTTCTTTTTTATATTCTCTATTCTAGGACATTACAGCGGCTCTCAATCTCAAGAAAGTTTAAATTAAAATTAAACAAAAAACATCTCCCATAAAATTAAAAATTGGGTATATTGTTACTTACACTAACCTGTTTTTTTTTTATTTTCAATGTCCTTTAGACCTTCAAATATCTATAAACACAATATTTCGTACATACATAAAAATTTCTGGTATGGATTTTTCATTTACCGAATTACCGGTAATTTTTTGTAATTTACCGGTAAATTTACCGAACGTTTTTTGGTCAATTTACCGGTTAACCGGTAAACCGGTATACAATCCTTAGTTACATAAGACAAAAAATAACGATGGGCAAAAAATAGCGATTTGGTTTGATGTTTAAATGTATGGAGATATTAGTATAACAGTAAATAATAGCAAAGACAATCAACTCACTATACTATGCTAATCGCACTAAATAAATGAAGGTAGTCCACTCTTTCTGGTTGCTAATGTCGTATTTTTCTTACAAGCAACGTTTTTTTTTCAGGATTCGAACTAAATGTACTAAATATTTAAAACCTAAAAATAACTGTTTTTATGTTACATATTTCTCTTGAAAGATGTCCTATTGATTCTTACAAGTGATTTGCCTATTCACAATTAATCTTAATATAAAAACTTTGAACGAATTTGATTTAATTTCTTTTTACAACGTTCTGTCTATTTTTCTTTTTATTCTCTTATTTCACAAATCTGTAGTGATAAAATTGATTTTTGAACTTCTTATTGCATTAATTATACGTAACAATAGTTGTTAGCTACAATTTATGGTTTGTAGTATTATTTTATACAGCAATATTGCAAAACAAAAAGTTTTTTTTTTTGAATGAGGGGTATGACATATATATAAACAAAATAGTTCTATGGATAAAATTTCTGAATAACGCCAATCTCTCTGCTATTTGCTCTTTATTTTTTTTAATGAGGTACGATAATATACTGCTTGTAAAACGCATGTGTGCAGACACAAATAGCGGTGTTTTTTGTATGTGTATCTGTGTATGTAACCACAGTGTAAGTGTTCTAATCTAGAAATATTCGTAGAATTAAAATCCACAATTTGGCAAAAATCTTCGTAAATAATGGCCCAACTACCCAAAAACATCTTTAGAACCAAATAGCGTAAAAAATGCTCGATTTCGGGTAATATCCGATTTCGGGTAATACCCGATTTAGGGTAATGCTCGATACCCTGTTAATCAGGAACCGGGTAGTGTACTGTACGGGTATCGACAGCCCTAGTTAAAACTTCTACTTGACAAACAAAGATAGTAAATGTCAGGAAAATGTACTAATTTAGCACACGTGCAATGGTAATTTATATTGCCAACTACGGAGTACACATCATCTATAGTTAGAATACCTATCTATGGTTCCAAATGACATTGTAAAACGAGTCTGTACTTATCTAGGGTATAACGACAGTATTATTTATTCCATGAAACCGTCATTTATATACTGGCCCTAAATGTATTAAATGGATAGAATTTATTTAATCTTTAGATTAAATAAGATTAATTAATCTAAAGATTTTACATAGTATATATCTCACTCCTCAAACTTTATTTATATCACTTTAATTATTAGTCATCATTTTTATAAAATTTCAATTCTCCAAGTAGTAATCACTATTGTTTATTTTGGTATAATATAAAATTAGCAAATTTGAATTCATTTTATATACCTACCGCATACTTCTTGCTATCCAAGATGCTGTTTTAAGATATTTTTATAAGTACCTTGAATCTTTTTAATAAAGTAGCTGTCGTAAGTATCGAAGATACATCTAGGATGAATCTTTTTCAGCTTAGAGGCATAGTAATAATCATATTTAATTAATTCGCAATGGCAAAGTTTTTTTGATATAAATAAAAGATAAATAATTTTATGATTTCAGCCGGATCGCTTATACTCTCCTCATACAGTGTTCATAAGGAAATCCGGCCACTCTTACGAAATAGCAACTGCGCTTTGCTCCTTGCTAATTGGTTTAAATTATGACGCATACGTGGTATCGGGCTATGCAGTTCGCGATATTACACTGAAGATTATGACCAGGATTAATTGTCCATTCCCAGAAACTGAGGAAAAGGTAAGGGCTTCATTGAATTTCATTTGTGGAAATTTCCTTTAAATCTTAAATAAATAAATCCGTTAACTGATAGGAAGAAGAATCCGCGCCAGAGGTATTAGACCCAAAATATGTTTTGAAACCGCCATTGGATTTAAGAAGCAAGTTTCTGTTGCAAATGGGGCAACAGCGAAACGCGATAGAGAACTGGCTGAGAGGCAAAAAATTGAAGAGGAACACAGGAAGGAAATTGAGGTAAGTTCATTAGAGTTCACTTAGTTATAAATGAACTTGAGTTGATATTAAATTAATATGCTAATGGATTATAATTAAGGAACTAGAAAAACCACCATTTGACGAGTTGCATGGTTTAAGAGTGCACGCTTGGGTTCTTGTAAGGCCTGGTAAAAGAGATATACGAGCCCTTTTTTGTTGAACCCAGTACAGGGTACAAGTACAGTATAGATTCGACACAATTCTGTGGCATAGAAAGCATATGGAATGATACAAACTATTGGGTATTGCGTTTCCATTTGCACCGTAGCACAGTGGTCCCAAACCCTGAAAAGCTGGCCAAAATATGAAGCTATTATTTGATTCTAGCGAAACTCGGTATATGAGGGGTGTTCAAGTCGCTTATTACCAATATGAAGGCCATTTTTGGGAAAAACAAAATGCGGAATACAAATGGAGGATCCAAATGGCGGACTACTTAACACAAAACTGCCATTTATATTCATGAAACTCGGTATATGAAGGATTTCTAAGGCGCTTATTAACGAATAGATATTTAAACTGAGACTTAGTGAAATAACGAGTAAATATAAACAGTAAAAAAAAAAAATTTATCTTTATTTTAAGTCTGCTCAAAGTCAATTTTTCTGCATTTAGCGAAAAATTTTATAGCGTTCTGTGCATTTTTTTATTTATCGTTTTTTCATGGTTGATGGTAACAGACACAGCAATTGACAATAGGCGCATTCAGCAAAGGAGTGTGTTATACTGATCGTGAATTAGTTCGGAACATCGTCGATAGGTGGAACACATCGCATTTCTGCTGTATAACTTGATACTTGAAAATGTCAAAGTTAACGTTAAAATAATCCAGAAATAACTGTCAGAAATAGAAAATAATCTACACACAAATATTACAATTATTTCTATATTCCTAAGTACACATATCTTATGTGGCCATTTTTTCCAAAACTGTCTCAGGAATTTACACATACTGTATGTCATGTAGCGGCAGGGACTGCAACAAAATATGACTATAAAATATGGCCGCCTACTCCTGTATACTGTTTTTGATGTTCATGTTTCATTGTGATTTCATTGTTGTAACGGTAGATATTTTTTACTTTTCCTTCAAACAACATATTATCACTGATTTCTGGCATCATTACACAAAATCTAGCATAAAAACCTTAGAGGCACCTATGGGCAGCCAACTACTTAATATGTTTTAGAGAAATATTCAATCAACAGCCTACAATTTGTTTCGAGGCAAAGATCCTCAAGACTTTTTACTTTTTTGCCTTTTTCTAAACGACTTTTCGAAAATCAATTTTCTAATTACGTCCATAAGATTAACAACTGATTTATTAGCATGTTGTGAACATTAATTTTGATCAACAGATTATTGTTGTATTCATCTTCAAGAAAAGAATCCATTTTATAGAATTGAAAAATGCTAAACGATAAACTTTTTAGCGTGTTTGGAAAAACGTACTTACACTTGTGCTTCACTATTTCAGCAGTGATAAGCTCGATTGTTACAAAGAAAGTAAATTTTACAAATAGGTGTGAATGCATGGCTTGCTCTAATGTTGGCAATACATACTATATGTACTTCTACAGCTATTCCGATGGTTAAAAGTTTCTACATAAGAACTTTTTTTTTCGACTTTTGGCCAGCTTTTCGGGATTTGGAACCACTGTGCGTAGGGATAATGTCTTATTCTCCTTATAGGTTAATTTGCAAGATTGTTCTAACGGTTTAGACAAAATAGATTTTGATTTAAGTAACGTGGAAAATTGGGAACACCTACTTGTTGGTGAACCTATTACGTGGAGAAAAACGAAACCTAACGACGACATGGATGAAGATGAAATAAAGGGCGTTGAAATACAACAAGAAAAACATTTGGATATGCCAATACCTTGGAGTATGGCAATTTCAATTCCACACGACGGTTAGTTCAAAATTGATGGTCTAAACAAAAAAAAAATTAATAAACATTCATTGAAATCTATGTTTAATCTTCTTTAGTTGTCCAAACACGTTTCCCAAACGGCATTAGATCTACTTGTTACAAACGAACTTTAGTTGAGGAATTCGCGCCGTACGTTCAAGATGATGGATTAGTGGTGAGAATATGTCGATTTAAAGACCTTGATTGCTCCCCTGATCAAATGTACATAATCGAGGAAAGATATGAAAATCGTCATGATCATTTGACTAAAATTGTCGAAGAAATAGGTACTGGATTAACTACGGAATATTTTAGTAGAGGTAGAGAAGATGCAGCTAAAGGTACATACATGCGTGAATGTGTGGATTCTAGCAGAAAAAAATTGAAAGAAGAAAGTTGTATTAATTCTTTTGACTTTCCAGTTCACACATTTTACGCTTTGGATAATGAAGCAGAGTCTGCACGAACTATAGAATTTTACAATAAAAGCCGCTTTGATTGTATGTCAAAATTGGAAATGCAGAGTCAATGGATGACAGAAACCTACGTGAACAGAGAAGACTTGTAAGAATTGTTATTGGTGTTTCAGGTTATTCTATATAAATAACGTGATTCGATGCTAATCTACATGATATGGCTATCTTTTTTGTTAATTCATTTGATTGCTAGGACGCTTATTTTTTAAACCCTGCAGATTTGATCTTACTGCCTTAACAATTTTTCTACATCTAGATGAGCATAAATCGTAAAAAAGATACTGCTACTATATGCATGCGCTAATATTGTCATGACTAAAAAATATTTTTTCCATAAGTAAAAGGTAAACATTTCTAAAGCTTAATCCAGAAAACTGAATAGGGTTATGACTATAATTCTGATTATAATAAATAATGGATAAAATTCAAAATATTTTCACGGTTAAATTTCTAACTTTAAAATTAAAAATAAAATAAAACAAAGTAAATATCCTAGTTGCTCAGACCTTAAGGTATTGTTCTGGAAAATTCTTACAACAATTTGTCTTTGTTATTACATCTACGTTACCATTTGCACTTTAAAGTTCATGATTTAAAAAAAATATTTTTTATTTAACATGTTACTTTATCAGGAAACCTTTAAATGAACCATAACTGTAAAACTGTCGTTGAACCAAAAGCTGACATTCTTTGACTCAGTTGCTGATGACGGAAACATATCGAATAAATAATATTGTGCTTTTTATATAACTTATCTAACTGTCTAGTATTGGACATGGGTGCATTATTTATTTTGATGATATCTTCATTGACTGGTACTAAATCGTATCCGGTGGGTTAGGCTATTTCCAGCTTTCTTTTTTACTGCAAGACATAACACTCACGAAACCTTCCATTTTCTGTAATTTTGCCATGCCAGGGTAGTAATTACCACTATACTTAATTAAGCTAATTTAGACAGTTTAAAATTTTTCACTTTTACCTGTGCTAAAGACTCTACATCAGAGTTACTTTCTGAACTACTTCCATTATTATCGTTTGTTTTTTGTCCTTCTTTTTAATTTCTTCAGAGAATTATTCTTTTCTTTTCCAGTTTTATCTTGTAACTTTCTTTTTTCAAGTGATATTTCTTCTTTCGGTTTTTGACTCCTTCAGGCTCATTTGGGGGCCAGAATAAAAACTCTCTTCAGTGGAGACGGTATAGACGGGTCCAAATTATTTTTTAGATCACCTTGTGTTCGTAAACCTATAACTAATTCACTGTTTTGTTTTATCGGAGTATGTTAGACAGTTAATTTTTGATAATCTGCTTTTCTCTCTTGAATAAAGATAGCGAAATTTGTTAACATATGTGGAAGTTCCTGGAATGTAATTACCTAAAATCAAGTTTCCTTCGTTGTCTACATGAAATTTTAGTGTATCAGTTTTATCTAATAGTACATTCAAATCCTTCCAATTTTCACTTTCTTTTTCAATCTCTGTAGTTTCATTCTTTTCTTCAGTGTTTGTAGTATTTCCTTTTTCAACCTGATTGGTGTCAGTTTCTTGTACAATATCCGTAGTATCATTCTTTTTTTCATCCACTTCAGAGAATTCGCTGAATTTTTTGTATCTTGTAATAGGGTAATTGGCTAAATTTTATTCCTCATTTTTTTTTCAAAATGCATACAATGACTTCGCCGGCAACATTTCCTTTCCAATTTTAGCTTTTGTATATAAAACTCAAAACTTCGTTTTTAGGTTGTTCATTTTCATTATGTTAATCCTTCGCCTAGGTAATCGATAGAATTTTTGAATAATCTACAGTATCCTAAAAATTAAAAATGCGTAGGTCACATGTTAGAAATCCTCGTACAAACATTTGGGGCGTTTTCTTCAATATGCTTTGAAGAAGAGGCACAAGGTTTCCTTACAAGTTTCCTACAATTATTTTGTATTCTGTAATTTAAGACAGATCTCTTCCATCGTAACTTTAATGGTTTAAACATAGCAACCTCCATCGGTTGCAACAAGTAGGCTGCATTTGAAATGAGAACAAACAGGAGGCGAAATAGACATGGGGTATCCAAGGAAACAACAATTAAAGAGGGCAGAGGATTTTGGATCGTGATCTCTCTCCCCTTCCCCCAATATAAATCACTGCTTAATTCCTTGCAGAAAATGTAATTGTTGCTATATCTAATGTATAAGTGTAGATTACGTTTGGTTAGGGAGAAATTGATATTCCTCTATTTAATGTTGTAGTTTTGCTTATCGTCAAGTGAATTATGCACAGAGAGGTCATCCACCGCCTGGTATTCTTGAGGGTCCAAGAAGAATCGTGTTGGTAAGTGTGTTTTCTAAAGGAATAAATGTAAATTATAACTACATTCCAAACGATATAAACAAAAATAAAGAAAAGATAAAGAATTTGCAAATATCGATTTATGATCATAAGAACTTTTCAATTGTTTCTAATGTGTCGCTCCACTTGCAATCTAGAAGTACCCACCGTTTTTTGCAGACTTTGTTAGAAAAGTTTAATAGAAACCCAGCAAAGAAGGCTTCCGACGATATCGCAACCAGAGAATTTGCGATAATCGAAAAGGAAATCCACCTTAAGTTTCATTATGACAAAGGTAAAGTCACAGCATCCACTAGAAACTTCATAAAACCTCCCATGGCGGAAATGGGCGACAGACTTACATTCAATCCCGAATTGACAAGCGGTTATCAGGCGGAAGTAGGCGGCAAACCACTGCGTCAATTGAATCTATTCAACCTCCTGGAGCAGCAGATTAAGGAAGAAGAGGAATCGTTACGACAAGTTCGTGAAATAGAGGACCAGGTTTGTTTAGAAGAAACCAGCAAGTACCAAATTATACACATAGGAAACGAAATTATTAAATCAATGAAATATTTATTGAGTCAAACAGTTGGCTTGTTTATGTGCGGGCAAACATATTTACTCATCAATTAACTTGGTTTGTCAGTCCCACTTGTTTGATTTAAAGGTGTACAGTATTTGCTTTAAAGAAAGTAATCTGTAAAGTAATGTGGAATTAAATATGCCAACATATTTGGATCAATTAATCTAACTATTTATTTCATTTACATTAAATAATTACCTATATAGTTGTAATTAGTTACATCAATTTACGGTAATAAATATTCTGTAGATTCAATTCATTGCACTTTAGCTGAGTTCCATAATCCATACTTCATTAAATAAAGTTATTTTCGTACTTACTGTCTATTACTACTTTGTTGCCTTAAATAAATCGATTTTGCATAAACATGAATGATATGTTCAATTAGATTTCACGTCCGTAATTGTTACTAGTGCAGGCTTTCTGGCAGTTGCCGCCAGCATTTCTGACGATCACATTAGATATTTGCGTGGTAAATAGACGTTGTCAGTGTAGTGAAATTAGGAAACTGACATCTTTATGCCAATTCCCGT
The DNA here is from genome assembly GCA_004143645.1 of Protaetia brevitarsis. Classification (NCBI taxonomy): domain Eukaryota; kingdom Metazoa; phylum Arthropoda; class Insecta; order Coleoptera; family Scarabaeidae; genus Protaetia; species Protaetia brevitarsis. Next base: position 501,151 of record RXPK01000327.1, on the reverse strand, counting down.
ACTTATACAATATATTCAATGTATTTGCTTTTACGTGAGTAGAAAACTCTACGATAATAATGTTTAGATCAGGGCAATCAGGGCACATGATTGAGAAAGTGGAGATGATTAGACTTGAGAAAGAGTAACATTAACATTATAACTGCATTAAATTGACTGAAATTTAATCTTTATTTTTTAATCATTCTCACTTTGTACTTTTACAATACTTTTTGTTTAATTACTCGTTGAATTACTTGGCTTTGCTATTAATATAATAAAAGTAAAAAATAATATAATTGCCTCCACCACGTTTTTTTTTTTTGTGTAAGACTAATTATAATATTGGTTGCTCGATAATATTTGTTAACAAAATCTTTTTTTCTGTATAAAGCTCTCAATTTCTTCTAGGAGTTCCCATGCTATTAACATATCCTTTATAAAATTTGTCATTGTATATAACCATGTCCTATATTTCTGTATGTATCTTCATAGACATGGTAAAAATTGCACCATCACATGTTACTTGAAACGACCCTCAACAGAAAAGATAACGAAATTAACATATAATTTTTGATAGGTTCGATTAAATAGTTTTCTGCATAATCAAATTATATTTGATATCATATATGTTGATAGAATCACATCCAATAATAATTCGTCAATAACTAATGCATATTGCAATTGTATATTCGGCTTTGTTGGGTCAACCAATTACGATTTGCAGAGTAGAAGACAAAGCTGAGTTTATTATTTGATTGTAACAGAAATAATCTTTGGTAAGATGACAAATATGTATGCTAATATCAATCGAGTGTTCCACACATTTTAACAACAACAACAAATCTTTTTTTTGAGTAGATTTATTTTAATATTTTAGGTGGCGGAATTTGTACGGTTAAGAGACTTAGAAAGAGCAGTTCCTAAGCTGGATATTTCTATATTCAATAGGGAACAGAATAAAGAATACAAGAAGGGCATGTTAGAAAGGGTTCGTAATTAGTTACATCGTATTGTGCCGTCATAATCTGGCAACGAATTTATTTCAATACAGGAACAACAACAAAAAGAACACAGAGAAAGGGAAGTAGAAGAAGAAACGGACTTCTTATCGCCGTACATAGCGAAGTTAAGACTTCCCTTAATTTTAGAGAGCGTAGCACAACGGGTTAAATCTGACTGCTTAAGGGAGTTCAAGCAATTGCTGGTGGACAGAGCTAATGATATTCAACGTCAATTTGATACTGTACTTAATGATAGTAGTTTTACGTATACATTATTATTGATAATTTTTACAATTTTCAGTGCACTGCTGAAATACAACAGAAACAGCAGTGGTACACTCAAGTGTTGGACACCCTGACGCTATTGGAAGAAGAAAATTATTTCAAGGAATTAAACAACGCCAAATTCCACTTGCACACGCTTGAGATTCGCTTAGCACGGCACAGAGATCTATCGGGACCTAGGTAAAATTACTTTTATTAAATATATGGAAGTTAAAAAGAGCAGTGACCTTACATGCGTTACATTAATATAAACAAATTACGTTTTTATTTTAGATACCAGGCGCTAGCTAATTATTTGGACAGCCACCCAGCATTGGAAATCTTAAAACAGCGCTAGTTTACACCAACATATTTTCTTTTGAAATACGTATTTGTATTTGGACCAATCTATAAAAAAAATTTGTGCACAGCTTCTTCTTTAATATATTCCAAGTCAATAATATAATTTAATTTAATAATACCTACTACATACAAAAACATAATTGTTAACGTATACTATGAAAGTAACGTTTGAGAAAAATAGATATTATCCACATAAATAGTAGTGAAGAATGAATAAATGGTGATATCGCAATTATTATTTCCCAAAACTAATTTCAATAATGAAAACCTTTCGATTCTGAAACAGGGCCGCACAAACTGCACATCATCAAGTCGTAAGATCCACTTCACGCACATTAGCATCAACACAAAATGATCACTGAACTGTTAGGCAGATAGTTTATCAAACTGTTTTTTTTTTTTTTGTGTGGGAGCTGTCTGAATGGAGTCTCCGAAACACTGCAACCTTTTGGCTTTTTGTATTTAATTTCCCATTTCTCTTATCCACTAAATTATAGCAGCTATTCCAGTATCCTGATGCCCTGCGCCTTTTTGGCTGGTGGATCGAAGTAAACCTCTGGGTTCATTTTTCGCTTGTCAAAAATTGCTTCCGTTTTAGCATTCAGCGTTTCAGAATGTGGTAAGGGTTTTCTAAGTCTCCAATAATGTGACTATACTGCGGTATGTCAGGCCATTAGTACAGAGATACGATAGCAATTTCGCTATCTGCGAATGTCTGTGATGTAGTAACCCCAATCACTGAGAACTGTGTTGCGGGAATTCACAATCAAAATAGAAACGGTCATATAGAGCAGTATTCCTAACGACGAGCTGACAATTGACCGAAACACGCCACCATACCACCTCCGACACCTATGAATATATTCCATGTACTAGCCCATAGATTATTGCTTAAGTGTAGGGCCGGTATCGAAATGAGGAAGAATATTCCGGCGACCAATTGTGCTGCTCCACAGATACGTAAATTGTACTCCATAGCACGCGCAGAACTGACCACACGCGCTCGCAGACCAGGCACATCACGCCCTTATAATTTCAGTTTCGGCGATATCCACAAATCCGTGTAAACCATCCTTCCCAGGCGGATGATAGATGAACGAACTTCACACTCCAACACCCCGCGTAACTAATGCACGTGTTAATTGTCAATCACACAGAACAAAATAATATATCAAACACAAATGATTAGATAGAACAGTAATACGGAAAAAAAAAAAAATAACAAATCAGTTGGTGCACAAGTTATAAACTATAAAATGCGTTATCGAAAAACTAACAATTTAAAAATAAAATACTGAATAATTAAAAACCATCATAAAATTTTGCCGCAGGTGATATCGTAATCCGTTGTTTTACTTTTTTTTTTTAGTCCGTACTGCTGTGGACCGGCGCGATGCCCCGGTTTTCGCAAGTTCAGATGTTTTCATGTTTACTCCGATCAGCCTTCGTCAATGTGTCGGGAAAATTTTTCACAGATGCTTTGTTTATTTTTATATAAGAGTTAGTTTTTGAGTTAATTGTTTAATTTATTTATTTATGTGTTCAGTTGTTAAATTAAATTCATTTATTTAATTGTCTAGCGCTCGCTAGTTTGATTGTTTGTTTATTCTTTTGGAAGTTGGTGTATAGATTTTGTGCGTTGCGATGCACGCAGCTGTTGTTACAAAAACGTCTGGTGAATTGTATGAGCCAGTTCCTTGCTAGACGCTAGTGTAAGTACATGTGTTTTTGAATTCATTGCTGCCATTTTGTTTATTCTTATGATTTAAAGATTTGTTTCGCTTAAATTGAATTTTATTCTGTCCATCAAGGAACTCGCGTAATAATAATTGTTATTATATTGTTGTGTACACAATTTAGATATAAGATCATTTATTATTTTTGTTCGGGAACATATTTTAGTTTAAAGAATTAATTTTTCGTTTTTTAATTTTGCTGATTTGTATTTAATTATTAATCACCTCGGGTTGGGTGAATAGAAGCATTGTGTTTGTATTTAAATTTTTCTTTTGTAAATTTACTTGATTTGTCTACGTTTAATTTAGTTTGTTTTAATTTTGAAACCACGTGGATTGATTTGATATAGAAAGGATTATCTTCTTGAACAAATTTGTTTTTGCTTTGATAGAGGATTTAGCATTGTCCTATTGTAATTTAGAATCTCGAGCAGTTTTTGATTTAGACCAGAACCCCATGTTCACGGTTTTTTTTTTCTGCAAAAGTTTGTTATAAACTTGTTTTTTTTTTCTTTTTTTTTATGTAATAAGATTCTTGAATGTTATTTAACGTCATTAAAAATTCTGTTCTTTTATTTTAAATTTAACCTTTTCAATTTCAGTCAGTACACAGCAGTACGTGTCCGCGCAACAAGAAGTGATTCGTAAGAAGGCAATTTCATTACCTACATGTTGTAAACGTTTCAGAGTCATTAACCTCCATTAGACGTCATAGACGTTCTATGGATATCGCATACATCTCCAAATATCCGCCTAATAGATATCCAAATAGTGCATATAATGGATAAGCGATGATATCTAATTGGTATGCCACAGAGCACAAAATGTCTACCATACAGCCATTAGATATTACTTATGGATATCCATAACCGCCATTAGACGTTACAGACATTCAATGGATATCTCTTACATCTCCAAATGTCCGCCTATTAGATATCCAAATAGTACATGTAATGGATATTGCTATGTAACCACCCTAATTAATATTGTATGCGATCCACATCCAGTGGATATGTTATGTATATATTCATTAGATACGCTATATAATACATCTAATGGATATGCTATCTGCAATACTGGTCCCGTTGAATTCGTGACAAACATGCCCATCAGTGGATACAGTAGGGGCGGCTCCTCTTAAAGACTCATGGGGCCATGGTTTCACCATTGCAAATCACATATTCATCATTAAAAAGCTTTTATTTTCTGTAAAAATACCGATAAATACATATACATGCACGCACACACATTTAAGTCCAGAACGAACATTGCGGTTCCCACGATTTGGTGCGAAGAAACGCGCTTTGTAGTTATTTATGCAGATAAGCGGCGAACTGGGGCAACGTAGGCAAACGTGTGAGTCAGACGGCCGTCGAAGATCGACTATTGAATGTAGAAACATATGTAGGAGGCCGTCGCATACGGACTTCGGTTTAGATACTTCCCTGCAATAAAAATTGGATTCAAGATTATTTAATATTTATCAATTACAGTAATAAAGTGTAGTGGTATTTTAGGATGACATCGCAAATTAATGACTATAGTATTTCAAATCAAAATGAACTGCCATTCATATCTTTCGTAAATGAACGTAAAAATGAAAATGAAATAATAAACATAATAAAGGAGTTATTCCAGAAAAGTACATCATAATAGTGTTTTAAGTAAAAAAAAAACAAGCCATTTGCTTAGGTAAACAAAGAAAATAAAAATTGTGTTTCACATTCTTTGTAAGAAATACGTCCGTTTATGCTTAGCTTATCCCTTATATTTTACTCGACGATCTTCGCTTAAATAACTCATGTGCTCTGTGTTGTTTTCCTGTTATGTTTTCCTCGATATAAAATCACAAAAACATAATAATTTTGCTTTAGTTAGGTGGGGGAATGTAAACAACTGACATATGTATGTACGTGCAATGAATTCTGAAGGAAATACGTTAGTATTTATATTTTATTAGAGAAGTATTCCCGATAAGAACTTATTTTTGATTTTAAAATGGCTTATAAATTTGTGTAGATACATTAAATTTTTTGTGTCGGTATTATTTTAGTTAGGGCCATTATTGTGTTGTGTGTACACAATGTTACATAGGTCTCTGTTTGAAAGACCGTGGCATAATTTCCTATTGGATTGGTGATCATTCTGTTTCTCACCTTACTGTAAATTCCAGCTTCAGTACCATTCTCCATTTTTGATTCTTCTTTAGACCAAATCACTTTGTCGAACCTGTCTCTGTAGCTCGATAGATTCCAGCTTATCTGGTTCGCCATTTCCACCTCATAATTTCTGTTAACAGGATACCTCAAAACGATGTTATTCAATAGCCTTAGTCATGAGTCTGACATGAATTTACCTGACATAGAATAACAAGATAATCTGCGTAGGTACCCCAACGTTTTATGCCTGTGATTATCTATAACTTGTCCACGGCCAGAGGACTCCACATCAGAGGGTATAAAACATCACCCCGCAGACATTCACTTTCGACACGAGCCACCAGTGTGTCACCCATGATGGTTGTAACCTGATTCTTCTTTGAGCAAGCAGTTTATCCACCTGCAGCTTCTTTTATCCATTCCTCTATTCTTCGATGCTTTATATAGAGATTGATGAGTTCTGGTCTTATGGATGCAAAGGTAGGTCTTATGGACGACAAAGGTAAGGTAGGTATGACACAATCCCTTATGTGTTGGCTATTAACTAACTTTATTTTGCATTTTATGGAAACAACAGCAGACGAATATTTGAATTTTCTATCGATTGCTCCTATAAAATACAAAATAAGTGTAATAATTAGCATTAGAGATAGATGTTATAATTTCGTAGAAAAAGAAAGTTTACAATGAAATACTACAAAAATAACAAAATAAATGTTAATTAAAAATAATTATCTGGAATCATTCGTAAAAAGACATCACAAACATTTTGGGCATGTAGAAAATATATTTCAGTCTAAATTATTGGAGTTATATACATACATTAATTGAAATTTCAAAAAGAACAATACAGATTTTTTTTTTTTTTGTAAGGTAGCAAATTGTCATAATTACACTATTTTACCAATTAAATTAATGTTTTTTTTTAGAATTTTGTATTAAAAAATAAATTCTGAATTCTATAGATGTTTGAAAATGTTGTTAACAAGTATCGAAACGTCACAGGATTAGATAATAAGGTACAATATAAAGAAATCTTCTTTATTTGTTAATTCGACCTATACTAGCAAATAAAAACAGAAATGAAATCGAGCAAAGAAAGAAGGTTACAACTCCTTAACACATTTTTCCTACCCTGTATAATTGAAATCAATATTTCAAAATGTACGTGACAGACCAAGCTTTTACGCATGTCCTCAACACAAACTTATACAATATCTTAACCTAAAATGAAAAAATTAAACTATTTATACGGTATTCGTTTACTTGCAGTGAATATTATATAAAAGCAAATACTGTTATCGTTAAAACGTACTTCGTTTAAAAATGTCTAATTTACCGACGTAATTGAAAACCAGGCCAGTAGTGTTCAACCTAATAATTATGTGACTGTTATACCGGTTGATTACTCAACAAATCTCATATACAACTCTCAAACTCCTGAATATCTAGTGGAACAATATAAGTAAGTTTTTGAGGCGTAACGCGTAACGTAAGTAATAACAATACATTTCTTGACTCTGGATTACATATAAATATGGTGGAGGTGACGGAACTTTCCAATTTATAAGTATACTATCATCAATATCACATTAAATATCTAAGAATGTTCAATTTCAGCTACGATTTTAATTAATTAAAAAATAAATTCATTTCTTCAAATAATATATATCTTCTCAGTTTGGTTCTTAATTAATAAAGTTATCGTATACTATAGCGAAACGTCAATATATTTCATTAATTCGTTTTTATCAATGTTTATTATTAAAAAATCCACTATCACCAAGCAAAAATAATTTAATTATTGGAGTTATTAGAAGTCACGGATAAGAAACACATACACAATTTATTATTTTATAATATTTTGTTGTATATATATATTTTTTTAGTGAATTTACGAAAAGAACTCATGACGACTATATACAAACGGAAGATGTACAAAATGATCAAGGGACTCTATATTCAGTATCCCAGAGGGTGCAACCGGCCACCACTAATTATTCGAATGTGTGTTCAGCTGAAGTATATGCTACAGAGCAAAAATGTGCAGGAATAGAAGGGAACTGGAATAGAGATAGAGAAGCAGAAAAACAAGAAAGCGACACAAAATCGAAAGTTTCCAATGATAAAGTGGGCGGTAAGCGTATTATTTTCATTAATTCATTAATGCATAAATATATTGTACGCTAAATGTGTGTGCTTTAAAGAAAAAATGTTTGTTTCATAAATCCATATATTATAAAATGTCTGTAACTATATACAGGTTACTTATCTTTTTTTTTTTATTTGATTTGGATGCGTTATTATTATCCATTGTGGCATAGAATTGCAACACTAAGAAGGGGCAGGAATTTTTTGACCAAAAATTAAAGGGTAGCAATTGATTAGAATTTCAAAGAAAAAGAACAAGATATAAACATAATTTTTATTAACAATAGCTTGGTCCTCTCGTATTGATTGCGCACTCTCCCACTCTTCGCGATCGATTCTAGCAGATGGTCGATTTCCTCTTGAGGTATTGTGTCTCAAGCATCCTGCATTCGTGCTGATGAGCTTGCAGCGTCTGCGGAAGATGCAGTGAGTTCCTCAGTCTTCTTCCCATAATGTCCCAAACGTGCTCTATGGGTGAAAGATCGGGATGACCATGGCAAGAGATTGACATTAGCCTCATTAGTCTCCTTATGCAAAACAGTCCATAGATCGTCTTGCAATATGGGGACGGACATTATCTTACGAGAAGAGTGGGTCTTCCAATTGCCTGCCCTACCATATATATCGCTGGACGTTCATATTGTCTCGAACGAATACAAACGAGATATACTCCCGTAAGTTATAGCATCCCATCAAATTGGGACCTGACAAACGTTGTGATGTTGCCATATGAGCTACCACACGTTGGTTCTGGACCTAAGAACGGCAGCTCGCTGGCGCCCCTTGCTAACGTGTTAGCTATTTCATTGCCTCTGATCCTCGAGTGATCTGGCACCCATTTCAATGTAACATTTAGATGTTTTGCTAGCTATTTAAGTTTTCTGTGGCACCCCCTCTACCACTTCAGAGTCTGACAGAATCTGACAGCCCCAAAGCTTTGAGGGCAGGCTGACTGTCGGAGATGATTTCTACTCTTCCATTCTTGAGCAGGCAGTTTGAGATGTCCTCAGCACAAGTCTGGATGGCAATAATTCGGCCTGGAAAATGGTGAGGGAGGCCCCCAGGCTAAAAGCTTCGGCGTCCCGCTCTCCGTCCCTCCAGATTCCAATGCCCGTGCCGTTACGCATTTACGAGACATTGACAAACCAGCGTTATGGACCCCGGCAGCCAGCTGTCACAGCCCCCCTGATCGTGCAGATGTTCTGTGACTCGTAACCTGTCTGTTTCTTATCATGTCGCCGATCCACCTCGTAATCGTTGCCTCGACTCTCCACGTTTTCGCAGCGCCCTCTCCATCAGGAACGACTTTGTCAAAGGCGCCCTCAATGTCCAGGAAGGTCGCTGGTACAATTTCTTTGTTGCCGAAGGCAATTTTCACTTGACGAGCCAAGTAATGAATGGCCTGGTCGCAGGATTTACCAGTTTGATAAGCAAATTGGTTCTCGTGAAGAGGCAAGCTTGCCAGAGCCGAGTCCGTTGGATGCTTGTCAATTATCTTCTCAAGGGTTTTGAGAAAAAATGAGGTAAGGCTGACGGGCTGCTACGACTTCGCTTCCACATTTCCACGCTTTTCCCTGTTTAGGAATGAATACCACCCTGGCCTCTCACCCCAAACTATACAGTCGCGAGCAAATGTTATAGGCACCCTAAATTTTTGGCGAATATCACAGTAAGAAATGAGAAAATAAAAACTTGTAGGTAATACATTATAAATATGTAGTATTTTAAGGGATCTTATTAATTTGTTGCATATTACAGTGTTTTTAGTACAGCTATAATACTTTTTAGATGGAAGGGGGAAAGTGACATCTCGAAGACTTGAAAATATATAAAAAACAATAATACATTTACAAAAGGTATCTATAAAGACTATTGTAACCATAAAGACGATTATATAAACGTTGAAATAACTGTCACAAAAAAAATGCAAGAAACATGAAACCCATTAGTTTTGTCAAAGGTGCCTATAACATTTGCTCGCGACTGTACTCCCCACAGTTTGGTGTACATGCTTCGCGACAGAAAATTCTACATTGTGACGTTCCCTACGTCTTCGTCTGACCCTCAGACGGCCATTATGCATTTCCAAACAAAATCGGGATTCATTGCTAAAGACCATCCTATGCCAATCTACGTATCAATGCAGTCGCAACGCACACCACTCCAAACATGGCTGGCAGTGTTGTGCCGTTAGTGGTACCTCAAGATGAGGTCGATACCAATACAAGCAAGCGATGCAGAGTGTCGTTCCTGATTCTGCAATTAACCGTTCGAAGTGTTGCAAAGCGACGTTCATTAGCAAACTATTGATCGATAATTGATCTGCTACTGGAGAATCGGTCTCTTGTTGCCATAAGCCAAAGAAAGCGGTCCTGCGCCTGATTTGTTCTTATTCCGGTTAAGACGATTTGCAATTTCGCTGTATGAGAAACCACCTTCGCGTAAACCAACAATACTCAACAATGTTGAATTCGCTTAATTGACTGTAATTTCCACATTGACGCACTCTAGGCATGATTACACCCTCAAAACTAACAATCACAAGCGGAAACAATAAAGTAGGTACTGAACTCTCATAAAATTGCACCTGACGAGATTGCCAAAAAATATTGAAGAAACTGACAGATAAGCCATGACAACTTGATCATTTTTCTTAAATTTTAATCAATTGCTACCCTTAAGTAGTTAAATATTTCTGCCAAATTTGGTCTAAAAATTCCTAGCCTTGTTGGTGTGCGATCTCTATGCCATAGAGTATATTATTACAATACTATATTTTCGCTAAACAGTTTATAGACCAAATACTTTTGAACATTATATTCAAAAATTAGACATAATGTGATAAGTGCTTTTGTTAAGCTGTGAATTTATCATTTTTTAGCAGATGTGGATAATTCTTCAACTTCAGCAATCACACCTATGGTTTCTGTTAATACTAGTGAAAAAGCAACCGATCCAACTTTACCAACGTGTGTCTATTTGCATGATCGGGTTGCAGTAATGTTGGAAATAGAAGACAGTACATCAGCAACGGTAGACTTAATTTGCAACGCGATAGTAAACGCTGATGAATTAGGTCTCAATAAACAACTAGCTACGCAATTATTTACTTTGTGGATGTATAGTCCTTTATTAGGTGAGCTATTAAACCTTTTGTTTTTTCGTATAAGTATCTTTGTGTGCCGAACTAATATTTTTTTAGAGCTTCAATTGAAACCGACTCATAAGCCGTACGAAGTTAGAAAAGCATGGCGTTCCTTGATAGAAAAATTCAGTCACGGATTTCCTGAAAGACAGCAAAGAGATGAACCCATAATCTTATTCCAGCGTAATGTATTTTTTCCACAACATTTGGAGGAGAAAATAAAGTACGCTACCATGAAATCTAAGTAACAGCAGCAATACTTTTTAGAGGCTAGTCGATCTGGTCTGGAACGTACAACATTTAGATCTATTTTGATTCCATTATACAAGATATCCCGTAACACCTTATCAAAAATGTTGGGAAATCTATAAAATAGACTTGAGTTTAATGGCAGAAAATACTAGCGATAGTATTACATGAACTAAAGAATTCGAGCGATGTAAATGATTTTTATGAGGAATATTTAGAAAACCTTATTATATAAAAAAAATACCCCAATGTAATAGTCAGTAGATGTGGCTTAGTACCATTGCGTTTTGATATCTCAACTTAGCGTTAAGTCCATGCCAAAGTGATTTTTATGATGATTTTTCATCAATAACAATTAAAACAGCAATACCGGTAAATGTTTGTCTTTTTCTTAGCTAAATTAAAAGATATGCATATTTTACATTGTAAGTAACTATTAGATGAGAAAAAATGACGTGCGCTTTACTGCACTAAGGCGGTAAAATGAACCTAGGCTGGCTAAAAAGTATGGATACAGTTAAATATTATGAAAACTATTCAACAAAACTTGTTGGTACATGGTTAAAAGTATTTAAATTCTATCGTCTAAGATGTTCTTCAAATTTCTATCTTCATTTGTTCTGGGGATACAAGCCTAACTTTTTTTTTTAAATGGCACGAAGGGTCAAATTTAATATTTTTGAAGAGATTTTTTTCTGCGTTCTGTGATGTAACACATCCATATCTTATTTTAATCGAAACTTAAAAAAAAATTCAAACTAGTAAAATTTTGAAAAATGAAAAATTTTGTTAGCCTTGGAAATGTTGTCTTTATCTATCGTTACTTCTTTGCTGCGTGAAGTTTGACCAAAAAATAAATAATAATAGTTAATAATAATTGTAAAAATAACACATTTAACTGAAACAGAACAGATTTTAATAAAAAGAAGCTCCAACAAGAAATTACATAATTTTTGTTACAAAAGATGTTCGAAATGATTTCCATTTACCTCCTGGCAATAATGAACACGTTGAGCAAAATTTTGCAAAGAATCAATCAAAATATTTGGAGAAATACTGGCAATTTCGTTTCTTATACGTTCTTGTAGGTCTTCGACTTGTAATGGTCTGTTGACATACACTCGATTTTTTACATGACCCCACAGGAAAAAATCAAGTGGGGTCAGATCAGGAGACCTAGGTGGCCATTCAATAGCCCCCTTCGCCCTATCCATCTACCGGGAAATGTTTCATCCAAATATTCGCGCACTTGACGACCAAAATACGGCGGTGCTCCGTCTTGTTGAAACCATATGGTTTCTGTTGGTATACAATTTCGATTGCCGTGGTTTGGAAATATTTCCCTAAGTCGTGGAACAATATGTTGTTGTAAAAGTTGCAAATATCTTTCAGACGTTAAATTGCCGTTAATGAAAAAAGGACCTACGATATTCCGACCAATAATGCCACACCAAACATTAATTTTCTGTCGATGCTGCGTATGAACCTCCTCCTTCCAATGCGGATTTCTGTCAGACCAATATCGACAGTTATGGCGGTTAACATATCCATTTAGACAAAAAGTTGACTCATCAGAGAAGAGGACTCGATTAAGAAAGTTACCATCCTGATGTATTCTGTGCATCATAGTTTCGCAAAATTCGGTTCTGCGGTCAAAATCGTCGTCACTTAATTCTTGTAGGAAGTGAATTTTATAAGGATGATATTTTTGGCGATTCATTATCTTTTGTATGGATCCTCTTACTCATGTTGTAGTTCAACGTCAACTGTTATACTGAATTTTTTGGATTTTCTACCACATCCAACATAACATTCAAAGAATTTTCTTCGTTGGTAATAATTCGAGGTCGCCCAGGTCTTGCACGGTCCTTAACACTACCAGTTTCTTGAAATCTTGGTAAGGTTTTTGAAACCGCCGTCCTGGAGATCGGTTCCCGGTTTGGATGAATTTCATTAAAAAGAGTCACTACTTGAGCACAACTTCGTTTTCTGTCTCCATAACCAACCATCATGAGAATTTCTATACGCTCAGTTTCGCTTAAATGTACCATTGTTAAACAAAATTATTGCACACAAGTTTAATTTTTGGCGAATATGCAAGTGGCACATCGTCAATAACAGCATTTTCAAAGCTAACTTAGTTTTATTTTTCCAGAATAAAATTTTTGAATTTAATTTTTTTTGCTTTTTAATAAAAATAAAGGTGGGCATGTGTTATATTACTGAATTCAGAAAAAAATGCTCTTTTTAAAAATATCAAATTTGATCAACCGTGCCAGTTAATTTTGAATTGAAAATAGAAAAGAAATTTTGACACTAGGGAGTTGACAGTACTTAGTATTTTGACGTTTCCGAGAATAAATCTTTTTCTATAATTTTAGTTCTAGTTTAATATCTATTTATCAATAATAAGGGCAATGAAGACACCAGTTCATATTAGTATGGTGTGAACAGTAGCTTAATGACAATTTATTACACGTCTGTCATGTGAAATCCAGTGTGGCCAACCTTTAGTGACAAAACGGTAGTTTTCCTGCCGCGTTGAAGTACTGTAAAATGAGTGCATCTGGACGGAGGCACAAAAAATATTTTATCTGGCTTTGCTCGTATTCTAAACATTGTGTTCGGGTGCAAAGAAGCTCACTTCACGCACTGTTTCATAAATAACTATTTTTAAACGATGCTTCGTTTAAATAATAAAACTACACCAAATCAAGAAAAAAAGTGAACAGTTTATTTGCAACACCCCGCGCGTATTTTCGTAAGAGTACAGTATTTATCTACCACTTTTGTTATTGTGTCATTAAATCAATCAACTTTACGCTCTTAAAATTTGAATCAAATGTTATTGGACACTTTTATATAATATATATTATACTTGTAGAGATCAAAGAATATTAGAACTTCTTTATGAGGAAGCCAGACGTAACATATTAGAAGGAAGGTATCCATGTGAAGTAGCACATTACATAATGTTAGGTGGCATCCAAGCTAGGATAGAATTAGGCCCATATAACGCCCAAGTTCATTCAACCCATTACTTTAGGGAAGAACAGCGAAAATATTTACCAGTGCATGTTAGAAAAAGCTCAACTTGGACCTGGTTGCCCATTAGTTCAAAAAATTCCGCCGAGGTTAGACTTTTAGAGCAGTTTAAGAGAATACCCAGTTCGGCAACCACAAGAAAATTAATGAGGAAGTATTTGGAGTTCTGCTGGTCGTTGCCTTTTTATGGGTAAATCTTCATTACACTAAAAAACGTCCAGATAGAAGTTTTATTTTAGTTCAGCATTCTTTGAAGGCCAAGTTGAACAGCCGGTTCGTGGGCTAACGAGTTTAATAACACATCAAGATATTCCAGTTCTTGTAGGTATTAATTCAAGAGGTGTTTATGTTATAGATGACATTGAATGTGTAAGAAGTCTTAATCTAAAAGTTGTGCTAGTTATTAATGCTGTTATTACGTTTTAGACACTACTTTTAGGATTAAGATACGAAGAACTGAGTTGGGATTACGCTCGACCGTCCAAGGAAGACGATCCCAATTGTTTTCCTTGTATATTCTTGCAATTTATCGTTGTAGAAAATGGCGCAAGGGTATCGAAGATTTTACAAGTATTTTCTCGTCAGGCTAGTCTAATGGATACTTTAATATCGGGATTTGTGCAGCAATTAAAAGAAAAATCATCTGATGAAGCAGATAGATCCTATTTAAATCATCTAACAGGGGAAGGAGGTAAATATTTTTGCAATAATTTACAATATAATATAGGAACACTCTTATTTATTGGGAGTTTTAGTTTAACATTTACAATATTAAATGTTTTCACGTTTTGGACTTATCTTTAGTCCATTTTCAAAAACTTTTATAATTTATAATATTTGAAATATGTGCGGATTGCATGTACGAGATCTGTTCAGAAAACTACCAAACTTTTCAACAGAAAACCTTAATTTTTAATTTCACAGATTATTGGTTCTTGTCTCCTTCAAAGTACTCGCTTCCACTATTTACACAGATTTTAATTTAGGAAACAAGAAAAAGTCACGAGGAACCACGTCTGGCGAGTAAGGAGGGTGGGGAGAACAGTCATCTGATTTTTTGCACAAAATTTACCATCAAAGCTAAGTGGATGGGTGCATTGTCGCGGTGCAGAACCATGACTTGTCTCGCGTCGTAAAACGCCCCGATACGGTTGACTGTTTCACCTTGAGATACGAATTCGAAATGCACGATTCCATGAAAATCGAGAATAACAGTCGTCTGCTTTCACATTGGATCGACACTGATTTGCTTTCTTGGGGCGTGAAGATCCTTTGACAATTCATTGTGATGATTGAACTTGTCTCAATCTCGTAGCCGTAAACTCAGATCTCCCATTATGACCCTTTTAAGGAATGTTTCATCGCCATTGGAATATTCAAGAAGTTGCTGACAAACATCTTCACGATGTGCTTTCTGTTCATCAGGAATCAAACGTGGAACAAGATTTGCTTCAAATCTCATGGCATGCCCCAAATGAAATGCGAACGTCTTCTCCAATTTCTCTGGCAGTCAATGGGCGATTTGCAACTGATCGTTGATTTTCCGAACGTGACACTAATGAGTTGAAATCAAAGGCCTTCCTGTTCGAGAGTCGTCTTTAATTCACTGAGATCCAGTTTTAAAACGTGAAAATCATTTATGACTTTGGTGCGACTCATCAGCATTACCTGCGTAAGCTTGTTTTAAAAGTTGTAACGTTTAACGCGTTGTTCCAGAAAATCGCGAATTTCTTAAATCACCAGTAGCGTAGTAAACACGCTGTACTGGAATACAAATAGAACGAAAACTGAACGGGACATCAACAATCCAAGAACATTCAGACAATCAATTGTTTCTCAGATAGTTTATTTATCCCTTACAGCCATCTCACTATGGCCGCTTTCTATTATGGCAAGATTTCAAAGTTAACACTTTCTTTACTGGCTTCCGTTTTTTCACATGTCCCAACCAAGGTATCCTGTGGATCCCTCACCAAATCGGATATTGTTGCTTCACCATATAGCTGTTTCACCGTTTCGTTAGTATTTTTTACCATCTGCCATTAACCTTTTCACCACCAAACATTTTCCTCACCATTTCTCGTTCCCACACCTCCAATTTTTCAAACTCTCTTTAGTTTATGACCCACACAGCTGGAACAAACTGTTACCTACTCTTAAAATAGTTTAGTATATCCATGTCTTTGCTTTGTTCGAGACGTTTATCAATTAAAGTACCCTATTCATAGCATCCGCGCATAGATCGCTCTTCACTATTCTAGCCAACATCTCCGAGGCACAGTCCCCATCCTCTAAGAGCCATGCACCCAAGTACGTTACATTTTGGACATTTTCAGTTCGCATTGTTCTCTGGTCTTCTTAAACGATCCCCAAATCCTGGTTATTTCCCTTACTACTAGCTTTTCCCGTATGTATGTATTTATTCTCGTTTTCGTTAATTCCTAGCCCTACTTTGCCTGTTTCCCACTTCAATCTTTTCGTTAATTCTTGAATTTCTTTTCTTATTAGTGCCAGGATACTACCTAACGTCATCTGCGTATGTCAGACAGTGATTACACTTATGCAATATAGTTCTCGTTGTGTTAACTTTACTCTTTCGGATCACCATCTTGCTTCCGCACCTTTTGGATTAGTGTATGTAGTGTGCATCTCTTCTTCCAGTCGGTTTCCTTTGCATTTAATTAATTTCGCCCCTATATCATTCATTCCCACACTTTCTGTTTATAGGTTCTAATGTTGTTCTAATTCTTTGCATCTCTTTCTTAATCAGTGTAGTTTACATATTTAATTTGATGTTTTCTCCCATTTCCTCATTATCTTTCCTCATATTAGCATTTTCATCCTTAATACTTATAATACAGTTTCTTCCAAAATCTCTTTTAGTTCCCTAATTACACTTTTGTGCTTCCTTTCTCATTACACCAATATCGATATGCAATATTTTTACTATTTCTATCAACTTACCTAAGTTATCCTCCTCCTCTTTTTCTCCTTTCTTCGGAGTCCTTATCACCCTTTTACTTTCTTGAAAGGATCCTAACTCTGCATCCAATTTTATTTTCCTTGTAGACTCATCTGCTGAATATTGTTCCTTACTTTCAATACTTTCGAAAGTTCAAATATCTCAGAATACGGGTCTGTCTTATGTATATTTAGTTGCCTATCCATGACACGCGGCGCAAAGGGAGACTCACCTGGATCAACTTTTTGGAGGTTATGTCGCCGTTTAGTTCTAGCAGACGGAATACCTATCTCAATTTCTATACTAATTGCCTACTTCTTTTATTCTCTAATTTAATCCCTACTGTATTTATCATTCGCTCTTCACTATTTGGATCATCCCTGGGCATAAACGGATAAGTCATTGGTTGGTGATTTTCCAGGAAAAATGAAAGTATCTGACAGCAAGTATGATAAACATGCCTATAATATAAAATAAATCATTTTTGGTTATATCACCTTAGAATTATTATTTAATAGGCCAAAATGAACGCAATTTTTTTAATATAGCATATCTTATTTGTCACAAAATAATGACTTATCTGCTTATGTTCCGGAACCATAATTGTTAAATAATGACTCGGTACAGCTCAATATTTTGGGTTTTGTTTCGGAACACTATTTCGCATTTAAACAGTCATACATCTAAACAGTCGCCTCCATTATATGGATTGTATACCCAAAAAATATATAGTCTAGGATACTTATTAAAAAGTAACATCACTTTTATTGGGAATATCAATCATCTTTTTGCTTATCTTTGACGAAATTTCGGGTGTTGTGAAAAATTACTTTATTTTGTTTTAGATAATCATGCGTCGTTGGTCCACGGGAATGCTCACAGTTCAGCTACCTTACCTACCCTTACTAACAAATTAAGTCGTCTAACATTAGCAACTTTTGACGAAGACGGACACTGTATCGGCCAAATGGGATCGTGGTCATTTAGTTACTAAAATGGAATTGGGAAGAGAAATAAAATTAATACAAAACTAAGATTTTTATAGGAGTACTTATTAATAAATTTCTGGGGGCCCTCTACATTGAATGTCTTTAATGGTCCTAACTTGCAAGAAACGGCATTTTTTTAATTTGGTTATTTAGAATAAAAATATGGTTGATGACTTTAAGTAGCAAAGTGAATCTGTCGGTGGATTTTATACGAGTTGATGTATCCATCGTCCGTTGATGAATTATAAACATCAACTCCGATTGATAATGTGGCCGGTAGCATATTTACAGTGCTGTATAGTTACCTGTATTAATAAAATTATGAATGCACGGTACTAAGCTTAATTTTCGCCATGTATCCTATATCTTAAGATAGGTAGGTTTCTTACTCTTCTATAGATGTAGTCCGGAGCGTAATTCATTCATCGAATTTCAAAACGTTTCGGCGACATTTTTAAAAAAACTAAATTTAAACATTTGCTTCTCTTTGCGGAACACACTCAGAAATCTTTTAGGTAGCGAAAGATAAACCTCATCCCAACGAAAGATCGGGCAATCGGTTGTACTGGATGTGAAAAAAAAAATATATTGAGCAAACAAAGCGAAACCAGATTCAAAGAGCACATTGCATGTAATCGATATGGTAGATTTGAATCATCCAACGCTGCACAACTTATAAACGATCCCGGACATAAAATCGACATAGAAAACTTTGAACTAGTGAAAAATGTACGATCACTCAAAGAGGTAGACGCATACGAAACCACATATATGCGAAAATAAATAACTTATTGAGTAGGCAAGGGGCAGCTCTGCAGCACTCAAATTGGATTTATTTATAAGGGTAGAAAAGCAAAGATTCGCATTCGTCGCTAATTCTTGGCGTTTCAAAGAGTGAAGTAGGTGTAGAAAATGCATTTGTAAATTCGTTTCCTTTAGAGGGAGATAACACTGCATGTTTAGGTAATAGACCCTTCTTATTTTTTTTGGAATTCCCATGTGTTCCCGAAACAATTGCCCCGAATTAATCCAATTTAATGTAGCGGGGAGTGATCGGATATTTACGTGTCTATTACTACACGACAATCCTTATGATACCTTTTGTTAGGTAATTTTTTTTTTCAAAGCTTCACCAAAATGAGATATAAAGTTCGATATATTGGGGTTGATCAAAAACGAAAGTATAGATGTACGACCTTCGTATATTATTATGCTCTTTGGACTTTGTACAGGACTGAACAACTTCCTAGCTATAGTACTATAAAACCAAATATATTCCAATACTGTGCTACAAATGAGTAAGGCAGTCACATCGTTGCATTACCTCCCCACACAGCACAAAAATATCTAACAGACATCCATTTGATATCCTTTATGGATATCCAGCATATTCATTAGACGTCAAAGACTTTGTATGGATGTCTCATAGATCTCCAAATGTCCGCCTATTAGATATATAACACATCTAATAGATATCCCACAGAGCACACATTAGATATTATTAGCATGTATCCGTAATCCAGTAGATGTAGGTCTAATGGATATGCTACCTACGATACTGGTACCCTTGAATTCGTGATAAACATGCTCACCAGTAGCAACAGTACCCATTGGAAATACTATTTGTGATTTCCAGCACTATGCCCACTGCTCAGTAGCATACCACTCGCGAGTTCAAAGGGACCAGTATCGTAGATAACACTTCCATCCGATGTAATACATTAGATGTATTATATGTTAGCGTAAAATACTTTCAGCATAGTGTTCACTGGTATGCACGTCTCCCAATAAGAGCTCCGATTTTAAAGAAAATAAAACAAATATAATAAGTAATACAATAAATAGTTCGTAAGTGGAGGTATATATTTTAACAAATTTACAAATAACAAATTCCTTCTCTTGACATCCTGTAAAGAAAAAGAAGCCATACTAACGTGGTAAACTTAAGTTAATATAAACATAACCACTTATGCTCAGATACAGACTGATTAATACTTTCATTTTTTAAATTTTTCTGAAAGTACCTACACATACCTACTTATCGGACCATTCATAAGGAAACTAGTAATGTGGGTAATCAAGATTGGAAATGTCATCTTAGATTTTACTAGTGGTGGCCACTATTAAGGATGTCAACATTTAATGGAAACACTAAAAGCATCGTCTCAATGTGCTATTTTTTTTATATAAATAAAGGCTTGTGCTAATTAAAAACATTTGGGTTATCAGTCATCAACTATTCATGGAATGGAACTATTTTTTTTTTCTTTTGTGATATCCATAAT
Organism: Protaetia brevitarsis; assembly: GCA_004143645.1. Classification (NCBI taxonomy): domain Eukaryota; kingdom Metazoa; phylum Arthropoda; class Insecta; order Coleoptera; family Scarabaeidae; genus Protaetia; species Protaetia brevitarsis. The sequence goes on along the minus strand of RXPK01000327.1, from coordinate 480,820 downwards.
AGCTGGTATTGATGAGACAATGAAACGAAATGCTAGTGTTAAGGCAATTATCATTGGCACGCAATAAAAAAAAAAAACACACAAATACTAAATAACAAGAATACAATATAATTCTGAGGACATGTTATTTCAGTAAAGTGGTGGGCACTATCGATAGTTACCGATATTCAACTTGCTAAGGTTAGATATTTAGTTATGTTATAAATTACCAGTAACGTTTAAAAAAAACACACACAAATACTAAATAACAAGAAACAAAATACAATATAATTCTGAGGACATGTTATTTCAGTAGAGTGGTGGGCACTATCGATAGTTATCGATAATCAACTATCGATAGTTATCGATATTCAACTTGCTAAGGTTAGATATTCAGTTATGTTATAAATTACCAGTAACGTTTTAAATGTTATAAAGAAAGACAATATTATATGAGTGATACTTACCTATACGGTAACATCAACAAAGCCGTGATATACTGCTAGGTACACTGACGTAACTGCAAATGCATACAGAGCAACGGCACTTTTTAACTTGTTTACCGACTCTCGACGTCAGATGTACGATTGGGTATAAACATGGTAAATAAACACAGCGCACGTAGACAAGCAAATTCTGGATTGGTTGATCTCATTAGGATCGGCGATTTTCGAACTTATTATTTCGACCTAAAGTTGACTATAAGTACAAGTACTTTCAGCACATGCTTAGTACAGCTATTCAATTTTACTTAATACTCATACCAGTAATATGTAAATTCAACCGTCTTTTTTAGAAATAACGTTAATTGTATCTAAAGAATCTGGAATTTTACATTATTGTAAAATTTATAACATTGGATAGATATCCATAAGATATCTGACACAAAGTACAGTACTTATCAATAAACAGGCAAATTGTATCTATTTTGATATTAATTTTTACGTTAAAATTGCGATAATTACATTTCTATTAATTTTATAGACAATTGTAATAACTGCAAAACAAATATCGTATAGATAACTATCATAACTAACATCTGTAATGGATATGGACATGTTTTGGTGATTGGGACATCCAGTGGATATCTGTCGGACAAAGTGTACTGTGGGGGTCGCGGGCTAGGAGCAGGGCAGATATTACAGCAAATTGTTATTAATACTAAGTATCGATGTATTACTAAAAAGAACAATGTATCTGACGTCACTTGCATTAAAAAGAACGCTTCTGTCACAGAAGGATATTAGAGCAAGGGCAGTATACGTTCCTCCTCTCGTCCGTTTCTGGAACCATATGCTTACAAAAGTTACTTAAGATTTATTTTGTTTTTTTTTTTCTTTCTTTTTTGATATGACAAAAGCCAATATCAACGCAGACTCTAAGGCGAATAAAGACAATTATTATTAAGTTGTTCTATAACGTTAAACTCTTTTTCTAGTTTCTTATTTTGCTTCCGTCATTATTATGCGACCTGCAAGTGGGATTCCTTGACTCCTAGCTTGAATAAACCCTTGGTACATCATACCGTATGGTTTCAACATCTCCATTGGCGTTTTTATTTTTTTTTATTTTTCATATGTTGTTCAGTCTTTTTAGCATCTGAGCAATATTGGTGGGAATTTTATATTTGTTAAAATGTTTTCAACTTTTTGGTTAAAACCCAACATAATACGTTTTCGCTATTCTGCCACCTTGAAACGGTTTAACATAAAATACAATAAAATAAAAAGAGATTAGCCCGTACTTGTTTAGGTCTATAGCGGCGACATAGGACACAGCTTAACTTTGAACAGTAGCCGAAAAATGTAATTAGAGCACTATGAAACAAAACGTTGATTGAGTACTCAGACTACTCGGTCACTAAATGTGATGATAAATAAAGAATGCATAGTTTATTAGATAAGTCAATCACAAAACCAGCCAAAGCTAATAGTTTTGAAAAGCTAGATCATGTCACGTGTACACTTCCAAATGGCGCGATCCGTTAATGTAGTATCATATTCCAGGATATATGTTATTCACGAAATATTACCGAGAAAATAATCGCAAGCAGTATATTTTTCATTTGATGCATGTAGTGAGCATATGCAATAATAAATTGAAGTAAAATTACTTTATATAAAAGTTACAACAGATGCACACGTTTCATCTTGAATATTTTACTCAATAACTTAAAAACTCGTTCTATTTCTAGCATTTCTTTTTTAGATGTAATATCAAACGATTTTTTTTTTGCCCTTAAAGAAACATTCCATTCATTTCCAAGCGCGCAAGACTACTATATCACTTGAATTTATAGGCAGAAAAAAAGTGGCACCAATCGAATAAATCAGTAAAAATATAAGTTTACAACAAAATTTAATACATATGGTGTGAAAATTCTCCGTTAGAGAGAAGTAGGTATCAATTTATTAATGGTAAAGCTTAGCATACTTACGCTTAATTATTCGCTTATATTTCGCATTAATTCTAATATTGGATCAAAGTGTTTTGGACGGGATATCATTTAAACAGCAAAATAAATGGCATTACTTTATTTAGGTACAAATAAAACAATGTCTTCACATTTTCATGTATCAACTTTTCCAACTGTCTCGAGGCACATTCGAACAAAACAGAAAATAAATAAAAAGTATAAATATAAATAAAAGATCACGATTCTCATTATTAGACCAAAAATAACAAGTAAGTCTAACAGTTTCCACTACATTAATACTAGGTAAACGGAAATAAAATCTAGATTAAATTAATCACTGTTGAAAATCGACCTTAGATGAAAATTACATTTTAGCGATAATATGACATGGCACAATTTTTTTCTTTACATCTCCACTTTCGTGTCGACTTAGGTTTTCAACATAAATTCAATTAATAATGAATTAAGTACATGAGAGTGAAAGTTATGCATACATACATATTATAAAAAGACAGCTTTTCTTAATTGACATTAAACGTTTTTAAAATCAATTAAGCAAAAAGAATCAAGATGTAAGAGTCCTGATTTTACAGCGATCGTGTAGAATGGATGGAATTTTCTCACAATAACTTACTTGTACCGAAAAATTTGATCAAGTAGTTTAGCAGTAATTGATTTTTTAAGTTTTACGTGTTTAAGAAATACAAATTAGCATTTCCACGCCTAATTCAAAGTTATTGCAGCGATTTTATTACAAATACATCAATATAAATGTAACTAAAGAGTCCGTAAATTTATGTATTTTATGTAAAATACAATGATTGATACTTATTTTTTATCCGCATTACTGTTAAATTACTTGACCAACTACAACATTTAAATGTTAATAAAATTTCTAGAAATTCAAACAAAGCATACCCAAAAGTTCGCATTTTCTTTCCTTAATTCTGGATAAGAAAAACTGTTAAATATGTCACACGTAAAAACATTGAAAAGGAAAACTCTTTTTTCGTTCTTAGTGTTGCACTCGGTTTAACGCAACCGATATGCTTCTAAGAACAAAAAAAAACTCATTTCCTGTAATTCTATACAATTGTTTAAATACAACAAAATAGATTGTCTTTTAAGTTATATTTTAAAGGGTCCGAAACATATTAACATTCGTAAAACATTCGATAATTTTATACACCATTTTGTACAAACAATTTTATTCACTTGCATATTTCTTATCAATAATTGCATTAGGTAAACGCAGTTAAAAGGTAAGACTGATCGTATATACGGTAATTTAGTAGCATTTGATAATATCTTTCATGTACTCATATAGAAATGTTTTTTACGTTGTCTGTTAGATATAAAAATATTGTAAATTGTGCGATTGGTACACACCTTCCGAAATTAACGCTCTCGATAATGTATAATTCATGTTACAAAGGTAATTACATAATTACATTCTGCAAAAGATAATTAATTACACGAGGGTGAGAATATCACAAGTTTGAAAGTAAAATTGAGCAATTAGCAATGTCAATGATAGCAGGTTCAGAGGAAAGAATTACTGTATCAAGAAAATAAGTCACGTATGTTAAAATATGAAAGGAAAAATTCAAGTTTTTATATTACAAATCTTTTATATATTTTGAAAAAAAAAACACCAAAATTTATTTTTAAAAGCAAAATATTCCTCAAAATCTACTATATGATAATTAAATAAAATAAAATAAAGAAATAATATGAGTAAAAAGTAAATCCAAATAATGGTTTATTAGTTCATACAACCTCTTAAAATATGGAGTTTATTTCTTATATAAATATAAAATTTTCTGAATGATCCAAAATATAAAATTAAAACAGTGTGTATATATACCATATAACTTTGTTTTTCTTTTCTCTTGTTTGAAAGGAACATTCTTACCTTTTTTGTTGTGTTTCTGAATCGGGGGAGAGAAATTTATATTCGAACGAACTTTTACAGTTACTGTAGATTATTGTAAAAACGTACAAATATAAAATAACAAAATTTACTACACAATTAATTGGGATGCGTTACATTATCCGTTAAAACTTTATACTTGGTGGGCTGTTTACGTTATGTGGCAGGTTCGACACCTTTCCTCTATAGGAACGAAAGAAAAAGAAAACAAAATTAAGGGTCTGTGCGTTTTACGTGATAGATTAGCTTTACATTTACTCACTACACTAACCTTGGCTTACGATTCTTGTGTGGTTTATTTTCTGTACCGTGAGGAAGGTTTTGTTGTCTAACAGGTGTTCGAAATGCGTTGGGCTGTCCACGACCAGCAACAAATCTGTCAGCTAAAAAAATTTCATTATATTCCATTCCATTCCAAACGGAATTCTGTTTTCTCATTTAAATTTCTCGGCAAGGATAATAATTGCTTATGACACAGCCTTGTTCCACGAAATAAATAAACATTACCCAGATTATTTATTTTATGGAAATAATTCGAGTTGTGTAGAAATCAAATTAGCAATCCGCATAAATCCTCTGATTTTATTATTATATAACATAACATTCTTAACTATAGACTAGAGAAATCAGCATTATAAGTGATCATACCCCAACAGAAGAAGAGGACTAGAAGCAAAGAATGAATTTTATGAAGAGATAAATGAAATATTGGTGAATACCAAAATACGATATAAAAATACTGATAGGAGATTTAAACGCAAAGGTAAAGAAGAGAGAAAATGTATCAGAATATCACGGGAGGTACAAGCCTACATAAGGAAAGTAATGGAAATAGCAAGAAATTAATAGAATTTACGGCAGAGAATTATATAAAAATTGCAAATACAGGCTATGATTGCAAAGATAGATGCATGTACATAAGGCATCTTCTACTACTTTGGGATCTCGAGATGGACGCACCAAAACTCAGATAGACCGCATATTAAAGCAATTAGAAATTGTAGAAGCTATAGAAACGCTGATGCAGATGGCGACCACATATTAATCATAGCGAAACTTAAACAAGAATTACCAGTAGTATATAAGCAAAAGAAATACAGTCGAAAGTACGATATTGAAAGGAGGGTAGCTAAAGAATTTCTAAAGGAAGTAGAGTTGAAGCTTATAGATAGCTATGAAAGAAAACAGTCTACAGGGGATGAGTAGATAACAATTGAAAAGGAAGTGAAAGATGCAATGAATGTCAGCATTAGAGAACGAATACACACAAGGAAGGAAGAATGGTTCGATGCAGTGTAAATGTAAAAGAAAGAAATAAGGCAAAAATAGAGAAGGACCGAAATGAAACAGAACAGGCAAAGAACTACGAAGAGAAGAATGACTAAGAAAATTTGTAGAGCGAAAAAAAGAATGCAGACAGAGAATCGACTAAATAAAATAAAAGAGCACTACGCCAAAAATCTATCGAGAAGCAAAGCATTCCCAAGAAACCACGAATTCCAGCACAATTTATTATAGAAACGAAGAAAGCCTTCTTATAGGAGATCAAAAAGAGCAACTTACTAGACATATGGGCAAAGTATTTCAATAAATTGGTAAATGAAGCAGGAGAACAATAACGAGCACAAGGAACTGCAGAAATATTTGAAGTTATAAAAGTTAAAAAATAATTAATGTGCAGGAGAAACTGGAATTCCTGCAGAAGTATTAAAGTAAAGACAGATCTTGCGATAGAAATTAGGTCACCTAATACAAAGAGTCTGGAAAGAAAAAATAATGCCTAAAGATTGGAGTAGCACATTTATTTGCCCAGTTTACAAGGCAGGTGGGTGATAAGACACAGTGAAAAAAATATAGGAGAATTGCATTTAAAATAGTTGCGAGGTTGATACGGAAAAAAAGTAAAGAGATACGAAGACGGAGGTTTCAGAGGTGGGAGGTCGACAGTGAAACAATCGCATTAAAACAAATCCAACGTAACAGTTATGAAGAAAACCTATGTCTGCATATGCTCTTTATCGATTTCAAACACACAAAAAAAAAGATAACACACCTGGTAATTACACTAAGAGAGAGTACAGTGCACTGCGTACGTAGATGACGTAGTCCTGGTAACAAGGTCCAAAAAAGAACTCGAGAAGGCTTTCAAGAAATTCGAAGAAGCAAACAATTGTGGACTGCATATAAATCATGGAAAAAATAAAATACATTGAAATAGTGGTAATAAAGCAAAACAAATATTCCAAGTTCAAAACTGAAGAAAGAGAATGCAAATTTTCAAAAAGTTGTATATCTAGAGAGAGTAAAAAACTTATCGTGAGCAGCCAAAATTTGAGCTTAGGAGACGATCATAAGATCAGTTGTGCTGTATGCCAATGAAATATGGATAATGATAAAAAAGACGAACAAAAATTGGAAATTCGAGAAAGGAAATACAAACAGATAAGCTATGGACTTGCATAAAAAAAAGCTTAGAGAACGAGACGGTTAGGACCCGAATGTCCATGAAAGAATCGTTAAAAAAAATGTCAGACAGAAGAAGGAAGAGTGGCTTGAGGAAGTGAAAGCGGACCTAATTGCCCTAGGCGTAAATAACAGGAAAAGCCAAGGGCCTCCAAGGCTTGTAGCGCTGATATACATACATGTATATAAAACATTCTCAACTTACGTTGAAATACATATGGGATCCCTTGGTATAGAGGAGGAAACATCATCCGTTGTCTTTCTGTTATGTCACTTGCCGGAGTAGGTGATCTACTGCTTCTATTTGTCACGGGAGGGCTAGCACGAATGTTGTTCATCTGGGCAAAATATAGAAAATTCATACACCTATGCTCCTTTAGAATGTCACAGAAATTTAATTCTTAATAAATACAAAAAAAGAGTAATACCTGCCGTAACATAATAGGCGGTGTCGGAATGAAGTTTCCTGGGTAAGCACCGTGTGTGGGCGGAGTCTCTGATGCTGGCCGGTAAACGACACTACCTTGATTCTGACAATAACCGGCAATCACTGTCATGGCTGGTGAACTGGCCTCGGTGCTGCTATGGCTGGATCCAATCTTCGGATTACTGAATTTATTTCCTTTCGAGTCGGCGCTTTGCTTCTGATATCCACCGGAGCGTTTGGGACGACAGATTTTTGCATCCCAGGTAGGAAATTGGCCGAATTCAAACTCAACTGGCTCATGTTCTGTGCCAAATGTGCGACGCCGGATTGGGACATGGTCTGGTCGAATACTTGTCCGCAAAAAACTGTAGCAGCTGGTGCTGGACATGCGCTAGGTGTCGAACTACATTGAGGATAGTTGATGTGATTGGATTGATTCGGATAAACGGGCGGAGTTGGGTAAACGGGATTTTGAGCGTACATGACGCCTTGGTTGTGCGGGTATATCATGGAGTTTGTTGGTTGTGTTGGTTGGCTGGCATATATGACCTGCATCGGCTGTTGGTACATCTGGGAAACGTCCGGATTCTGCGGATTTGGTGCGTGCGGAACATAGTTCGTAGGATATGTCGGTACGAACGAAGCTTAAACAAAAGATAAATTGATTGTGGAAATTGTTATCACCGTAACATTCCTTAAGTTTTTATTTGTAAACAATGGTCTGCTTAGTTTTTCTAATATCTGTGAATGTATTGTTGTAGTATAATATACTGATCTCTGCAGAGATAACTGTGAAACAGTAACGCATAAAATAGAACTTTTATTGACCACGACATTTAATTTCTGAAATTCATCAATTTCATCCATATCTCCTCTCAACTAATTTTTACATACAGTATGGAATAAATTGAGTGCGCTATTACATCCATGGTATATTGGCAGTATAATGCACTGATTATCGCTTTGCGTCAGACACTACCGTATATTTCTTTGGAAAATGTTCGGTTAGGTGAAATTTTCCATTTAGAGATCGTATTGCCGAATATGTTGAAAGCATTAATGAAAGTAAAGTAGTAGTAGTACGTTACGTGATTTTTGATATACCAAATCTGATTACAGTTCCAGTAGGTCGTTAAGCTTTGGAAAACAAAATTCAGCGCACAAAGGGAGTTGGGCATTAATGGATTAAAATTGGAAATAAAATTCATTGTTAGTTTATAAATACGTATAAAACGGTGTTTAATCTTTATCGTATCCTATGCCTGTGACAACTCAAAGCCTATAGTCGCGCTTAGATGTTTTAATATTTGTCATGTTCTTTTTATTAATAAGAATACCTAAGTCTCTTTTTTTAAATTTTCTAATAGTGTAGAACTTTATGAGAATGAGATGAGAATACAATACTTATTATGGCTATAATATCATTATTCAGTTGTTTATGTGAGCGTTTGTTAAATGGAAGCATAAATATGCGTTTCGTTGCTAATACACCGTGCGTTGACTCTTGAACCTCGAGCGGCTTTTTGGGCAGTACAGATTGTACTTTTTGTGTACCTTCTCTGAAGTAATGCCGCACCCAAAGAGTATATTACTCCTCAATATGCCTACCCATATATTTACTTTTTATTGGTACTGCGCATTACCAGTATATACAAGATTTCTATTTGTTGTTGACCAATAAGTTGGCAGTTATGGATTACGAGACCCATGCAAATAAAAAGTCAATTCATCCCTTAATATTAGTGGTCAAATTTTCATTTATAGAATAGGTTGACCTTAAACGGAAGATATTAATACACAATCCTTTAATGATAGTATCGTTTGATCAATTCTTAATCTCTTACAGAAAAAATAATACAAAAATTATGTTTCAATGAAAATGTCTGCTACCAGGTGTACTATTGATGCAGCTTAATTAAATATTTGTTTTAATAGTAATAGGCAGTAATATTTTGATTAAAATTAAATGAAATAGACAAAGTTACATGCGGTTATCAAGCTAAAAGCAAATGCTCTAATTTCATAATATTAACAATTAATTTAATTTTTAATAATGATAATAATAATAAAAATGAATATCACAAACTTAATACAAACAAATGACGAAGGAGGTACTAAGTGCGGGTTCAAAATATTTATTTATTCACGGAAGGGAAAAACATAAAGTACTAAACTTAAAATATGTCCACGTAGTTGGCTTAGCTACTGTTGGTCCGTACTACTATTTGGGTATCCCTGTGACAGCGATCACGAGGAATGGAACGGTAAGAACGGTCTCCGAGTGAATCGGCCTTCAAAAGTGCTTCGAAAAATCCCTCCACAGAGGTTATACCAACCAAGATCCTTTCTAGTTGCTAATACGGACTACCTAGCTCCTCTACTAGCTTCCAACAATGAACCTCGTTTAAAGAAATTCCCGTTTTATCGTTAGGTTCGGAATTCCGTCATAGAATGGGGCTAAATGAATCAATCGACACTGAATAACTGTGGAATAGCAAAAATCACCCTCTGTAAGGAGTCGAAAAGTGAGAAAAATCACATAGAGAAAACCCACGCCAAAAAGATATCGGATTTCAAAATCTTACCCATGCTGCGTAATTAATCCATCACAAGGATGATTTAAAATATACTATCTCGGCAAAGAAATTTAAAAATAAGGTGGTATACCATTAATCCCACAATAGTGGCGCACAATTTTTAATCTCAACAACAGGAGTCTTACAAAATGTGCTAAAATTCAGTAACAACCACTCACAGCAGCTAAAATGGGCTCCTTTCTTGATGATAGTCGAACACCGAGAGCGCATCCTCGCTGTCAAAACGACTGGTGCAGGCGTTCATTGCCCCACATAATTATTGGAGGAGTAGACTCCAGCGTAAAACCACAGAAAGCATAGAAGGGACACACCCACATATAAGATTATAAGAATTAAAGTGAGAGATTCCATAATAAAACTAAAGGGTGAAAAGAAAATTAACCGTAACAGCCAAGTCCATTGGGAATTGCCAATTAATCATTTCCTATGGACTTGGTTTTAAATGAAAGTAATAATTTAAAGATAGTATTTTGATCAACAGTTGCGCTACTCGGATTTCTGTCCGATTGAGTTAACCCGATCGCGATTTTGATGTTCGGAAATGGAACTTGATCAGACGTATTCACGTTCGAAAGGTGATGTCATTCATGATCCGGCAAAGTAGAGGATCACTTGGATCCACTTAAGCTGTATAGGTTAGTTAATTATTAATACGAGACAAAATGGAGGCAACGTTGTAGATATTAATGGAGACCAAGTTATTTAAGTAATATATTATTACATTAATGATTTTACTCTTTATTAGTAATTAAATATAAGCCTCATAAGTTCTACGGTACTGAATCTATTAATCCCACATCAGCTGTACAGTGGATCTACTAATAATTTAACTGATCTGAGATTCATATTTTCGTAAACGCCTCTGGTTTCGATTCGCCCATGCATCGTTCCTCCGCACAGACCAACGGTTGGTAGGCCAAAACCCACCTACCTCCCATGGAGATGCCCGTTGCTGTACCAGGTAGGGATTGTGTGCACACAACCCGGCTTTAATGCAACGGTAGTACGCTAAGTACATAGCTGTACACTTTTAATTAATAATATATGTGTATGAAATTAATATAAAGAAATTGCAGACGACTACTTTGCCCACCCTGAAAAAACGCCCCTGGAAATAAGTGACTTCCTAGGAAACCATTCGTGATGCAAATGTACTGGCTACATCGATTTTATATATTGACGTACAGGAGATGTAAAATAGAGATGTAAATGCGATAATCTATTATTTATGCCTGCGATGTACCTGATACAGAACACACACTATATAACAATTCTATGTATCTGGTATATAACACATTAACATGGTGAGGATGTAAGACAGATATATGAATACGATATCTATTATTTATATGCCTGTTATGTAGCTGATATAAAACATCAGGGAACATAAACTATGTAACAATTCTGCGTATGGTACATATTTCTTTATCGAAATGTGGCGTCACTAGAGATTTCATACACCCCAAAGCCCGCTCTGCACCTGCTTCAAATTCTTGTCTATGTCGTCCAAGTCTAGAAATGGTCTAGAATATGTGCAACAACGTGTATCAGCTTGTGTGCATCGAATATATCTAGTGATAACTTCCAAGGGTATTGCCAAAATTTCAATTTTCTGCTGTTCATTGAAGGTAAGTGATCAACACAGTTAATTTTGTAGGTTAAGCTGTTTTTGTTCTTTAACTCATTATATCAGTTGCTAGGTTAGGCTAATCACTTTTGCGGTCAAATTTTATTGGTATTTGCTAGGTATATGTAAATATACTACATATTCTTACTTTTTAGATCATAAATTCCAGTACTTTATTGGTTAATACAATGGTCTAAAACAGGATGGTTATTGTGAAGAAGTAAGAATTTGAAATATTTTAGAAGAAAAATGCTACATACTATTTGGAACACCCGGTTGACAGTAAATCACAAACCCTACAATTATTCCTCTGTCCTAGTCATCAACAACTAATGGATATGGTCTCTGAGTACATCTTCGCAAGACATCTCATAATGTGATCCTTCGCTCCTAGGCCATCAATGCCAATGCCGTCAGTGTGGGCAATTTTTTTTTATACCTTCGAACGTGTCTCCATTTTATCCAAATATATTTTTAAATTAAATTATTCGAATATCATATAATTAATAACCAAAATGGAATTTGAATGTGTAGCTGCAGAATAGCTCAGGCTTTCTGAACAACGATGAACGAGAAACGGTGTACAAAAAATTATGTATGTATGTATTTTTAACTTATATCATTAAAAACTAGTTTCATATAACTTGTGTTATTATATATACATTTTTTTTGTTTGGTTTTAGGTTGAAACTGTGTTCTGCAACTGCTTTTGGCCGACGTATCGTTCCCGCTCATATGAGATATCTTTGAAGCTGCTACTTATGTTGCGGTTGAACCACAGTTTCAGCTGTACAGCAACATTAGTAGCAATACCTAAAGATGTCTCATTCAAGTGAGGACGAAATGTCGGTCACAGGTATTTGCAGGACGCGGTTTCAACCCGGAAACCGAGTCATCGTGTCTGATGTTAACGTTGATATCGCCAGCATATACCTATTCAATATCGCCGGCATATACCTATTCAATATCGCCGGCATATACCTATTCAATATCGCCAGCATATAACTATTTAATATCGCTAATATATCCTCAGAATGTGTACCTGTTGCGGACATAAGTCTCAACATGTAAGGCGCATGCACGTTACTGAGTACATCACTAGGCTTGCGATATGTACATATCTACATCGCAGCGATGTACCTGATACATAACTTGGTTTCTTGGGTTATATGCTCACCTTGTTGACTATGCATGGGTACACTGAATCTCTGCTGGATCGATGGTGTATTTTGATAAACTGGAATAGTTGGTTGATTCCAGGACGGTGGTTGTGGTTGATAAACAGTTGCAGTATGAGGTCCACTTTCTGGCATGTAATACGTAGTTACATCTGGAATCTGTGATTCCTGCTGAAATAAAAAAAATGTGAAATGGATGTTTTTGAATTTAATTTATTAATGAACAATAACTTATGTACCGCAATACTTACTATCCTGTTATCATATTGGACAGGTACATTAAAAGGTGAATATACTAAGTACGATTGTGGATAGATCGATAGAGAGTTATCCGGAGCGTTAGGTGGGTAATTCTGTCCATAAACTGGATATTGTTGTGTTGGAACCGGTGCATTTGCGGCTATGTTATCGACGGAGTGGCGCCATACTGATAGTTTCTGTTCTGAGTAGGAGGTGGTGTGAAGGGCAAGCTTGGACTGGTGGAGCTGTTAGTGACCAAACACTTCTTTATGGGCGAAGACTTGTTGCGTTTCTTCGGAGATGGAGGTCTTTCCTTGACCATCTTTTGCGGAGTTGGCGGTTTCTGAGGCGAAAGAGGTGGTTTGGTGGTAGGTGGAGTATTTAATACAATATTTGGAGGTGGATTTGAAGGATCGTAATGATATATCGACCCATCTTGATTCTTTAATGGTTGACCGGTCTAAAATAAGCATTAAAGGTATTTGCTGTTAGGTATAGATTATTATTTTATAATAAATACATACTTGCGGGTTAATAATAACGCTGCCCTTCGGTGTGTTGTGTATGTCGGTGAGCACCCAAACGGTCTGTTCCGTACCATGTTCGTCGCAATTCGGTGAATTCTGTTCGCTCGTATTCGTAGCTACGCTCGCTGTAGAATCTTGCCTTATAGAATCTCCCGACATGTATGGTGTCGAGTGGGTGACGGCGTCACAGACTCGGACCGTTGCGACTGAGTTTTGTATCCTGAACTGGAGGGACTCAGTCTCCAGGATACGGAACTAGCCGCCGAGTCTGACAAAGAAAGGACGCTTTCATTTGGCAAATCTGTACAATCTAGACAGTTTAAGGGGTAATGTGAGCTAAATTAAACATAAATAAAAATGAAACATAATAAAAGTAACAAAAAAAAAGAAAAAAAAAACGAAAAAACAAAATAAAACTTTCACAAAAATACTTGCAACTGTGGCATTGACGACACTACACACTTCAAAACACCTCACCACAAATTCCACTCGCTGGACACACGTTTCAATAGCAAAGCTAATTAAGTTCGCCCAGTGTGTGGAATTTGTGGTGAAGTGTTCTGAAGTGCATAATAAAACATCGCTCATTCGAACAATTCGCTTTTTTGACTAGTCCATGTAAAATTAAAGGTGTAAATGTTAATAATTTGAAAAACTGATCCAGTACAATATTGTACACAAAGTTATGAACCATACGTCATATGTTCAAAGATGTTTTACAAAATTCGAAATTCTACGGCTTTTTATGACTACGAGTATACATCATTGTTGGCAAGAGATAGGAGAAGTATATGACTTCTACAGCAAGTATATATTTATTCACCCCAGAGTGGGGAGTCGTGTTGCCTGCCGAATTCCCGAAAGATGAGAAAATACGAGTATGTCTAATCGCGGTATTAATTATTCACGTCCTATATCCTGCCGAACACTGGTGTACACCAATCGTATGTTATGTCGCTTTATATGAAGGCTAAGTTGATCAATCAACGACCATCGTATAAGATCGGTATACACGTTATCTACAGTGATGGGAGTGTGCTAATACGCTTTAAATATCATATTGTAAATGTTAGATAATTCTTTTCTTAAAGTCTTTTTCCGACAAATTATCCGTCATCGGGTTGGTTGGTTGGTGGCAGAAATAGCAGTATCAATTCATTCAAAAACCACATTGTGTGAAATTTAATTTTTTTTTGTTTGGTTTAGTAGGTAATTAATAGTTAGAATTTTAAAAATTGCTTTTTTTAAAAACACTATTAGTGCTTTCCATAATTTTTGTAAGTGTTACACACTGGCATCATGATTATAATATTTTTCATATTATTTTATGTTTGTTATTGTTCATTTTCATAATACAATAAAAGGAATGCTAGGTAGTAAATGTAAATATACATTCAGTCGAATCTACATTGAAATGGATCAATTTTCAAATGATGGTTTTACTGTATGTAAAAGCATTATATGTTACCTAACGAAAAAAATATTTTCTCTTAAGATTAAAGTACATATATGAAGAAACGAACCTTGCTTTGTAAGTAATCGAGGAGCAGCATTCACAGAAGCATTGTCACGTATGTGTGAACCGCAGTAGCCGCCAAAACTGTTGCTTTTAGCGACACAGGGACGCATTCGTTCGTCATGTGTTTCTTCGGAATGAACCTAAACAGCGTAAGAATTATAAATTAGGAAATGCGTCAGAGATAAGTATTACAGCGTTCCAAAAAGGATATAAGTAAAGTCAAATGATTCAGTTCTTTCCGAACAAGAAAAAAATACTAATTATTATATTTCCCAGTCCAGCGATTTTATTTTGTTGTTCTAGTTTGTTTAAAACAAGATGTAAATAAATATCCTAGATAGATCTTCAAGCTCGTTTTTCTATTATTTATTTGTTAAGAAATAAGAAAAACATGTTCATCTAGACTTTCCCAAGGGGGGAAATCATTTTCAAAAACATGTTAAAACTGCGATCAGACAAGACGTATTGTAGCGTCAGCCTATTTTTGAATTTGAAATTTGGGTTTCCTGCTGTGCGGGCAGATGGCGCCATCTCTTTAGAGCGGAGATCACGTAACTATTCACAGAGGGCGCTAGTGTATGACGCGTCAATTCGCAATGAAAATCTCTATAGTGCGAATTTACTTGAAAATTCAGGAAAGCTCCAAGTTGATCCAGAGTCAAGCACGGCAAATATAAACAGGCGCGCGAACGAGCGGGCGGTGGAAATAAATTGTAGCATTTTAAGTGAATCAGTTTATATATAATAAGTGTTAGTAGTGCTTAGTTATTTATTAATTGGTGTTTTAGTAGTGTTATTTTATTGTCATAGACTGTAAGTGTAGAAATAAATACTTCTTATTAAATATATCATCAATGTGATTATTTGAACCCCAAAAACATTACAGTATATTCGAACAATGATAGATATACACTATCTTCCAAACAGAAAGAAATGAAAATTCAACGAAAAACACTGGCACAGACAGACATCAGTTGATTTACGGACAGTTCGAAAGCAGAACAGGGTATGGACATAGGTACAGAAATTTCGAATAAAGATATCAGAAACACAGATTATTAAAAATTGTCAATGATAGTCAGACGCTGCTGAAGCACCAGAGATATATAACTGCAATCCAAAGCTGATGTGGAGCTGAAAAACACTAATTATATTGGATACAACTAACAATCTTACATACTAACTCATTTAGCAAAATTATGGTACACCATCTATCAATGTGCTTGGAAGAATTATCCTAGCTTAGTGAGTGTCGTAAAGTGTATTTTATTCGATCATGCTAGAAGAAAGGACTTACTTGAATTGACCACGAAAGTGTCAAAATAATTGTTTGTGTTTTTTTTTCGGGCCCCTAAAGACTCAGAAAGAACTTATATTCAAAATCATGAATATAATTTTTGAGAGGGCTGACATTTCTTAAAAAATCTGAGGGTCATTAGATAAGTTTAATTGATTTTAAAATTCGAACTAGAGAAATAATAAACAGGTTGTTCTATAGCTAACTATCTTAAAGTAAACCAGGTGTGTCGATACATTTACATTTTTAATATCTAAATCTCATACCTTAAGTAAGCGACCACTGGACCTGCCAGAATGGTCTGGAAGCTGAAGTCTGAAACGCGATAAATTATCACTCTCCATACTCGACCAAGATTGTTCGGGCCAGCCAAACTCATCGGTCGAGCCACTCTCTCGCATCTGCCACAGAAAAATTCCGGCTAAGTTCGCCAGCACGTGTCTCAATTGAAAGATATCACCTCGTTAAAAATCCGTTTCTTCGCCTTCTGGTACTCTTCTTCGCGTTCCTCGATGCTCTTGCTACGTCTGTTCTCGAAACTCGATTGTCTGTTCGGCGACTTAAAGCTGTAATCTTCGATACTGTTCGAATCGCGTTTCAATATGGACCGACGCGGCTCCTCGCTGAAATATATGTCATCCTTGATATGCTGCCGGAATTGAACCTCCGGTATCCGCGTGTTCTTCGTCTTATTTACAACGACGCACTTCCCTGCCGGCTCAATGTTATGATCCATGCCGAAGTACGCGGCGCATCTATGTACCAACATTCTTTGGTAACTCGACATTGGAGGAAATTTATAGTGCGTTTTGCTGGAAGAAATATCAATTGTTACTTAACAATAAACTGATGTATATTCACCCATCAACTATTACTACGAAGAAAATACCTTTTTTTATTTTTAATTGTACATACAGCGTGTAACGGCGGTAACACCGTGGTCTCTAGTAGTCAAATTGTAACAATTTTTTTATGTTTATATTAGGATTAATGTAGGCGGACTAGATCTATAATTTGATCTCAGAAAAGATGGCGATGGCGCGCACGCATTCAAAATTTGCTAGTTGTTAGGTTGGCATGGTTCTTGCCATACTTGTTACTAGCATGTATGTGGGTTTATAACTTGTAAAAACCTCGAAAACTGTCAAGAACTGTTTTAATAGCAGCGGAGCTTGATAGAGTTATTTTCTATTGGCTAGAACGATCTCAGAAAAGAAGATAGCGGTTCCACGCAATCAAGTTTGCTAGCTATCCGTTCTCGGTTACGTGTTCATTATCGCTACTAACTAGTCTCTGTATCTTTTTTTACTCCACTTTAGAATATCAGATTGATTAGTACAAATCGATAGCGAGCAAATTCACTCAATTTGACACCGCTAGGGTAAAAAAAAAACGAAATATATCATAACAGGCTTCATAATTTGGATTGTAAGCAGAGATTTCTGAAGAAATAAATGATACCAATTCCAAACCCAGGCTAGAATAACAAACGGACTGTGGTTTTTAAGATCAAATGTATTACCGCCAGATGGGGCTATGTAGCTTATGTTTTTTTAATGGAATACCTTACGTTTATTCCATTTTCTCGAAACATTTATGATAACTTTTTATATGAGTACTACCGATCTATCTGTTATATATCGGCTGCGAACATTCTATCCTCAAAAGAAACAAAAAATGCATTTCTTATAGTCTCGAAGTGTTCAAGTCGCCTTAAATAATTGTTCTGCGGAATCAAACTAATGTTTTCTTCGATGAAGTAACATCTGAGTGGGAGAAAAATTCCCCACCTTGCATACAAAAAGTATTTGTAGCAATGTCAAAACCTATTCGTTTTTAGGTTATATGAAGTAACGGTGTCCATACCTATTATTAAAAACAAATTCTTATAAAATTTCCATTTTCTTTGTTTTCTTGATGAGGCTCAACAGATGTCCCAGCTGTAATTCTACCTTTCAAATAATTATATTTTACATTCGCATAGCCCAAATATATATGAAAATACTCTACCACACTATTATTTCAGTCATTCTAATGTTCAATAATAACTTCGTATTTGGCCAGGCATTACTACTACCATTCTATTTTATACATTAAACTCATATAAGGTTAATCTATTGTGAAACGTATGCCATGTCGGACTCTGCTTCCACCACAGAATAGAGAATAACCAGAAGTTTCACTCTGGTGGCTAAATCGACAGATATCTTTTTTTTTAATTAAATTCTGGCGATTTTTGTATCCTTTTTCAACTCTTGGCGATTTTTAGGAGCGATTGCGCATTGCAGACTGGTGGCGTCGTAAAAATAACAATAAAACATAAAATCGCGACATGGGAGTAATATTTCTGGTTATTCTCTATTCTGTGCTTATACAATATTTGGAAAAGTAATAATCATAATCTAAAAATAATGATAAAATTACTTTATAGACATTTATAGAACTTAGATATTACTTTCATGATTGAGAATATAATGAATAATATTATACAAAAAAAAAATCATTTTCTAAAAAAAACTGCAAAACCGTAAATCAATTTCAAAGTTGTAATTGAATTCAAAAACTTTGGTTATTTAACACATACATTGTTCTGGAACGCGTAGAAACGTCAGAGAATTCTAATTTTAAAAGAACAACGATCTTACTTATCGTCTTTGGCAAGATTGACTAGTTCCTGTTCAATACGTAACATTAATGCGCGATCCTTAGCATTCTTGTTCAGCGTTTCCGGTATGAATCGCTCGAGATCGACACCTGTTGTGTCGGTGAAGTATTGCTCTGAACTATTATCTGAAAAAAGAAGAAAAGTGTGTGTAGTATAAATAGAGTGCTTCCTTCAGCAGTAAAATCGCGAAGATATGCACTTAAAGATTGTTGAATTATAAAATTGTAGTGTGTACTATGTAACAGCCACGAGTCAGTTTTCTTTTTTTGTATAAATGACTGTTGCTACGTATGTACAATCGTAAACGTTTTGGCAAACACCAGAATCTTAAGGTCATGTGTTTTGTCAGAATGCAATGAAATCCTGGCATTTATAACATGAATGAGATGAGTCACAAGTAATGTTTATAAAGATCCATTCGAATTATATAAACAATATTTTTCAGAATTCCGTTTCTCAGTTTGTTTATGTGATACGGTTGCAA
This sequence comes from Protaetia brevitarsis, assembly GCA_004143645.1. Classification (NCBI taxonomy): domain Eukaryota; kingdom Metazoa; phylum Arthropoda; class Insecta; order Coleoptera; family Scarabaeidae; genus Protaetia; species Protaetia brevitarsis. The sequence continues at coordinate 461,468 of RXPK01000327.1, read as the reverse complement.
TGTTTCTATCTTAAGGTACAATTTATTAACTACTAAATTTGATCATCGGTGTATTGGGAAAAATAAGTAAACAGTTAAACTGATGAACTTTCAAGTGGTTTCGGTAATGGAGCATTGTATCCACAAACTTAATACAAGACACAATTATTTACTTAATTAGAAAGAAAAGTAAGTGCATTCTTGTCTGCTCATATTCAAAATAAAAATACTCATCTAGGAAATACACTGAGAAAAAAAAAGATTCTTTTTCGCAAAGAAATAGATATCTTTAAAAAAATTATTTCACATAAAGAAATTTTATTTCAATTAAATATAGTAACTTAAGATTGATGTTACTGTTTTCGTTGAAGCGATCAAACTATTCTTTAAAATCATATCTTTTATTTAAATAAATTACCTTAACAGCAAAATAATGTTTGAATTCATTGTGTCTTTGATTGATAGTTTGGCTGGAAATTCAATAATAGCACTAGCTTGCTGTTCTAATGAATAATTTATTATGTATTAAAAAAATATTTGTTTGGATATACAGGTGAACTTTTTTTCATTATTTTGTATGAGAATCTCGAAAACCATAAGAGGTACGTATTAAGGTAAATGGTGAAAAATTTGCACCTTTGTAATCCTAATCCAGGTACGCTTTTGTTCATTTAAGGAAATGCATGGTTTTCTAGTTCCGAAGATCCCCATACAAATAATAAAAAAAAAAACTTTACCTGTATGACATCAAGTACATTTTCTTTAAAAAAACAAAACTATTTATTTCATATAAAGTTAGTTCCGTTACAGTCTGTAATAACATAGTACCATGTTTGTGTGAAAGTGTAATACTTAAATCACCGTATGATGTTCTAAACATAATTATACCTGTTAAATCGGGACGGTTAGTGTCAGGAATTCCTGTCCCGACCCGAGATTTCATTTAGCGGGACGGGTCGAGATTTCCCGATAAATCCCGATAACTTCTAATGTACAAAACAAATATCTAAACAATATTCTTAATCGTAGATGTTTGACTGGTTATAAGATTCTACGTTTCGCAAAATAAAAATATATGTACTCAATATTATATTTACGTCACTTCTCTATTACGTATTCCTATTAATAATTAATATATGCATTAATAATGTTCCTATGAAAAAAAAGAATTATCACTTTCCACTTTCTTACTTAAATAAAAAATATCATGTAAAACATTTCCTACGCGGATGTTTAAAAAAATATTTTTTTAAAAAATCATCCCTCTCTCCCATTCACCCATTCCAACGTAATATGAAATGTTTTAAGACATTTGAATGCGTTCTCTTTCCCGATGTTTTTTAAAAAAGGGTATTTAAAAAAAATCATATCTCTCCCCTCTCATTCTTTCCAATATTAATAAATGAGGATTAAAACCTATTTGAGGCGTCCTCCCACCGGTGTTGTGAAAAGAATAATTTTATCATTAAAAAAAAATCTCCTTTCCCCTCCCATCCCTCTCAATGTCAAAAAAAGATCTTTTAAAACATTTTAATACATCTTCTGTCCCGATGTTGTGACAAAAACATAGTTTTATCATAAAAAAAAGAATCAATATTTAAAACTTTCTTAATCCCGGTTGATGCTAAAAAATTAGGAAAATCTTATTTGATTGATTTCAGAGCTACGAGAAACTCACGAGACACATTTAAATACCTGTACATTTACGATTCCAAGCCATCGGGAATCCCAATTTCCCGAGTTCCCAATAAGCATCGGTACATCCGAAACATAGTCCAATCAAGCGGGATTGCCCGATCCGCCCGAATTAACAGGTATAATTATAATAGCAATGATTTCGACCCCTATAGTAGCAAATACGTTACGTGCATACCTGACAAGTTCTGTTACTGTTAAATGCTTTTTGTGTATAATAAATAATAGCGACAAATTTGTCTAAATTACTAAGAAAGTATAAGAGATAGGTATAGTAAGCATTAATACAATTTAAAGACAGTCAAGAATTACAGGGTGTTCTATTTAAAATAAGAAAGCTACTTGCCTTTAAAGATAGTGAAAATTAAAAGTATGTTTTTGTTCACCCTGCATAATTTTTTGTGCATTATTTTTATTTTATTATCAAGTCTAATGCTTTAGTTAAAAAATGAATACAGTTTAAATGTCTAGCTTAAATATGCATGACAAGCATGCCTCTTAAATTTTAGTCTACATTTTGAAGAATAGTTAATTATGTCGTAAACGAGTTGAGTTGCCTTTATTTAGTCTGTACTATCAAAATATGCCATACTATACGGGGTGTTCCATTTAATTTTTCACAACTTTGGTGTGTAACTTTTCTTTGAGTTACCCTGTATAATTCAACTTAATTTTGAAATGTGTGGTCTTTCTGAACTTGTATAACCTAAAAAAAAATCGAAAATATGTTACCACTTTTCGTATATAAACCGACGCGAATGTGGCCCACCTGTATATATTCTACGAGTACAGAACTGCCGTGAAGATAGCGGTTCTCCTACTGCAATACACTAACTTTCCATATTCGATGCAAGTTTTGTATATGGCAGGCTAGTCATAATATTTTTATTTTCCCAGTTAAATATTTCATTGAAACTGTTATCATCAAAACACGTTCCTCATTGCAATAAAGTTGTCCCCTGATCTTTGCGAATCAACTCCTAATACGTAGCGCTAACAGGCAACTGACGTGCAATGGTACAGAACAGCATAACAGTCAGAATTGTCACTCTAATATTGGGAATATATGCGCACTTTAAATTTGTCTCAGGACTATACTTTCATTAAAATGCACAAAAATTTGTTCCTTTCTTCCTAATATTGGTATCAGTATTAATTTTGCTTATCTATCCCTAACTATTTCCTATCAAGATGACGTTTCTCCACCAAAAATATAGTTTGAAAAAATTAAAGGTGCCGATCGAGAGTGACAATTCTGTGACAATGGTTTGTTTATTTTTTTGGGCGATTTTTCAACACTTGTAATTTCACATATACAGAAAACCCATGTGTGTGAGTTTTTGTATAATATGCTTAATGAACTAATTTATTTCGGTCAAATACACAAATTATTAAAATAAAGATGCTTCAAATACTTTTGTTTCTTACATATATGAACTATGAAATAAATACTTATTTGAGTATTAATTATAGAGTTATTCGATAAGTATGCGTATAAGTTTGCGACTAATGAAAATGAGTTATTATGACAAATAAAAAATATCGGTTTAGTGGGAAACCAATAGAAGGGCAATTTCTTCTGAATTAACGGCAACACATTATCAATTAACATTAACACTTACCTCTACTTAAACAGGGTGAATTGCAGAGGCTTCCTTCGAAACTACCCTGAGATGAATTCTGATGTTTTAGTTTCCCTCGCATGTTCGCCCTATTCACAGTTAGAGTATTCGGACTGCACACTACATTATTATTAATGTTACTACTTAGGTTATTGTTAAAATTCCTATCCTGACCCTTCAAGCACCTGTTGCAATTTGGACTGACACAGTTGCACTCGTTTCTTTTACCGTTACCGTTGCAATTGCGTTGACTAGAATCCTCTTCCACTATTATATCCGTCCTATACACTCTGTGGTCTTCTCGTCTGCCGTTGGTCTTGGCCGTGTTGTTTACCGTTTTCGGGCTCCCTCCGTCTACGTCTATAAATTCGGGTTGGAGAATGGTACAATCGCTGTGCGGTGATAGGGTTCGCGGCGAATGCTTTAACGTAGGAGATGGAGTGAGAGTGGCAGTTGGGGAGACACAAAGGTTGGTGGCAGATCGCGCTGGAGAACAATTTCTGCTGATGGATGGACTTACGACCACGTACGGGTTGATGGGCGAATGGTTCCGCGAAGACGTAAATGTTAACCCCGTGCCTCCTTTGAATCGTGGCGAATGCTGAGATGTAGGCGTTGGTTCCCTTGGAGGAGAGGTTTCTTCGCGCATCGCATGGCTTCGTACCAATACTTTTGATTTGGTATTGTTCTATAACACAATATACGATATATAGACGAGTAAAAACAAAAAAAAAAGAACTATTTGGTAAGTGGAATTGAGATAACAAAGCTCAGTTTCACCAAATATGGGCTGTTGTTATGTGGGTTCCATGTACAGTCGGAAGACAGCGAAAGTTGCATATTTAAAACAAAAATTCGGCGATTGCTTTTACTACCGTTGATACAGACAAATAGCTATGGGGAAATCCAGTTCATGGGCACAGAAGCATTCCGTTTTTTTCTCAGAATTTTGATTTATACTATCTCTAATAAAAGTTTTCCTTTCGGGTCGATAACTTTCATTGTGCTATTGCTATATACAGGTATAGAACAGTATCATTTTTAATGCGACTTTCTATATCTACCATTAGAATACTAGCAACACGTTGTCAAATCCTACTTCATCATTTTTAAGAGAATCGTGAGACGCGTTATCTCCCTTTACAACGGTCGATTTGGCCAGGCCACAGTTTAAACAGTTAGGCCAATGGATGAGTCATCGTGGTCTAAATTGCTAAGCCTAACTTCACTTCAAACAACAGCTTCCCAATATGGCAGTTTATTATTGTTTACATTCGTACCTACACAAATTAGTTTAATCTACATGATTTACTTGTTTTATTTATTTATTTTAAGTATTTTATTAGTTTTGAATTACCCCTGCAGTTTTAAAAACATTAATGAACCTGAGAATGCATGTGTAAAGGTAAGGTCGGTGGCTATAACATTTGCATACTTTGTTATATATTATATTGTTAGGTTTAAGTGAAATAACCGTAAAAGAAGACGCCCATGGGTATAATGTTGTAGTGCTATTCACTCTCGCAAGATAAATTTTGATGCTAAGGATGGTCACAGTTTCTTTGGATTTCCGAATAAATCTATTATATACAACAGGGCAAGAATTAAGAAAGCACATGAATAAGGAAAACTATTGTCGTTGTGCAGAGGTTCCTAGGTCATATTAAATCAATTTATTTGTTAGATACACATTTTAAACTAGATCGCTATTTATCGCAATAACTAACCTAATTCATTTTATGTTCACTTTTTAAAATAATGTGATTTTGGTCTGAACTAATCGCATTTATTCACGTTGTAGACCAACTCGATATTATATAATCTACGTCTGGAACTCTATCCACTTGTGCACCCCCCGGACATCATTTTTGACAAACCAGTGCAGGGTCGGATGTTAGAAATGAAGTAGTCGAATAAAAAGGAACAGTCTTTGTATTGTACAGAACGATATAATCATAACTCTTGAACCTTAATTAGAAGTTGGTGTGTGTTCGTGTCAGAAATTTGAAAATCTATAATAAAATCTTTCCATCGAAGTGGTTACATTTTTATTAATTTATTTGAGAAAGAACCACACCATATTTATTCCTGGAAGAATATTTTATACTATAAAAATATAAATAAAGGTTTGTTTCACAAAAAGGAAAGGATGTGAACTCAACTATCGTAAAACACTTGCAATTATATGTATCACTTAATCAAACATTATTTTACTAGAATCGTGTTTTTTATTATTATAAGCTGTTCAGAAATATTTGCAATAAAATTTGAATAAATATCGCATAAGTTTGTGTATTTTTTAAATCTATTTTCCTCTTTCCATTAAAATATAAATTTCTCCACACGATTGAAAATTCCCAGCAACAGCTTTACAAGATGGCAGCTAGGCTCCAAAGTCATTTAAAACGGACCACAAAAGAACAAAGGATTTTGCGAGCTTGTCCGAACTGATAGTAAACTGTGGCCAGGCTCGGCATTTAACAGTTCGGTCTCACGGAGTAAACATCATTTCAGAGATTGCTACTTGGAACACTTTTACCGATAATAATTGCATGCCATTCATATTATATGCTATAGTGCATATTTTGTAAATATTTATAATGTACAGAAATAAGTGCTACTTATTCTTTTTCATGTGTTGTGTAATAAACATGCCAATGTAGGAAGAAATGCTGGGATTTTGTGAATATAATGTTAATATTCAACTAAATAAATTTTTGAAACAATCAATAGATAGATAAGATTTGCATTTATCTAAAATAAAATATTAAAAAGGAAATACAAAGGATCCTAATAACATAAATTAAAAATATGGTTTTCTAAATGTTAAAAAAAGGAGATTCTTATAGGAAAACTAAATGAAAGTAATCCGCAAGAAAATTAAGATGTTTTCAAAATCAACTAAAATCTCTATTTTAACTTAAAAAAAGTGCTCGAACAAATTGTCTCTTTTTTCCTAGCAATACCTCATAATACAGCTCTGTTGCGCGCGCAAAAATGATTTAGTAGTTATATTGGCGACAGAATATTTTTTTTTAGCGTAGGTCATGTAGGATATGAGCGCGTTCATAAAAGATTAAGGGCATCATATCGGAAGATCGAGAAGTTCATGCTATTGTAGTTCCCGTGCTTATACGCTGGTCACCAAAAGTTTTTTTGCAAAAACCATTGTAGACCCTTGCTGTGTATGCAGGAGAATTGTTTGTCATTACATTTTGGCAATTGGTGTGTATTATATTTAAGACTGTTGCTACAGTTGGGACTGGCGTATTTTGGAAAGCAGTTATAAAATTTAATTATTATTCTTCTCTTCTTCACATGTGTAAATTAACATTGCAGCGGAAAGCATTTATAATAAATAAGAGAAAAAAAAACGAAGGAAATAACTAGAAAAAGTACAAAAAAATTAAATGAAAAAGAAAAAATAAAAGGCTGAAGTGAAAAGAAATAACTGAAGCAGCGAAGGCCTACATTCATCAATGCGGTGGGTGTGGTTTGGCAACTACAGGGACCTTTTATGCATGGGTTTAGTCCCTATTTATAAATGTTTACGGGTCGATATGGTATGTTATAATATAATGTATGCAAAGATTACAAATAAAACAAATAAAATTAAACTGTTTTGTATATATTTTCATGTCGGATACATTAAATTTGAAATTACAGCTTAATAATAGTAATTAGTTTCGGTTAACTGCTTGTCCGAGTACTTTGTGTTCGCCCGGCACATCATACCGTACTAATCTAATTGGTCCCTCCAAATTTAACGAGTATACGTCGTACGTTAGCTCAGCAAGCGGCAATTCCTTCTCGCTCTTTATTTTGTCAAGTGCAGTATCCACTTCTTTCTTAGCGTCGGCCTCCACAGTCTTCAACTCGTCTTCAGTAGCCAATTTGGATTCTAACAATTTCCCCTTGAACATATTAATAGGATCCCGAGTTTCTCTAACTTTTTTAATGTCATCTCTAGTTCTGTAGGTGGTATCAGAATCTGACATTGAATGTCCATAATACCTGTAAGTGTACATTTCTATGATAATGGGCCCCTTCCCTTCTTTAATGTATTGTTTTGCAAAATCTGTCGCCGTTCTAACCGCTACAATGTCCATACCGTTTGTCCAAATGCCTGGTATATAATCTCCTCTAGTATAAAATTCTATATTGGCCGAAGCTCGTATATCAGAAGTACCCATGCCGAAACGATTATTTTCTACGACGTAAATTATTGGCAAGTTAAGCAATTTTGCTATGTTGAACGCTTCGGAGATTTGTCCTTGGTTAGCAGCACCGTCTCCGTAAGCAGCTACGCAAACATTACCATCATTTGTATACTTATGCTTGAAAGCCACCCCAGTCCCCAGTGGAATGTGCGCTCCCACAATGCCGTTACCTCCGTAAAAATTGGTTTCGTACAAGTGCATGGAGCCACCCTTACCTTTTGCAATTCCACATCCCCTTCCTATCATTTCACATCCTATCTGGTGTACCGAACATCCCATCACATACGTCCAACCGTGACACCTGTAAGCTGTAATGCACGTATCATTTGGACCCATGCGAGATTTCATTCCAACGGCAATGGCTTCTTGACCTGCATATAAATGACAGAAACCGCGTACTAATTTCGCCTTATAAAGGTTTGCAAATTGATTTTCCATCTTCCTTATGATGTGCATTTTTCTCAATAGATCCAGCGCTTCATCTTTTTTGATTAAATCTTCCGTTTTCGGTCCTGATTGTAATCTATGGAGTTTTACTTCATCACATTTCAGAACTGCTTCTGTAGCGTATGTGGCTTTAAAAGTCGGCCAGTTTTTAAATGGTGGCAAAAAACGCGAATATGAAAAGCGAAACATTGCTAATTTTACTTAAATTTTATTACTCGGAAAGAAAGAATTTCGACATTGACATTGTCAATTTACAATTTTTATTTAGCACGGTTTTTCAGTAAAATGTTATATATTTCGCCTTCATTTTGAGAAAGCGCCATCTTAGAAAAATAAATTTTCCTTAATATCCCGTTATATCTCGTAGACTATATGGTTTAAGGAAAAATTTCCAAGACACTTACATATGTAGAAATTCGGATATATCACCTACAATTTCACTAAAAAAGCTTTATATTATAAATGCAATAACGAAGTTATAAATTAAAGAAGAAATAGTTTTTTATATAAACACAAAACTATCTTAGATGCCCCGGTTTTCTATTTTTGAAATTTTATGACCAAAACGCGTGAGATATTGTTGTAGAGAAAAAAAGGGCGGGCACTCCTGTAAGCATGTATTTTCGATTCTTACAAACAATTTACAGTGAAGTTTAACAACAGACCATATTTTACAATCCAGTTATAATAAACTTGCTATCTTATACAGGGCAAATACGTTAGATATATTAAATATGAGTGCAGAAATTGAAGGACAGATGGCGGTTCTCATATTTCAATAATAAAGCGGTGCCGCGAAGCTCTTCTTGCGCGAGCCTCCGTTCGCACATACATCACGCCGGCTGTGACTAAAGTAACTTTGCTTATTCGACATACATTTTCTACATGGCAGACACAACTATAAAACATTCATGTCTTTACCAGATAAATATTTCATAGGAACTGTGGCTATCAAAGCGCTTTGGTTTTCTAAAAATCTAATAATGATGTTTTTGCGGGCATTGTTCCTTGTCAACATATACCGCATGAGTCATCTCAAATACAAACCGTTATATATAAAGTGGTCAGCCCATAGTATATCTTCAAGGCAGTAAAATCACTCCCTCCGATTCGTATGTCTAGTATCTAGTACCAGTGTTAGTCGAGTCGCGAGATAGTACGATTCTCCGTTAACGTTCTACGCAATGTAAATGTAATACAATGCCGGGCGTAGAAAATCCCAGACCATTGTTTCATAATGTAGAAACGTATATCGTTGAATTCCAGGATTTACATTATGGTGGTGCCAAATTGTTTGTACAGTGTGCGATAAACAGTTATTGGGCTCGCACTAACGGGACTACACATTGATGGTGGCGCATCTGATCCGTTATCTAACTATAAAGATTATTTTAATTATGAATGTGTTACATTTGTAGATGTTGAACGGTGTTTTTCATGTTTTATCATCGCGACGAAAGCGGTTTAGTGAGAAAAAATTAGAAGGGCTAATGCCAGAAACTTTTCAGTAGTCCTATACCATTTCCAGAACTTAATAGGCAAGGGGCTTAAATATAATATTTATAGTTAAATAAATAAATAATTTGCTCTCGTTCCGACACTGTATTGTATACTTGTATTAAACGTTAATGTCGCATATATGAAACTTAGTACTGACTTGGCGCGCAGACCAAAGTTGACCACTCTAGTTATATACCTCGTTAAAGTATGAAGCATACACTTCTGTTAGTAATTGATGTAGTTTCTACTGTATGCTTAATGAAATAATTTATTTTGGTCAAATAAACAAATTGTTAAAAAACGTTTCTTACAATCAACTACATATTTATTTGCGTATTAATTGTAGAGTTATTCGATCAAACATGCTTTACTATTCCAAACAAAGCAATTTTACTTTGCGACTAATGGGGGCCGTTTTAGTTTGGTTAAAGCTGTATTTTTTCATGAGGAAGCAATTTGTTCACATAATTTTTTTGTGTTTCACACAAATTTTTGCTTCCCACCTAATGAATATTCCTTTGCCACTATTTACATAAATAATTTATGTCCATTAATGCATACTTATTAACGAACAAAAATCTTTTCAAAGTGTTTATAAATTTGCTTACTCGTAAATTATAACTATGACATTTACCTTTAAATTATGTATCTTGAGATATTTTTACAGAGTTATATTTATAATTCTTACTTTTACTTGTGTATAACGTAATTTTGTTTTAGATGTTTATGTTGAACAAGTTGACCATCGTCTAATATTTGAAAATTATATTATTTTTAAATGTGGTTATTAAATATTATTTCTATTTCTGAATTGCTATTCCTATTTTACTTGTTGCTATTAGCTGGGCATTTTGAAAAATTAAGAAACAGGCGCTATCAATCCTTTTTTAACCTTCAGTGTTTCAATCCTCTTAAATCTGTTTTTTACATCCAGCAGCAAAATTTCTAAACCAGGTTAAACTGATAAAAATGAAGAGAAATAGGAGCTAGATATTCCTTAAAGGTGTATTTGCTCTTCATTCTTTAAGGTAAGCGCAGTTATAGTCTGTCCATAGATATAACAATTTGACTAATGAGCATTACCGGGGATTATCCACTAGCTGTTGCGGCAGGTACTGAGAAATTATTCAAAAGGGGTAATGGTCCATTAGGAGAAATTGGACTTTTCTAAGTAGGGAATAATTATGTTTCTCATTATTATAAAGTGAACAATTAAATTTAAAAAAAGGAAAACAGGACGAAAAAAGATCTGATCCACCAATATGTTTCTTAGACCTAATAAACGCATATTGGTAATTGTGTTCGCCAACTACTGAACTCTATACGAATCGTGTGGACGCGATCGTTCACATATTTGGTCTGCCGAACTCCGAGCACAAACGGAAAACGCCGAACGTTCTGCATGAGAATTTAGTGTAGTAGGATTGGATAGTACGAGTAGACACGAGGAATTTGCAATTATCTGCAGGGTAATATTAACAACCAGGATTACCTATGGTGAAATTTAATTCTTAATTTTTTTTATTAATTCACTTTATGTACTCAACTGGAAATATATACTGTACCCTTTCAGATTGATGTTATTAGCCGTGTATTGCAGAGGCGAGGGAAAAAAGATTGATTAGAAATATTTTAAGCGATTTGTTTTAACACAACTCCGTGATAGAATGGGGTGATTTCTTTTAAATCGTAATTTTTTTTCACAACATCAAGCGGGAATATTATATTTGTGAACATGTACTTAGTAGCAATTTTTCCGTTAATAATAATAATAATATATCACCTAATTTTTTTATAAGAGGAATATTAATATACATATTTAAAACAAAATTATAATTATTGATTTAATTTATTTCAGAATTACTTTTAAAATACATTTCTTTAATTTATTTGAAATGAGCCAATTTAATGTAATGATGATTATTAACACTTATACCAAAGCATTTACATAAGATTCCAAAAGATCATCATCAAAACTGTCCGTTTTGACATACCACCACGGCATGTTTTAATAACAATGATAAAAGAAAATGTTACCTGCTGTCATAACGATTGTTGATTGAAAAATAGTTTAAAAACTATCCGAGCTTGGTAGTCAGCTGTCAACAGCTTTGCCTCTCACTCTAAATACCTTTCTGAATGTGTGAACGCAGACATGAACTTCTTTTTTTTTGTAGTTAGGATGAGCATCTGTAGTCCAGGCACTTGAGCTAGGTGCTCACTGTATCGTTCTTATTAAATCTCTTACTTCCACTCGAGCAGCTGGTGTTCTGGAGGGCTCCAATAGATCCTTCCCGAAATATTTCTGCCTGAGTACTTTCAATTCCTCACATGTGCAGATTACATGAAAATTCGTCTCCTCCTGTAGTTCGCATCTTCTGCACCACGGTTCGCTTACTCGACCTGTGTTGCTTTTTCAGGGGGACAGTATCCAGTTACCAACCCAGTAATGGGTTTAACTTCTTTCTTGCTTCATCTGAGTAGTTTACCAGAGAATTTAGCACCCCCATCCCTTATTAGCGCTTTAGTATGGAGTTGTACTTCGGTCGACCTCCATTTCTTTGTACTTTCTTTATCTAAGCAGATCCAAATTTCCCCTTTAGCAGTGCCCTTGCTAATTCCACATACGGGTCTGGATTTATGAAGTGTCTTTTAGCGCCCTCCTTGGCTAGTTCGTCGGCTATTATATTGCCCTTTACATCCTGGCACCCAAATCAGAGACACCGTGTAGTCTCGTGCCAGTGTATTGAGGGATTGTTTTCTGTCTCTAACTTAGCCATTGGGTAACAACTCTGCTGCAATAGGCAGGGCATCCATTATTTTGGAACCATAAACGTTGCCTTTCATCTAATGCTATGTTCTCTAAATACTCTTGTAGTTGACTTTCCAAAAAGTTTAAATAGGCATTTCCAATTAAATTCTCTCGATAAATAAGGTCCAATTAATATGCGGTTTAATATACAACACCATACGTATGTTTTTTTGATAACACTGATTTCGGTTATTAATAATAAAATTTGGATTTTCATTTGACCACCATCTACAGTTTTAAAAGTAGATTCATCGCCAAACAAAATATGTCGATGAAAATCACGTTCTTCTTCTATTTTTCCTTGAATCCATACGGAAAAATCACACCTAAAATCGAATCTCTTCCTTAAAATGCACAAATAAATTTTGGTTTGTAAGCGAGTACTTATTTTTCTTAAGTATGCGTTTAACAGATGTTCTTTTAACATGAATAAAATCAGAATTGTGTGGACCTTCTGGGGTTTCCGATAACGGCTTGAAGGACTTGCATGTGATTTTCTTTGGAACATGCGTTTTTTGTACGTTCATTTTTATAGTTGTTTTCCAATGAGTCCGTCTGTTTAAAATGATGTAAAATTCTACTGGTAGTTGTGTGGTGAATGCGTTTGTTTGGATGCCGTTCATTGAAAATATCTGGTAGCTTCACGTATTGATTTATAGTTCTCTCCACAAATTAAAACTAGTTCAGCTTTTTCAACTAAAGTTAGTGCTACTGCACGAGGCATTTCTTAAAAAACCAAACATTATCAAAACGTTAACGTTGAGTTACATATCGTTGCAACAGCCGTGAAATTTGTGATCGCTTATGAAAAAGTATTCCTAAGTAGATTTAACATATTTGATGGGTTATGAAAGAAATAGTTGAAAAGAGATCCCCTCGTACTTAATTTAAATAAATAATAATGTTAAATATAAAAAATATATATATATATATATTGTTATGGAGCGATTATTTAATATTCTACTATTATTTAAAAAGGGAATGTCACTATTTTACTTAATTATATTTTAAAACTTATTAGATATAATAAAAAAAAAAGGATATAATATGTAGCAGCAGACAGCTAGACGATGTCCAGGTGATGTAGGTAATCTCTGCATTTGGCAAGTCTTTCGAGGCATTTCCCTTTAGAATTTTCCCTTCAGGAAGCGAGATGATCAGCAGTGATACACCTACATATCGAAAATGAATATTAGAATTTGTATAGTATATTTTTACAATAGATTTTAACAGATCAAATTTGGATCCACCTTTAATTCGAGTGAACAGTTTAATTTCTTTTACAGAGTATTTATTTCTGTAAATTTTTGTTTAATAATGTTTTTATATGCATTGGCAGTCCATTTGCTTTGATATGTCAACAGACAGACATGGGAATTGCTGGAAATTGGATTCTGTAACAATTCTATGTGTATAAATGGTTGCCTACCTTTTGGGGGCATAGTAATGAATTTTAAATTGTTAATTTTTTTATAGTAATAAGCGTTTAAAAACTTCAAATGTATTTTTCTCATAATTCAGAGACTCATACCTTTGTTATATAAAAAGTGTAAGGTGATTCCAGATTTTGTAATTTAATTTATTTTCACTTCGTTGAAGATCTGACAATCCTGTCGATCACATGGCCATTCTCATATGTAAAACAATGGAGGGTCCTCATTTCAGTTATTATAACGGTATTTCTCAGACAGTTGGACTCCTTGCTTGGAGACAATCGCTTGCAATTCAGTTAAAACATTTTCAATTCGAACCATTCAATAACCGAACCTTGATCGAGCAGACATATTCTGTTTGTTCTCTTAAATTTAACGGCTTTTCGATAAAATCCAATTTTATCCCATATTACAACCTAAAAAAATAATTGTTAATTGTTTAAACAAGTTTTCACATAAATTTTATTCCAAATTACAACACGATTTTTGGGTAATTTTCTTCAACGACGATTTTTCCGAGTAATGTTCCTGTCCTGAGCGACCCATCCTCTCTGATCTGAAGTACCTATCTTCGATGTACCCGAACGAGGGCCCATATACGACTTGAACAGTCCTGACCACCGATGATCGCAGAATTCGGCTCTGTAAAAAGGTTACTCTCGTTAAATCTACCTAAAAATAAATGTATTATTCAATGCTAATCTAAATTGAATAATACTTTAAGAAATTTTATATTAATCCGTTCTGCTGAATTTGAGGTTAGAAAAATCGTTTGTAACATAGCTAAGCGGTCTCCAGTTTTTTGGGGAAATTTGTGTAATTAGGTTATAAGTATTTGTTATGTTTTTACGTTTACGAACCAATATCCAGTGATTTACCATCAAGGTTGGCTACTCTGTTTCACACGTTTATTCAAATCTAATATAACTCCATTTGAACGGTCAGAAAACGCGGGATTTTTTAAAATTTATTTCAAACGTATTTAAGTAAGAAACTATGAATTTGAATCGCAAAAGGTGGAATCACTTAATGAAACTTTAGTGTTATTAATTAAACGAACTCACGAACTTACCTGAGATTATTATCCATAGATTTATGTCTGAGATTAAACAAGTCACATTTTGAATTTGATTTAAATAAATAAATCACTTTTATTCGCACTTAAATGTTTCATTTACACATAAGGGATTGAACACGATTAAGACACGACATTATCATGCCTAACACATCATTTAAACTGGTCTTAAACATTGAATTTGAGGGAAAGGACAATTGACAACATCATCCTATCACATCTCCATGCGTACTGAGTTAAAATATAAGAAAGTAACGAGCTATTCAATATTTTTTTTTATGTCACCGCCCCTCGATCGGAAATTTCTCGTCTTGCATGCCATCTGGCTGGTGAGATAGAACGCTTCTAAATCAAAATTATAAATAATAGATGACACTGGTATATATAAAAACTTGATTTTTTTTTTTTTATTCAATTAATGAATTTCTCTTAAAATTTATTTTTTTTAATTCCGGGCTGTATGCTACTGTGTAGCGTAACAATATATACAGGGGTTAAGTAGCAGGCCCTGATTTTATATTTGGGTTTATTTTATAATTCTAAACAACTATTTTTCGAAATAAGGGTACTTTACTCTTAAACGATTTTCATATTTCTTGGTCCGTCCTGTAAGCTAATTGACTTTAAGACAGTCTAAGTTTGTCCAGTTTAGATGTCAAGTATGCACCAACGTTTGACAGTATTTATTTTACAATAGCGCAACTAATAAAGGAAAATCCCATTTGTTGCACACTTAGTGAACCACACTGTATAGCCAATGGATCACCCTCGGTTTTAGTTCCCAGGTTTTATCGGCAACTCTCCTGCAGCGCCATTAGTTGTTAGCCTTGGTCGTTATTTTGACTAAATTATTTTTCCAGCTCAGTTTCGCATCGAGTGTAACACCCCGATACTTTACTTCTCTGGTTAATTGTAGCTCTTGCCCAAACTATCTAATGCCACCTATTAGTCATTGAGTTTCCTCATGTTGGTGAAAGCAAACGATTTTGTTTTTTGTGAATTAACTGAGAGTCCTTGTGAAATGTACCACTCCTCTACCATTCGCAGTGTGTAACGTATGATGCCTGCCACTACGCCCGGGAATTTCCCTTTAGCGACTATAACATCATCAGCGAACCCATGCGTATATTCCATAATGATGATGAGATCATCCACGACCAAGCTCCACAGCAGTGGTACATGAACTTCATTGAGCCGATAATTCGTACACGGTAACGTGCGCACGTTTCTGACGCAGATCAGGAATAGGCAGAACAGTTTGCCGACTAGTTCTTCGAACTGCCCATTCACACTACAAGGAGTTCGCCAAACTATCGCTCGGAGTTCGGTGAACTCCAATCGTGTGGACGCACCTTTATGCAATTCTCATTTTCTTTATTTGTTTTAGTTTTAGTTTATTTTAATTTTTTTTTTGGTTATATTCATTCCTATTTTTATTTGATATGTATGTATGTTTTCCTGTACTTAGGTCTAATTGCCTGTTGGAAAATAAAGTACTATTACTATAATATACACAAGAGGAGTACTTTTAGCCGATAAGGTACAATTACAATTAGGAATGCACTAATTATAGTATTTAAGTTAATTATAATGTAAGACATGTATTTACCTTAAAAATGTAAGTACATCAATATATTTTAAAATCGAACATCAAGGTTTTTATAATAGACGTTTGATATAATAATCTTTGTAAACACGTCCACTGTGAACCACCCGTGCTCCAAGGATTGGATAAACATTTATATTTTCTGAAATTCGAAAGCTAGTAAATAAGCGAAATCGTCATATCTATGGACAGACTATAATAATCTTATTATATTTTAAAATTCTGTAGAATATCCTAGAATGATACGATTTCACCCTCAGTTATTTATAAATGTGGATATTCTTTGATCGTGGCTGGAACTCTCACAAGTTCTAGTCAACCAATCTCTATGTATTGCACCCTTTTACACGTATGCCGCTTCATTTAAACAAACCCGACTACAAACATATTTACACAATCATTTTTTTCTATTTATTACAATCTTTATACAGAACTTACGTTGCATTTTTACAAAATATTATTGTAATTGCTTAGAATCGAACAGAAATCATAAAAGCGCGAGAAGCAATGGCAGAAGCTAAAATATTAATACAAAATTGAATCATTTAAGGGAATATCCGAAATTGCTTGCATTTTCTGTTGTTTTAGCGCGCAGAAACGATCAACGACTTAGGGTACTGCGATTCGAAAATATAATGCTATTCTTTTAATTTTTGTTTTCTTAATTAATTCCAAAATTAAAAGTTACCATCCAATGCAAGAATCTGCAGAGTGGTACCCCAGCCTTAAAAGAGATACATTGCTTTAAGTGACTCTGCCATATGTTTATTGGCCTATGACATTACTAGAGTTGGGCAATTGTCCGGCGCAGCAGATACGTATTGCGATGCGGGGCCTCAAATAATGTAACATAAATAAAGCAGATCAATCGTATTATTGTAATTTAGTATGTATTTATAAAACGTAAGTCATATTAATGGAGTTGTGTAAATTTTCCTTGGGGACAAAATCGGACAAAGCGGGCGAACAAACGGGCCACTTTGCGATGCATTCGTATTTTATATCACTAAATATTTAGATAAAATAAGCATTTTTACATTTTATAAGAAAAACAGGCACTGTTGTTACTGATTTGCAACTCTACGGTTCATCTGCTTTATTGGAGTACATGAATAGGAGCGCACGTTCTGAATACGTACCTGCCGCGTCGGAAAATTTGCCCAACTCTAGACATTACTACAACATTTATCTACGTAAACTAGAATTTACAACAGAATAAAACAAAGAATTTTTGACGGTGAATGGGCGAGCAGTAAAGTAGTTTACTACAACTCAAATCTTCACAGAAAACATGGAATATGCTACTCACACGTCCTCTACTCTGCGGTGGTGATGATTTGCCTTCGCAGTCGAAATTCATGGTCGTATTTGTACCCCTTTGTTGCATATTCTTTACTGTTAACTGTAGGACGTGGAATCTAAAAACCTGAAATAAATCGTGTGCAACTCAAATATAAGTATCAAATGATCATTCTGCTGTGAATTTCAAATTTCATATTTATTTAATTTACATTTGCATTCTAAGGAAGTTCCGCCTCTTCAAATTCTTTCAAACATTTTAAAGATCCTCACATTCAATGAATACCCACTAATTTGGGCTTAAATAATCTTTATTGTTTCTTTGATAATACAAATTAATTTGAAAGTATTGTGGGGAAGGGGGAGGGGGTTCATACAAAAAGTTAATTTGTAAATATACGCGCGTGTATGGTTTTTAATGCGTAAATCTATCGGCAAGAAATGCAAAGATCATTGAAATAATACGAACCTAAAAGGAATACATATTTCACTAAATGATAAGTTGTCTAAAGAACAGGTATACTTTTATATATTGGGAGGTTCGTTAACTGGGTAATACTTAAGTATCGTGTGAGCCATGGAAACACTTTTTAGACAGAAGTTTCATTATATAAAAGCACCCACAAAATGGGATCCTATAGGAAGGGCAGATCACATAAAAGATAATTCGCGTTGTACACGGACCGTACTACTTTTCCCAAAATTTATTAAAGATAATTCTGTGCAAAAGCAAAGTACTGATACTAATATAACTAAAAATTCATGTAAAACAAACTGCTGTTTTATGTTTTTCTCAAACATATCTTGTTTAATATTCATTTTAGGTCACGTAAAAATTAATACTTTTCTTTTTTTATTGAACATCGACTATCTTTTCAGTAATTTATGAAAAGAAAAAAAAACTGTTCTATGTAAACAATTATAAGTTTTGCTTTCACATTCTTTATATTGTCCCTTACACGGTTAGCAATATAACAGTATATAATAGTAGATATAATTATGATTTCTCTGTTTTCATCACTCAATCCGTAAAAGATTTCTAGAAAAATATCCCAGTGGGTATGTAAAAACATAGTTACGCCATGTAATATCTTTAATTGTCCATTAAGTGGATAGTAATATTGTATTCTTTCTTAAAAATATCTGCATAAACATACACTGAGAGAAATATCCTTTTCATTTAAAAGGAATTGCATTAAACCAAAAGTTTTTGCATTTTCTATATGGCCAACATGATTTGGTGTTTCCTTGAAAAAAAATATAATTTTAAATTCACGCGTTTCTCCGGAAATAATATATTTTTCGTTGAAACAATTTTAAGTGAAAGATATTGATAGTTGATTTAAACCGTCTTTGTTTTGAACTTGAAAACTATGCAGACTGGCAGAAAACCGTAAGCATTTTGATTCAAGAGGTTTTTCCTTTTCTTATAACATTTATCCATTTTAGACTTAAGCGTAAACACAACAGAATGCTGTGATCATTTTTAATTGAAATGAAAATGAATTATTTCTAAAAGCCCATGCACTAAGGAGGGATTTGCCGTTAGAATGTTGTAAGTCCTAGGAGAATTGGGAGAGCAGTGACCATCCCTAGCACCCTGCGTGCCGTTAAAGAAATCGTCCTTTCAATCGCGATGACTCCTATCAGATGTTAATCTGGTCAATATACCAGATTAGTATGTTACGATCGTAGTTTCCAGCCTATTTTATGCGAAATATTATCTGTTACTGGAATGAAATAGGAGACGCGCCACCTATGCGACAAAAATCTCTATTACACATAAGTATATCTGCTCATGTAGTACTATATGGGAGGAAAACTGCTATACGAAAATCAAATGCGATATTTATTTTTACTTTCATGTAAATATTTAGTTAAATGAATAAATAGTGCGCTAGCTTCAAATAAAACTACTAATTAATTATTTGTTTGATTGAAGACAATAATATTTTTAATATTCCTAAATCAAGTAAAAATTTAATAACTGTAACTAAATGCATGAAAATTGGTTGAAAACAACAATATCGTTTTTCTCGTGTATAACAGTTTTAAAATCTTCAAATTGAAAAGATTCCAATTATCTCTGAAATTTCTTTAACCTCGCGCGAAAAATATTCACTTTTGTTCATTATTGTTTGTGTATCTGAGGCTTATGCATGTGGGAATATGAATAAAACTAAAATACTGCCGCGTAAAATAGCACTCAGCTTGAATACAGGTGCTTGCATTTTCCGTTAAAAGGCTAAAGTTTCAAATCAATGTATACATGCGTGTCCACGCAAATAAACCAAAACGTCCGGCGAAACGTATTTAAAGTACTGTTTATAATTCAATAATACTTAAAAGAAACTAAAATATGTTGTTAAATATGTACATAATAATAACAATGTAATATGTAATGTGCATTGTCTTACTTAAACAGAAGTTATACAGACATTATAAAATATTAATCAAAACTAAGGTGCATTCCATTTAATTACGGTTTCTTTTCGTCGAAAAGCATGTACTTAAGAAGAAAATAATCTTCCGCAGAAAACAGCACGCTACTTTCAATTAAAATGAACACTTTTCTGAGAAAAGGCATTCTTTTCGTTGAACATGATAAAAACCAAAAGTTATAAAACTTTTCATTTAATGCAATCTCTTTTCTCAGTGTAGAAGTAAAATAATAATTATAATAATATTTATTTCCCAATACACATACAAAATCTGTTTTAAAATTTTTTTAAAAGAACATATGTAAATGAAAAACTGCAAGGTGGAATTCAGATAGAAAAAAATCATCTAATACAAAATAGGAAGCAAAAGCTTGGAGCTCCTTTGATTTTAAAATGGTTTTTTGATGATTGAGGGTAAATAGAATATTTCCAATATTTCTTGACTTGATTCAAAGTGTCGGGCGCTCGAGCCTACTGGTGCATGTATGTATCACTGTCCTATTTGCATAAAAGAAAAAAAAACAGGGGCATTTCATGCGCGCTATTAAAATAGATAGATTATTACAATCCTAAGAAATTATCCGCCAGCCTTGCAACAAGCAAATGAAATGTTTGTTCTGTTCGCATCTTTTCTTGTATGTTTGAAGATTCTGGTTCTTGTGGCAACGTCGTTTGGATTACGGACTTTTTTTACAAGTCAGATAGCGGTGTGTGTAGATTGTAGGTTTGTACCACCAGAGTAACAATTTACTAGAAGTTTTAAGTATCTACTCCAATAGTTAATTTTAAGGATTTGGGAATGTTTAAAAAGCATTGAGGGACTACGTTCAAGTAGTGAAAATAACATTGGTATAATTCAATATGGTCTACCTAAGTAAATTATTCATTTGGGTGATGAATAGAGAAAATCTTCGGAGCAAATCTTCTTAGGCTACAATATTTGTTAACTAAAGCAGAAAAAATGTTTTTACATAACATGCGTATACACATAAATGTAAATGCCTCTTATTTAACACAAAAAAAAATTTACTTTTGCTCCCAGTCTTTTCATAGACATAATAATTATACATAATAATTTACTTACCAACTGATTCTAATTTCCATGTGTAGCTGAGAAAGATAGACGACGAGTATCAACCGTGGCAGTGTAGCTTGGAATTATCCTGAAACAAACAAAATGGTAATAAGCAATTCTCGTTTTTCAATTGGTTTCTTCAACAAAACCATATTGACATGGCATTGGCGCAGTGTAAGTTCCTCATAATAAATTAAGTATCGCTAAAAATTATCTAGAATATATTTTATTCTAATGGTTTTATTTAAATAATTAAAATATTAATTCAATGCCTTTCTTTTATTACGAACTGGCAAAATTCGACCTCGTTACCTTTTAGTAGTTAAAGTAACCATTTTAACCTTTTGCATATCTCTTATTGATAAACGGTGGAAGCATAAATATTTATTTACCTACATGGGTAAATAATTTTGTTAGTAGTAGATGTAATCAAAATTTAAGCACCCCACGCTCTGTTTGTTGCTGTTTGACATTTCATTTCACTTTCTTATGTTTGCAGAAAGATATTAATGAGTAAGACGCTCCAGCACAAAATATTGTGGATAATGTGGGAGTCACCTTTTCGTTCAACTTTCACCTTTTATTGTTATTTAGAGCAGAAAATTTTAGCGATTACCTCCCGTAGAAAATCAATATAATCGCATGTATTTTTAGAACCAATTAACTATTTTTGTATTCGCGTTAGAAGAAAATACGAAGAATCTTAAACATGCAAGCTGTGTTGAGTAGACTTCTTTACACTATTTTAAATGTTATTTACTCACAAGTATAATGCTAACGACTGTTGGAAAGTTGATAGATCTATAGACAACACGGTTATTCTAGAATGCCATAAAATGGCGTAGATACTAATCGATTCTTACAACAAAGAATTTTACAACGAATTTTGAAACGTGATCCTGTTTTCCAAATAATAATGAAACGAAGTTCTAATCCCTTCATTCTCTAATTTACCATCATAAGTTCTTAATATTATGAATGAGTCATCTCATATATAATAGTTTTGTATACAGGCACTGATGAAAAATCATCCATACATTTAAAGACAATAGTAGGCCCAAAACTGACTCTTGAGAATCCGGGTTTCATTGTGATCCAAACTGAATGAATATAATACCGGCTAGTTTGCACATCTTAATATTTTTGTAAGTTGCCGGCTTACGCATCTTCTAATTGGTGTTGGCAAATGCTATTGATATAGATCTAAAACTATTCCTAACGTATTTTCTCTGAATTAAACCCATAATTATTTCATTTATACCTCCTTCACAGATTCATTTAATTGTGCTTCCTCCCCTAACATACACTGAAAAACCGATATATTTAAACCAACCAAATATATTTTGTTCAGCATATTTTGTTTGAAACAAGCATGTCCTTCGTTGTTTCAAATATATGCAAAAAAATGTACACTATTGATTGAAACAAAATATTAGCTTAGAAAGTTTAATATAATCAAACAAATTATTTAGTTCAGTACGGTCTTAGCACAATAATATAGTTCAACTTTGTAAAAATGTTGGATTGGTTTAACTACTTTCATATTGTTGAGACAACATCAGTACTTTGTTAACTCAAACAAATTTGCAAGATTGCAAGCTTTTTACAGTAAGAATTCAACAAATTAATGTATTTCTGCTAATAACTGTAATAATTAAAAGGAGTTTCTCCCAAGAAAAAAATTCTTCTCACGCAGGATTCGAACCTACACACTCCTGTTTACCGGACGAACGCTCTACCAATTAAGCGAGAGAGGAGCATATAGACTCGAGCCATAAATCGACGATATTTAAGAAGGACGTCGGCCTGCCAAGATCTTGCACATATCTCAAGATTTACGAATTGCTGTTTCTGAAGCAAAAAAGCTAATGTTAAGACGGGCATCGGCCTGTCGACATAGCAGTAATAATTTTATCCACCAACTGCCAACATCCAACGAGATTTACGTATAGTCGTTAATGAAATCAACAAACAAACCCTGAAATTAATAAAATCTCGTTTATTTTAGAGATATTGCAAAAATTAAAAAAATAATTGGTATAAAAAGCGATCGTATTATTTTATTATTTCTAAATTAATAAACTATAATTTAACAAACCCATTAATTTCACTTAAACATTAAGTACTCTTCGATTAACAAAGTGAATATTATTAAGAAATAAGGGTTACGCTAACCACAATTGTCGTTAATTTAATGTAATTATTATGTTCAAATTATTTTTTTTTTCCAAACGTAGCCCACACAATAGGTATATGTGATACAGCAATTGTTGTAAAGATGGCGCGTCTCCTATTCCACTCAAACACGGTTATAAAAAGTTGATTTGATGCATTTACCGGAAAAACATTGTATACCGGCAAAGGAGAATTTACTAAAGTACGCAAAATTCTACTGAAAATTCACTATTGCATTTGCGGCAAACAATATGCAATTTATGCTTTTTATAGGTAGGTTGTAGTAACACTTTACTGAATACTGAAATTTTGTGGTAAGATTTGATTTTAAATTTGATTAAGGAATAAAAGAGCTGCCATACCAGATAAGGTAAGTAATTCTGACAAAATTATTGTTTAAAATAAAAAAAAAACGCAGTAACCTCAATTAAATATTTAGTAAAGTGAAGCACAATATATATTTTACTTAAAACAAAAACATTGTTACTACAAAAAATATATATTTCAAATAAGTAAATAAATCTAATTGTTCTGTTCTTCTGTGTGTTATTTCTATTTGAGTCAATAAAATTTATTGTTTGAAGTAAATATTCCATTTGATCAATTATTCATCAAATTTTATTTGAACTAGATATATATATCTCATTATTTCAATGAAATATTTAGTTAAAATATTTTATTTGTTTAATTCTATTAAAGATGTTAAAGCAAACTAATTTTAATAACAAAATTATTTGCTTCGCCCAACAATATATTTGTTTGCCCATATTTAAACAGATTGTAATAAATATAATTAAAATATGGTTGAGTCAACCAGATGCGTTTTTCAGTGTAGGCATTCTTGTAGGCAATACAAGATAAGATACGCAGTGAATATTCTTATAATATCATTGAAAACAACGATCAACCAAGAAAAAACAATGTTTAAAATCTTAGTCTTTGAGTTGGTTTTGCTATATGCCTTCTTTAAAGGTAATCAAGGGAAGCCAGAAAAGAAATATGTTCAAAATATGAAAATCCTTTTTTTCTAATATGGTGTACTCATTATACAATCGAAGTTCTATTAGTTCCACCAAGAACAGGTCTACTTTGCTTTTTGTTGTAGAAATTATTCGTTTTAAATAAAATTATTAACATCACTGCCCGTTTATATATGCATGTTTTCATATGAGAGTCAAGAATTAACGGTTGCATTCAACTTCAACAGAGTTACAAGGGGCAATTTTAATGAACATATAATGAAAAGCAACTGTGTTTTTCACCTATAAACAAGTCGTTAAAATTGCTCGAAAACGGCGAACGTAAAATTTGTTTTTGGATCTGAGTGTGAAACATAATAAATACGTTGAGGCGTACGTGCATGTGTCTTACGTATTTTATTTCACATCATATTGTTTCGAAAATAGGCTGCTGACGTATTTACGTATTTAATGTGCTTTTTTTTTTCTTTTTGATACATTTTCGTAAATTACTGAAATATTATCGGTAATATAATACTGATTTAAAGTGTATATAGTGCATTTTAGGATATAAGGATATTACTTTTAATGTCCCTAATGGTTTTAGTGTACCTCCTGGGGCGATTATTACCTAACCCCTCCTCTAACCGGTATGGTTTGCCAGCGTACAATAGGATATGAAGCCGGAAGCCGTATTGACTATAAACTGCCCTAATCTTAAATTGTTTGTAATACACAAAATAATTGTTTTAGTTAATCAGCTGCCATTAAGTCAACATATTTTAATTTGAAAATATATGAATCATTAAAGTTAATAGTCCAGTAATTAGTAGATGTGATGATGTAGGACTAAATGTATAGTATATACAGGGTGTATCCGATATAGAGGTAAATATAATAATATGTAGCAGCTGTAATCATTTACGATCAAAAAGTCTTAATGCACAGGGGGTCTATCTGTAAGCATTAACGAGAAAAAATATTTTGTAAATGCCGTTGGCTAGAGCCGCACCTGTGCCCAACCTAAATGCTGTCCCGAGTATACCCCCACATACCACTATCATTCAGCCATTACCGCTGTTAGTTTTGTGTGGATCGCCGCTTGGAATGCATGTGTATAAAAATGCAGCGCTACACAACGCAGGAATTGACAGATATCGTGTTAACTTACGGAGAGATGGGAGGAAATACAAACGACACAATAGATTCATTTTCGCGGGGCATCATAGTAGAAAGGTGTGTTTGCAAATTTTCTGTATCTACATTTATTTCTGTGTAATTCGCTTCAATTCATTTTGCGTTATTGGATTAAATAAATCCAAAAGAAATAACTCAGAATCATGTGGGACCGTTTATTAACAACTAACTCTCGATTCGACAAAGCGAAAGAAAAATGTTTATTCTTTTTGTAACTATTGAAGTCGCATATCCGGTGAAACTCGGACGTCTTATCAGGATATTAAAATAATACTTTATAGACTTACGTAGAATGCTCTTAACAAATAAGGAATGTTTATTTTATAAAAAGAAGAAATTTAAAATGCCGAATGACGTTAAATGAATTTACGGCATACTATTAAGAATAATACTAAATGAGTGCAATGTATTTATACATAATACCACATTTAGCGGGTGCTTAACATGACGTTTCCTTGAATCAGGCCCGGACTAAAGAATTTTTGGCTCTAAATTTTACTTTTTTTTATTTCTTAATGATGAAATCCGGTTTCGGCGGGTTTGTGCTTTATATGTCGTGTAGTTAACACCCAAGCAAAATTTACTTTTTTATTTGATACACCCTGTATAACAGTAGAAGCTTTAATTATAAATTTGCAACATCATTCAGACACAAACACTGATTTGCAAGGCAACTCAAACACTGACGATAGCTTATGAAATACGGTGGACACTACCGTTCATATTAGTTCGGACTTTCAGATAAATTTAAAAAAAAAACGGATAAATATTAATCGCGGTTAAAATTAAAGCATAATAGTAAAAAAAAAGTAATTCTAACGAAAAATAAACAAGTACTTCTTAAACATTCCGTTCATCAAAGAAACCCCCTTTTGCACGAAGACTATTTGGCATATTAGTCCATTCCTCTTGTAGCACGTTCCACAGGTGAGCCTCGAAGGTAGGGCACACTTTTCGGGCCCTCTCATCCAAATTCATCCATAACAACCCGATGGGGTTCAAATCGCGGCTTTGCGGTGGACATGTCATTATTTGTAAACTACCATTATCTTGTTTTTCATTTAAGAAATGTTTACATATCAGTGCTAAAGTGTTAGCGGTTGTTGTCCTGCAGGAATACAAAATTTTCGACGATTAGATGTTGCCGCAATGGTATTGCATTTTCTTGCAATATTTCTAAGTAGGGGGTGGCCCTACTTGACGCGGCCGTTTCGGTGCGGCTCTTTCGACGGTAAGCAGGTATAATTATAAAAAAAAATGTGTTTTATATATTTAGTTTAATTTTGTATGAATATTTGTTTATTTCACATTTGACAAAGATTTTGTTGAAACCGAAGCGCAATGTATTACCTACATCTTAAGCATTATACATAGTGAGAAATTCTGGCGTGCAATTGTGGCCAGTGTAAAATTTTAGTGTAGAAAAATATACACTTTTTAGTGCTAAATCTGCACTACCCTAAACACTAGAAATTGGTAAATACTTTACCAGGACACTTGTTGAAAAAGTACACTAAAACGAGTAAACTGGTATTATATGCATTGCTGTAAGCATAAGCTACAGCTGTGCATAGCCCAATTTCAGAGCGGGATTAGGGCAGGGATGGTTGGGATGCTAACGGACAAAAAGCAATAAACTAAAAATTATATTATCAATGTCCTGTTACATTTAAAGTTGGTAAAATTTAACTTTGAATTACTTTTACTAGTAAGTACAATTTATGTTATAAGATGATTAGTTTACTGGCCTGTAGTAGCAAACACGTTAAACATATTCTACAGTAGTACAGAAATTGCCGTGAAGGTGGCGGTTCTCCTATTTCACTACACTAGCTTTCCATACTCGATATATGTTTTTTACATGATGGCAAACGTAACAATTAAATATTTATTATTTGCCAGAGAAATATTTCTTAGGAACTGCTATCAAAGCAGTTTCCCATTGTATACATGCCCTTTCATTTTTGCGAATTAACCGGTAATCTGCAATTGATATCGATTTTGTTCAAGTTTTTTCATAATTATCTTTTTTCGTAGGACCTAACAAATATTTTTTAATTACTATTTAACAGAATAATTTAAGATTATACAATTATGTAGAGTGTAGAAACAGTTACACTAAATTAATAATATCACACTAAAAGTGTACAGACTTTACCATTTGTGAAGGGTACTTTTTACACTTACTGTTTACACTAGGTTCAGGTACATTTTTTAACACTATTTAGAGTGGACATCCCTGTACAAATGCTAGTGTATTTCTAGTGTTAAATAGTGTAAAAAGTTTTTTATTGTGTAGAAATATGCATTTATTAATAAATACAAGAAAAGATATATATTTAAGGTCTATATAATTATTAACCTTCCTTGATGTTAGGTTTGTTCGAACATGCAGTTCGCGAACTGCATGTTCGAACAGCCCTTCTTCCTTCTTCCCCCGAATCTTAGTAGTAATAAGTGCAGTACTATGTTCGTAAACGTTAACATTTTTAACGCTTCCTCTCTTCCGGACACTGTGAAAAAAATATCATTAAGAAAATCATACTCCAGCCCCCTTTCACTCCACCCACCGTTAAAAAAATATTTGAAATATTTGTAATGCACCCTATCCCCGCATTGTGAAAAAAAATAATTTTATCTTAAAAAAAATCATCTCTTTCCTCCTTTTATCCCACCCGTGTAAAAAAAAATTAAAACAGTTTAATGTATCTTCTCCCCCGGCATGTGAAAGAATTTCACAAATGAATTTATCATTTGCAGAAAATTTACCCTTTCCCCCTTTGTTGCGTTAAAAAAAATATTATTCAAAACGTTTTTAGTGCATCCTTTCCCCCAGTGCTGTGAAAGAAAAATATTAGTGAAAAAGCATTCGCCTCTCCCGTTCAATGTAGCCACCTTTCTAGGTCACTTTGATTTTTTAAAGGCGAGTATAGGAAAATATTATATGTTTAAAGCTAAAAAACATTTACATACTTATATTGGTAATGCATATTTGCAATCTGAAGTTCTCGCAAATTCCGACTTCCCGATAAGCATCGGTACGGGCAATCTTGTTCCGAAAAATAGTTCAATCAAGCGAGGCTACCCAAATCGCCTGAGTTAACGAGTATGAATATAATATAAACAAGAAAGACTTATAGGTAAGAAAGGTTTTGTATTCACTCCAAAAATTCGAAATATGGTTTTCAAAGAAAATACATGTTTTAAGGTTACTTAAATCTAAAAATATGGTTTTCAATTAAACCTTATTTTTCTTGAGGCACTAAAAGGGCCAACGCCGAAACAGCGCGTGTCGAAATGGCCACCGCCGAATCGTATTAAACCCTTCTAAATTATCCCCTTTTCGCAAAATACCTTCGATTTGCTTTAAGTATCCTATACCGATGTAGGAAAAACAACCCCAAACAAGCACAGAACTTCTTCCTTGCTTGACAGTTGGCACTACACAATCCTGAAACGTTCACTAACCTTTCGCTCTTCTTACAAAAACGCGCCTTGATTGTCTGAATACCTCAAACTTTGACTTATCAGTCCATAGCACCTTTTTCCTATTATCCGTTGACCAATTTCTATGTGTTTCATGCACAAGCAGGTTTATTTAGAAGCTAAAGCATTTATCGATACACAATATTCTTTCGGGTGGCCTGTCCCACCCCAAAGAGTATTGTAAATTTATTACCTGCAATATTATCTCAAAAATAATCCTATTTGTGGGGGGTGAGGATTATTCTGGAAATTACATAATGGGTCATAAAATATAAGAGGTTTTTTAATGTAATTGAAGTGTTTGCCTATACCATTGGTTGTGAACTTCATAAAGGACCTAATGTAATACGGTATTTATGTATAACCCAAATTATATTATCTTTTAGTATGTAGAGTTTTCAAAATTACATTTTTAAGTATAAGTACTGCTACGGAATTCTTTTGTATGAACGTTACAAAAGCATTCCGTAGCAGTACTTATACTTAAAAATGTAATTTTGAAAACTCATTTGTGTATTACAAACTAATTAGTTAAGCTTCATATTTATGTGTCTACTATGTATATACTGCTACACGACTTTATAAATAAACCGGATGTGTATTCTTTACTACAATCTTTTAGGGTCGTAATTGGTAATCCATAGTCAATACGGCCCATTAGCCCATTAGCAGGTAAATCCTACCATTTAAATAAGTGGTCAAATAATTGAAACGAAGAGTAGATGAAGATGTTATGTTATAAAATCAAGGTTTTACATAAACTAAGGTTCTTCCACCTTCAAACTCAAAAGTAGTGTAACATAACCCCTTCATACATTCACAAATTCACACATTTCACTTGCTATGTGAAAGATGAGTACATAACACCTCTCATTCATGCAAAGAGGCAGTTTTTCAAAAATGCGTCCACACGAAGTGATGGCAAAATCATTACAGACGTTCACAGTGATATTTTCATACCTTCAAATGAACTACACCGTTATGTTGTAAGAACATTGAAAATTTCATATTATTGTTAACCAAATGTTCTAATTTGTCTTAAGAATGATTTTCGTAAAGATTTGAGTCAGTTGTATTATAAAAACCTTTCAATTTTTTTGCTTAGCACGTTAACCGCCTGTAATTAAACTGTATACTACAAAGCCGTATTATTATATGGTGGTGCTTAACGTGGTAAAACCTATTCATGTACTACCTTTAACAAATTAAAAGCGAATTGAAGCTCCATAAATCTTTGATTATTTATGCAATTCAGAATTGTTTGCAAATAATTTTTAATTACTATTTCGGTGCCCTGTAGTTTCGATTGCATTAAAAATCAAAGATTTGTGGAGCTTAGGTTCGCATTTAATTTGCTAAACATGGTACTTTAAACATTTATGAAGATAGCAGCACTTGTCTACTATATCAGGAAACTGCTACAAAAAGTAGCAGCTTCTTTTGATATTGAATAGCTGCTACTCAAAATTATCAGTTTGCTTCGTAGCAACCCATCACTAATAAAAATACATTTACCTGAATGTTTGAAAATTTTTGCTGTGTAAGTAACCTGTTTGTCAAGTATCGTGAAAATTGGTTAGCTTTCTTTTGAATTTCGGTTAATTGTGCCATGTTATAGCCCAAATCAATCAACCTAAAATTGGTACAGTTATTTTTAGGTGGATTGACGAACTAATTGTGACTTTCTAACAATTACTAAAAGCTAAAATTTCAATTAGATCTTAATATTTTGTTTCACTTAAAAACAAACCATATTGTGCAGCAAAAATAATTTCCATTTTGCGTTTTTACTTTTCAAGACTATAACATTTTTTGAACCAACTAATTTTCATATAATATGCATGATTTTCTCTCATAAATATACACAGAATAGGTGATATAACTGCTGTATGACCTCAATCAATTTTGTATACAAATAACTCCGAAAAAACGATTAAATCTCTTTTTTTTGCTAAAATTAAGCAAATCTTTATATTTGAATGTAGCGTTGAATTTGAAACAACATTTATTGATAAAAGAATCTAAACTCAAAAACTGAGATACTGTTAGCGTAGATTCAAATTTTTGACCTTCCCTCGTATAAAATGTTTTTTTTTGGCAGATTTAATAACTGTTATTTTAGTTTCAAGGCATGCAGAGATGATTTGTAAGAAAAAAAGGTTTCCTAAATTCAATAACAAAAACAAATTCCCATGTGCTGCGTACTTTCTGCCGGTCACTGTATATTTAAGTGGGGTTTTAAAGAGTGATTGTAAAAAAAAGCGATGGGGGCTCGTTTATAATTAATTGAAGATACGGATGAAGGTGCTAGGACGCATTTTAAAAACTGTCTTTTTTGCATGAATCAAGGTGTTTTGTACCCATCTTTCACATAGCACCATCGAAAATTCCAGAAATTCAGGAACACTCGAGTCTTGCGAATGTATGAAGGGGTTATGTTACAAAACATAACCACACACTACTTTTGAGAAAAATTAAATAAAAACACTTAATTTCTGAAAAAGTTTGACTTTGTAACATACCACCTTCTCCACTCGTGTCTTCAATTGTCAATCGTTCTTATGCAATAGCATAAGAAACGAATTGACAATTGAACATAGATGACATGATTGACATAGATGTTCGCCTTCAAATTGTTACAATAGCTGTCATGTAGTTACACTAAGACGGATTACACAATAAAAACACAGAGGTCACTGGAAGAAAAAATGTTTTAAATCAAGTATGGGTAACTTTGAGATGTTGTGGGCCAACTTTAGTGTTTAATACATTCGCGGGCCGCGTTTAAACATAGTGCATTTTAAATGTAGTGTTCATAATTTTTAGCGATAGATATCAGACATGAAATAATACGACCATGTTACTATAATGCATTTATTAACATAAGAAAATGAAATGAAAAAATAGGTACAACATTATAATTAAATCGTAAAATTTGGAATTATTACAAACACGAAAGTTAAATAGCGACAACGAAATCAATGAGACCTTGAGCTTGAATTTGGGAAACTAATCCGATGGTTTGGATGAATTCCACTTGTACAAAGACGTAAGAATTTCGAATTATCGTCAGTCGTCTTTGTACGATGTTTTCGATTATTAACTTTCATCATTGAAAGAACTGTTCGCATTTATAAGTACTGCCAAACGCACAAATCAATCTTCTGCGAATTTTCTAAGCTCCGGAAAATGGTCTTCTTCGAGGTATTTTTTTGTAGAAATCGCACAACTCCACGTCTTCAAATTTAGATTTTAGGAGTGAGTTTTCTTGAAGCTCGATCAACTCGATTTGCAAGTGTATTGGAGCATTTTGTACATTACTTTTGTTGGAGTAGCTAATTAAATTAAAAACTGTCTTCCATGTTTTTAAGATTCGCTAAATCTGTTCGAAAATTGCTCGACAGTAACTTTGAGTTCTTCAGCATTACTGAGCATAAGCAGTATTTTCATACGCAGAGAGCGTGGTGAAATGGTAATTGTTACCAGAGAGCAACTGTGCCTCCCACAAGCGGAATTTGTTTTGAAAACGCTTTCAAATGCTGTACAATTCATTTATAACTGTCCTTGTTTTTTGAAGTTTCAAATTTAATTCATTCAAAGATAGCCTGTAAGGTCGACCAGAAATACACACGCTTATCCATTTTGGGTCACTCAGTTCAGATTAGTGGTTTATCTTTATTTGCATAAAATTCTGCCTATCTCATTCTTAGCTGGTAAAGCGTTTCAGCATTTTTCCTTTGCTTTAATCATCTGATTTACAATTATGTTACGTTGGTCATATTCGGCGATATTATCATCCAAAAACGCCTTGAACTGACGATGGTTAAGCCTCGGGATCGAATAAAATTGATGGTTTTACTCCCAATTCAGTAACATTCTGGAGTGGAATGGACTTACAATACAAGTTGTGTTGGTGGATAATGCAATGAAGGACTATCAAATCATCTTTTTGCACATTTAATTCAGTTGTTGTGAATTACCTTTTCATTAAAAATGTCCTCTCCTGTAGTGGTTCCTTTTAGCGGCTTGTAAGGAAGCAATATCTCGAGTAAACGGTGAACTCTTTATCAAATCTCCAATAAATATAGCCAGTTGAGCTGTGTCAGACAAATCGGTGCTCTGCCAGTGAGGCGGCAAACATCAAAGGCTTTAATGTTTGCCGTCTCACTCTTTGATAATCGCCGCCACTCGGCTTGCTCGCTCACTTGATTCCGGAGGAGCAAGCGACAAATCCCATATCACTCGATCTTCCTCATTTGGAGTGAATATGAGTAAGTAGCGTAATATTTTTTTTAATTGGGTTTCTCAAAATGTCTCGCGGACCGGATCAAATCTTACAGCGGGCCGGTAGTTGCCCACATATGTTTTAAATAATATTTATTTTTTGGTTCTATATACGATACAAAACAGCATCTAGTCCACCAAGTCAAGCAACAGTGGAAATAACCTTTGCTTATACACTTATTTCAAAGATTCAACAACAAAGAAACTAATCTGGGTGTCAAGACAATTCATCACAACCTATGATAGGTTATATACTCGGCGCCGGCGGTTACAGATCCCTACTAACCTCGTAAAATAATTTAACACTCCGGCGTTATTATTGATAATTAAAATACGTAATTCAGCAGGACGAACCCTTACATAACTACTTAGGCTTCAAATTGTTTAAAACTTACAAAAGGTATATTTTTTTTCCTTTATTTTTCCTTTTTATTAAGTAAAAATAAAAGTTCAAAATCCTTTGTTGGTCTAAAACAACATGTCTGTAATCGTTCGTATAGATTTAGATATAATCCAACAAATTAGAAATGACTTAGTTGTTTGTAAATTTAACCGACGGCGCCATCTATTGATTCATGCCTTTTTAAAGAGCCCTCTAAATTATATTTGCTACCACTTTTACTAGGATCGCTTAGGTTAAGAAAGTATTAGATAGATACAAATGATGTATCTAATTCACGAATATAACTATACATTAATCACTGAAATGGCGATTCAGTTTCTTAAGCAATTTCTCCTGCATGTTTGTTGGAGGAAATACAAGCGAATTTATTGGGAGTTTTTTTCTGAGAAAAAGTGAGAAATTCTACTGGAGAATAGGAACTATTGGTTTTGTAGAAATTTTTGAATTGGTAGTATAATTTTTTTTCCCGAAACTTCCATTTCCTGAGATTCAAGAATCACCCCCCCCTGGAAAGTTTTCCTAGTGAGTCAAAAGAAGTGACGTGAGCTGAACTGAGATTTCCAAAGCTCGATTAGAAGTCCAGAAGAAGAAAATACCCACTTTCCACAAAAATAAATTTTGTATTGTACATATAGAGGTGTTATACGGCTAGTAAAATGTATAAACTTCATAAACCGTCTCATCACTTCGAAGGGATTAAACCCGTGTAAGAGGTATCGCTAATCGCTTATTACGAATTGGAGTAAATCTGCCGTACGCATATCTACATTGTTCCCACGGAAATTGTTTGCCGCCTGTTGGTTAACAGCGCCGTGACCCCGCCGTGGCATTGCACCCAATTGTGCCGATCCTTCTGAAGGGTTCCCTGGAATATAGGGCATTGTGTCAGATCGATACTTAACATACGCTCATCCTG
Source organism: Protaetia brevitarsis (assembly GCA_004143645.1). NCBI lineage: Eukaryota > Metazoa > Arthropoda > Insecta > Coleoptera > Scarabaeidae > Protaetia > Protaetia brevitarsis. The sequence continues at coordinate 426,844 of RXPK01000327.1, read as the reverse complement.
AACTTTAGCAACATACAAAGTATAAGCATTCGTCTCGATATCTGATTATCGAAGTGCAGCTCGTCCCTTTCGGGTACATAAATTAGCATTTTTTAGGATCAGGCGAAGCGAAACGATCCCCGCATTAAAGTATATTTATAGTGTAATAAAAACGTCTAAGACCGCGTATTTAAACAACATATTCCTGTTGTAGTTCAAGTGTTTCATTAAATAAGCTGCAGATGAAAACGAATCTATTGATCTATATCATCTATATGTTAATTATAAAACAAATTATGTTGTATGCAATTAATATTTTATAGTGGGAACCATATACATAGATAATAAATGTGTTATATAGATATATATAGATGGCAATGTTAATACAAATTTCGCTAGTTAGTAATCACATAGCGTTACGCCATTCGAACCAAAAATTACGAGCAGGAAATTTGCCCTACTGACTACCTTCCATATTTTTTTATGAAATATGCATATAGAAATCAAAGTAAAGACCATAAATTGAACAAGATTGTAAGATGTTAGGTATTAGAAAAAAAAAACCAGGAAATGCGTTCTATCCAATCCTTTAATTATTATTATTATTATTACAACCGGTTTCGGCTCTAGGCCATCATCAGGCGTATAATACGTCAGTAGAATTTTAAAGACTTATATTAAAAAAATTACTGCAATTTAAAAACAACAGTTTAACGTGTTAACATGTTAAAATATCTTTTACTGATTTGTATGTGTTTTGTATACTTTAAATACGAAAACGGAATGGATGTGTGTTGTATAGTACAATCTGTTAGCAATTTCATTATTGTTTTGTGTAATGTTTCATTTTTATTTCTATTTTCACTTGTAATGCTGTTTTTAAATTGTGATAAATTTTTTAACATAAGTGACAGCTTTATGAACTCATTTCCTGGTTTTTTCTAATACCCAACATCAAAATTCACCAATCCAGAACTTACAATAACTTAAAGACTGTAATATTTTGAAGTTGCACATATTACATTTTTGCTCAATTACTTTCATCTTTACATTTACTAGAGTGCTGTCCTTTAATCCGCTTCTAACGTGGGCGGATTATTGGGCTACATGAAGACAGTGTTTCTTTCCTTCCCAACAATTACCCAGACAGTTAATGGTAATGGCTCCACAACATTATTAGAATTGATGAAATGCAAGTCAAGATGAGGCACGTAGATCAGGCTCAGGCGCATGCAGAAGAACTACTCCTAGAAGATCTTCTGAAACGTTCCATGGTCGTACAACATCATCACATACAGTATACTGACGAATAGTGTTGCGCATCACTACCGATCTTTATCAGTGCTTCATTAGGTTAGCACCACTCTAATACTATAAGAGATAAATCATCCAACAAGCCTCTAAATTCATTCTGAAGAAAGTGTAAAGTGTTCCTGTGGGATAAGCATAAACAATTGCGGGCCTAAAAGCGTGTTGCCAATAACACCTCCTCATACATTAATCGACCAGGACCCTGATAATTTATACTTTCAATAATACGCGGATTAACTGTGGGATAATAATGAAAACTGAGAAGTTTTCAGAGAAAACCAGTACGTCATTTATCAGAAACAAAGAAAAGCTGTTTTTCTTTTAGACGAGATTAAATATCCAAAATATATATTTCGCCAACATTTATCGTTATTTCGGTAAATTCCTCAGTTCTAGCGATTAGCATTCTTATCCTAAACAATATTTTATTGAAGAAGCCTGATTCTCTTCGTACTATTTTCAGTGCTGATTTTCTAAGAATCAACTTTCGATCAAAACCACGGCGATCTAGTACTTGCACGAATTGACAATGATAAGGATAGAAGGTACTTTTATTTAAAATGCATTATGCATATGGCAATAAAATTCCTATTGTGTCTACAATCGCCATCTGCCTGCTACCAAGAATTAGTTTTCTCAATTGGTTGCAGTTTTAGGTCTTTCCTTGTTTCTTCTTCAATGCAACAGTTAATAGATATCGATTGGTACCACTGACTTTTGACAATACAACTCAGTCTTAAGTCTATGTCAAGGTAAATATTTTGATAATGATTTTGAGTCATTAACAATTAAAGCAGCAATAGAAATATCGGCAAACTTGCTTTTTTAGGTAAATTATAGGTTATTATGCGTACTTTACATTGGAGTAACTGTGAGATGAGCAAAAATGTTATGCGCTTTACCGCACTAGGACGATAAAATGATCCTATGTACAGTGTACTAATGCTGACAAGCAATGCTGTATTTACTGTCGAAGGCAAAAAAAATATAAATACAATCAAAAATCTATCACGTAAAATATTTGTAAACCTCCCGCTAACTCCATTGTTAAAAAAAAATAATTAAACCATTTACAAACAAATTTCATCCTCTCCCATCCCTATACTAAAAAGAAAAAAAAAAAATTATCATATAAAACATTTCCGGCATTAATATTTACAAAAGCTCATTAAATCAACTACAATTTCTATATCTTCTCATTTATATGTATATGTATTATAAATGTTAGTGTCATGTACGCTCGTGAGCATTCGGTCTGTGCACGTGACCGTGAGCATCTTATTCAGTTTAGCGCACTCGTGTGCGGTACCACTTGAAAAATATTTATTACTTAAGCATGCGAAGGTGACTAGTATGAAAACCGCACGCGCTCATGAGCTGAAAATGAACTGTGAGTCGTTTTGTGTGCGCACGGGAGTGAGCCTTTCTTACCCTGGAATTTTCGTATTTTCTTATCTGATTTTTACAATTGTCAAGTGTTTTACACGTCATAGATGACTGCCAAAACTGCTCATCATTTGAAAAGGCGTGCCTTTGGATGCCATCGGCTTATGCAGGTTGAAGGTTTGTTGGGGTACTTACCGTGTAAAATACTTGGCGATTGTAAAAATCAGATAGGAAAACACGAAAATTCGCTGTGGACGACATTAATTTTGTCGGGCAGTGTATATCACAGGTAAACAAACTTTGCAGCGGAAGTACGAAAAAAAATGAGATAGGCTAGCTACTTTTTCGAGATAAAAACATTGGTGAAACCAAATTTTAAATTTATTTACCGTTTTCAAGATATTTAAAAAAAAATATTATCTTCAATTTCTATTATACCATATAACTTTCTTATTATTTAAAATTTCAAACAATAGTTTAGATAATTCTGCGCGAGGAGAAAAAATTACCTGGAAAAATTCCTTAATTATTACAGTTAAAAGCAGAAATTTATTAATTTGTTAATTTCTTACTGTAAAAAGCTTGCAATCTTTGCATATTTGCAGTCCTGCCGGCCCTTCAAGATCTAATATCGACGTGTGTTCGGTTAAACGCTCGAATTGGCATCCTCTACTAGCTTAATTGGTAAAGCGCTCGTCCGGCAAATAGGGGGATGCAGGTTCGGATCCTGCGTGAGGAGAAAAAAATTTTTTTGGAAAAAATTCCTTCTAATTATTACAGTTAAAAGCAGAAATTCATTAATTTGTCAATTTCTTACTGTAAAAATCTTGTAATCTTTGAATAGTTTAAATATTTTTAACACAGTTCTTTATTTGAGATTTAGAAATGAAATCTACTTTCTAAGAATCCTATAAAATTTTTAGTTACGACGTCATATTATTCTTCTTAAATGCAACCATATATGTCATAATCAAATAACGAATTTTGCGGGCTTTATAAAAACATATAACACTCTATATTTACTGTAAATATCAAACAAGAGTTTTTAAATTTCTAATACTTTTCTAGCGTGCGATGGATACGACAAATTTATAGAAAAAAACAAAACAGCGCCTTAACAATCAAGCAAAATAATAATAATGACAGAGATATTATACTTTCTACTGTTTGTCTCAAGCTATATGTATTAGTGCGGACGTTGTCGTTTAAACACGTGAACACTAGTATCAAAAACTAGCAGCCTTCGAATTTTAAGAAAATATAAATACAATCCCTACAGAATTGGAATTAATCATTTTCTCTATCTCAAAGATTATGAAAGAAGGATCAATTTTTGTCGGTGGGATATACGAATGTGTCAAAAAAAAATCCTAATTTTAACTGTGTAATATGAATGATGAAGCTCATGTCATGCCACTAGCGATAGCATATTTGATAGGAATAACCACTATTGGAGTGACACAAATCCCCATATAGGTAGACCCATTCGGAGGCAAGGACGATTTGATTCTAATATTGGATGTTTTTTTAAAAAGATTGCAGATTTCTTTATTTTATTATGATGGTAATTTGACAGCTAGACAATATATTGAATTGCTAAATGCTCATTTGATAGACACTATTTTTTATTGAAAACACCCTACAGCTTTTAATACACAACTAACTTTACGAAGGTAATAGTACTGCGAAAATCGCCAGACGTCAGAAACCGGTTAACCGATTTTTCCTAAAACCCCGTTTCACTAAAACCGGTTAATTAATTTTTAGTTAAAATCGGCTTTCGAAACCGGTTCAATGAATAACGTATCTTCTGATTTTGATTTTGAAAACCGGTTTTGCTTTAAAAAACCGATTTCACTGGTTACGCTTTTTGTTTTGAAGAGGATTAATCGCCATACCTAAAACCGGTTTCATATAAAAACAACGACTCGCAGTACTAGAAAATAATGACATAATCCTAAACATTCACGGTACACTATTTTTTAATTAGGAAAGCAATATTAAAAAAAAAAAGCTGACGCTTACTATTTGACAGGAGAAATCAATTAATTTGTTGGCTGTCATGACACTGCTGATTTTTTTCATAAGTCTAGTAGCTCTGGACTGCCAATCTCATTTTATCGAATTTCCATTACAAAGTATATTTACCTGTTGTGTACATCCAATTTGGTCCATCCTGTACACGCGTCTTTTTCAAACAATGCAACATATTTTTTCGAAAATCAAAGATATTAACGAGTTTAGGCCTAATCAATGTTATATCTTATTTGTTCAAAAGTTATTGATATTTTTAAAACTGGAATAATAATAGGGTATATTATTTAACAAAACAAAATTGAAGGCTGTAGCGAGGTTACACAGGCTGTACAAATGCCGATAATTCTAGGTTATAGAAAAACACTTTTTTTCATATATGTTACTGTTTCCGAGTTATAGAGGAATTTTCTATCAGTGAAACTCTCATATACATAACCTATTCCATCGACGGTTAGTAGATTCTTCAAAATTAGATTTAACCATAGTCACAAAGTTAGTATAGCAACACTCTGTATACCGAAAGTACTGTGAGCGTCAAGATATTTACCTCAACGAAATCTGAATTGGCTAAAATCATCCCACTAGTTCTGTAATCAAATTTACACAAGAGCATTGAAAAATTATAATGAGTCATTTTGATGTGACAGTCTGTATAACTCTTGCAAAGTTAACATCTCTCGTTAAGCATGCGTGTCTATATAATTTTAAGGTTTCAATTTTCTTACCGTGTCACGATGTAAAAAAATCGCGAAATAAAATTTCACAAAGCGCCGTACGAAAATCATCAAGAAGACGATTCCCTTTGATCCCAAATCGAATTAAGTTCAACCGAAAATCCACAGATTAACGTCACAAACACCGATCCGAGCAGTGTCGAACAAAACGCCCCATGGGATGGATATAGAGTGTATATACCCCAGAACGTTCGATGGTGGCGGGCGGGCGACTATCGAATCGCCGACCGCCTATTATGTGCCGCCGATGTTGGAATTGTGCCACGCTCTCTCGGGGGTTGCTTCTAACAACATGCAAGCGGTACGCCGTTTTCACCTGTTTAAATACCCCGAAACGGCCGGCCGCCGTCGAGTTACCAATGAACTTGACTTTCAACAGCCCCCGATATTCATCACAGTTTCGATCCGTTACCGTTGGTGCTTGAAACACATATTTTTTTCCTAGAAATCACGTACCTACGCTGCCTAATAACAAATTATCGATTCATTCGGCCCAAACTGCTTTGTCAACGGTGGCACATAAATTTCTGTTGTGAGGGTCACACTCCCTTTTATTGGGGTTCTTCATGTATATATTTCTAGCGGAAAAGTATATCAAGGGAATGTATAAAACGACCTTTAATAGACGTTCAGATGATATTACGATAATTTTATATACTTAATGGACTTTTATCGAAATCACCAACTTTATTATCAAACATATTTTTTTTAATAAACAAAAAATATCTTGAATAAGATTATTTAATTTAAGATTAAATAACAAATTTATTAGGGCTTCATCCAAAAACATTAAAAACCAATTAAATCAAATACTGACCTTTCAAGATACCATACAAATAAATTGTTACTCATATTTCATGGAACCTTCATAAAAAGCGTCCGTCAAATAGCAATCCATGGACTAGTGCGTAAAGCATTAAATGTATGCAAATGCATTGACACTCCTGATAACATTAAAAAAAACAGAGTAACCAAACGTTATAATACAGGCTATTTAATTGGGAGGAAATTTCTCTATAACTGGTAAACAATAACAGATACGAAATAATTATTTACACTGGGCAAAATGTGTGTAAGATTAGGTATAAAAGTAATAATTATCTGAAAGATTCCCCGATTTCTTACATAAAAAATACAGTTTCACCTGAAATATTACGATAAAATGGAATTTCATGAATAAGATTTATTTATACCTATTTGTCACTCTAACTAATTTGAATATTCAGTAGTAAAATTGTTACAGCGATCGCAAAATTTATGTCATATTTTAAATTCATTTCGGTAAATATTAATTTTATCTACTGACATGAATTTTAGGTGTTTTGCTTCTTTTTTACAATAACCTGCAAATTCGCGTTTTGCGCATTATACCTTACGATATAGATTACGTCAATGCGTTCATCTGCAAGTTCCAGTGAAAGTGTTACATCACAACTCAATTTTAAGTATTATATGCTTTTATTTATTATACATGCATACACTGTTGAAAATATTACGGTGTTGGCGTTAATTTCGCGCTAGTCAAATATTTTAGTGTTGATTTTTCCAAACTTTGCCAGACGAGTTGACTACGCGTATTTAATAGAACAGAAATTACTAGAATTTCGTGTGAATTCTTTGTTCAGATATGAGGATTGACTATTTTTCTAGACATTCAGAAGCGTCAACCAACGAGAATTTTTCCCTCGGATAGAAATATAGAAACCCCACCTATTCTAATACAGTATTGCATTATACGCACCACCTGCATTGCACGTGTATCTGTTTTCGTGTTTGATTCTCCGTATTAACATAATATCCAAACAAACCACCAAATGTGACTGACTTGCAAAGTGTAACCTCGTGTTCTTAAACGTTAATTCCAGTGGGCATAAAAAATTTCAACATCTTAAAGATGTATTGGGAACATCTATTTACGCAATTAGTTTAGACTTGAATCAAATAGCATAAACATTCACTTAATTTATAATGGTTCTCAAAAAATCATTTTAAAATTGGTACGTTTAGTTGAAACCAAGACTTGTGAATGAGTGGTTTTGCATATTTATAATTGAGAAAACGTCTTAAAGAGAGAATATTATAGCACTAAGGAATAGGAGTTGCATATTAAGAAGACGTTGTGTTTAGAAAATGGTGTTAAAACACCCAATAGATCGCATTCATTTAGTTAAACAGCTAGTAAATTTGTCTAGTCTAGATCAAATAAAATGTGACTAGAAGTATTTTATAATTCCACCTGTCAGTTGGACAAAATAACCCCTTAGCAATAGACAATACTTGACTATCTTTGCTCTTCAAATTTAAACTTCTATAGTTCTCGACAAAATAACACGAAAAGAGTGTGGACCTCTTCTGACTATTAAATTAGTCAAAAAAGTGTTAAAATTTTCAACAGTGTATATGCCAATATTGTCGACCCTTTAAGAAGAACACTCACCCGGGAGTTAGTCTCTTTGACAATGACTTATTAGGATTGTATTGTCAATAATATAGTATTTCAACAAAAAAAAAAAACACATGTGTAATGTGCATATTAGCTAATTATCGCAAGTCCGTTTTTATCGAGTGTCACTGCGGCTACTGGGTTGGGGGACTGGTTTGCACACTGAGAGAAATATCCTTTTCATTTAAAAGAAATTGCATTAAACCAAAAGTTTTTGCGTTTTCTATATGACCAACATGATTTGGTGTTTCTTCGAAAAGCAATATAATTTTAAATTCCCGCATTTCTTCAGAAATAATATATTTTTTCCCAGCAGGGAGGAAAGTCTCCACTTTCCTCCATCAAATGAGGGAGGAAAAGTAAGTGGCATTGACATAATGAAACTGTACATCTTATAATATGTGGCATTATTGATAGATGGCATTAGTACATTCGACCCAGTCTGAGTCCATTTATGAGATAATTGCTAAATTATTAGGTATTAAATTTCAATTAAACCATTATTAAACACTTTTAAAACGACGCTAACTTGAGAGTTCTCAAAAAATATTTGACCGATTAAGCCTACTATCTATCATGTCACTTACAGGTATGTCTTTATTATTTTTAGACGTTTAGTTAAAATTGGACTAGCTGGGAAAAATAGTATTCAAACCACGTGAGGAAAGTGCTATTGCAGGTCTTGGGCAATTATATATAATATTTGCCCGTGGCTTGCAATAGAGCACTTTCCTCCCTTGGTTTGAAATATACTATTTCGTTGAAAGAGTTTATTCTTTTGAGTGAAAGATATTGGTAGTTGATTCAAGTCCTCTTTATTTTGAACTTGAAAACTATGCAGATTGGCAGAAAACCGTAAGCATTTTGATTCAAGAGGTGTTTCCTTTTCTTATAACATTTATTCATTTTAGACTTAAGCGTAAACACAACAAAATGCCCTGATCATTTTTAATAGAAATGAAAATCAATTATCTCCAAAAACCCATGCACTAAGAAGGCATTTAGAAAGCTCGTTAGAATGTTGTAAATTCTAGTTAGTATTGGGTGGAGTTGGTCGCAGTGACCATCCGGGCACTCTACTGTGCTGTTAAAGAAATCGTCTTTTCAATGGCGATGACTCCTACTACCAGATGTTGATCTGGCAAATATACCAGATTAGTATGTTACGATCGTAGTTTCCAGCCTATTTTGTGTGAAATATTATCTGTTACTGAAATGAAATAGGAGATGTGCCATCTATGCGACAATTTCTCTACTACACATAAGTATATCTGGGGCCTGTTGCATAAAAGTACAATTACAATTTACAGGTGATACTTTTGTTACAATCTGTCAAAATTTGACATATATATATATATTTTTGTAACGCCCGTAAGTCAAATTTTGACAGATTGTAAGCAAAAGTATCACCTGTAAATTGTAATTGTACTTTTATGCAACAGGCTCCTGCTCATCTGCTGTACTATATGGGGAGAAAACTGCTATACGAAAATAAATATAAATAAAATAAAAATATTAATTTTTACATTCATGTAAATATTTAGTTAAATTAATAAATACTGCGTAAGGTTCAAATAAATCTACTAATCAAATTATTTGTTTGATTGAATATAGCAATATTTTTAATTTTCCTAAATCAAGTATAATTAGTAACTGTAACCAAATGCATAAGAAATGGTTGAAAACGATCGTTTTTCCCGTGTATAACGGTTTTAAAACCTTCAAACACTATATGCTGCTGTAAAGTTCCTTGGCTTATAAGTAAATCAGCATTAACTCAAAAGATGCCAATTATTTCTGAAATTTGAAATATTCACCTTTGTTCAGGATTGTTTGTGTATCTGAGACTTACGCACGTGGGAACATGAAAAAAACTAAAATACTTCCGCGTAAAAAAAAACACTCAGCTTGAATACAGGTGCTTGCATTTTCCGTTAAAAGGCAAACCTTTTAAATCAATGTATACATGTGTGTCCACGCAAATAAACCAAAACGTCCGGCTTTTTTATTTAAAATACTGTTTATAATTCAATAATATGAACGTACTTAAAAGAAACTAAAATATGTTGTTAGATATGTACATAATAATAACAATATAATATGTAATGTGTATTATCTTACTTAAACAGAAGTTATACAGATATTATTTATTTATTTGTTGCCCAACAGATTTCTATCTAATTACAGGACAATCTTAATCAATATATAATTAAACTTAAATCTACTTAACAACCTAATCTAAACTTATAGAATGTTATACTTAAATAAGTTAGTGGCACGACCTTCAATCGAGTATAGACGTGACATCAACATAACCACTATTTGACTAAAACCCTCATATGTATAAGTAACACGTATACATCTTAACATCTAATCACAAATAACGTATACTACATGAGCACTTATTTAACAACGTGGTAAGAGGTGAGAAATGTATATCAGTATCATTATGGGACAAAGAATTGTACGTATTACATAATCGATACAGTGGAGATTTAATCATTATATTTGTTCTTGGTTTAGGACAATAAAACGTATAGTGAGATCTAGTTGAAGGCCGGGGAACGGCAAATTGAAGCAAGTGTAGTAGTTCTGGAGCGTCTATACGGTTATTAACCAAACCATGAAGAAACTTAATATCGGATCGATCACGACGCAGGTTCAGGGAGTCGATATTATACATTGCAAGTAAGGTTCTGTGGCTGAATTCCTGCACAGGGTAAATACCGTGCTGCTTGTAGTGCAAATATTTTAAAAATCGTCGCTGCACTTGTTCCATAACCTGCATGTGGCTGATATACAAGGGGGACCAAATAAGAGATGCGTACTCTAATATAGACCGAACAAAAGCAACATAAACTAACAAAATGGGCTCTAACGTGGTGAAAGGCCTGGTACTGCGAATAATGTATCCTAGCGTTTTTAGAGCAGCACTAGCCACAGCAGATATGTGATCGGCAAAGGATAACTTGGAGTCGAAGATTACGCCAAGATCCTTAAAACAAGTTGATCTAGGTACGATATCATTAACGTAGTATGTATGATGTATGGAGTGCTTTTTACGAGTGAAGCTCACAATATTACACTTGCTTACATTTATATTTAATCTATTATTAACACACCATGTCTAAATTCACTCAACTGGTTCTGAAGATAGATGTAGTCGTCAACGGTATCAATAATATGAAAAAGCTTTAAATCGTCGGCAAAAAGTAATTTTGAACAAGTCAGTATATCGCACACATAATTTATGTAAATTGTGAAAAGAAGGGGTCCTAAATTGGTACCTTGTGGTATACCAGAAGAAGGAGAGAAGTCTTGAGATTCATGACCCTCGCAAGCCACATAGTGCTTCCTCTGCGTCAGGTATGATTCGAAGAAGGCGACAATCGACGTGGATAGTCCCATTGCATCCAGCTTCCGCAGCAGTATGGAGTGATCGATACGATCAAAAGCCTTGCTCAGATCGGTGTAAATCACATTGATTTGATTATTCTTATCTATGTTTTCGGAAATAAACTGGGTAATGACTGCTAAGTTAGTTACAGTTGATCGATTGCTAATAAATCCGTGCTGATAAATTGAAATGAATGGCTTAACTTGAGAATAAATACGGGGGTATAGGCACTTTTCGAAAACCTTCGCAAAGTTATTTATGATTGCAATTGGCCGATAGTTTTCAATTAATTGGCGGTCTCCTTTCTTATATACAGCTACCAATTTTGCAATCTTCCAGAGGTCCGGAAACGTAGTAGTTTTTAGAGACAAATTGAAAAGGAAGCACAATGGTTGGACCAATACATGGGCACAGTCTTTTAAAATAAAACTAGGTATTCCGTCATTCCCCATAGTGTAGTTATCCTTAAGTGATTTTAGGGCGACAAGGATTTCAGCTTCAGTAATATAATCCACGTTGATTGTTAAGGGATTCATAGAAGTTGATGTGTCTTGCATGAGAGGATACGATCTGGGTAGATAGACCGACTGGAAGTATTCCTTAAAAGCATTCACTATCGAGGAAGGGTTGTAAAAAGTTTCACCATCAGCGTTTAAGGTTGAAGTCGGAATGCCACTATTACTCTTCCTATTGTTAATATATTGCCAAAATCGGTTAGTGTTCTTTGAGATGGCGGTCTGGGACTGTAGTATAAAGTTATTAAATAATTATAAAATATAATCAAAACTAAGGTGCATTCCATTTAATTACGGTTACTTTTCGTCGAAAAGCATGTACTTAAGAAGAAAATAGTCTTCCGCAGAAAACAGCACGCTACTTTCAATTAAAATAAACACTTTTCTGAGAAAAGGTATTCTTTTCGTCAAAAATTATAAAACTTCTCATTTAATGCAATCTCTTTTCTCAGTGCATATACACATACATATATAAAAATTATTAGAATAATTCTTACTCTTACAGGCAGATACTTGTTGTTTCTATTATATGAGTTTTTCCCTTCTCGTGAAATTCTTAGAATATATATGCATCTAGAATATTAGGGGTATATTTACGGGTAAAGACGTCATCTAAATTCCAAGAACATGAATCTTTTAAAATTATACAGAAACAATATCTGTTGGAATGCAATAATACATTATTACCTAGCGTAATGTTATTCTCTTAATTAAAGCCTTTCAATTACCTAATTTACAAATAAAGAAAATGTTCTCCTTGCTAAGGAAATTAATAATAAAATATTTAGAAATACTCCAAACCAGGCATAAATATAGTCCTAAACTATTAGTCATTGTTAAATTAGTAATTGAATTGAAGTATAAAGAAATTCGAATTATAATATGAGTATTTCTACTGCCAAATGAATAACCGATTTGAGAAATATATATTTTTTTTGTAGAACGTTTAACAAATGACTACATATTACTACTACACTACTACAATTCCATATTTATTATATTTAACACATAAATTTATTTAAAAAAGGAATAATGTGAGTTAGCTCTGAAAACAAGTTAAAACACAAAAAAAATAATAACAAAGAAACGTGTAATTAAAAATAACACGGTTGTGGAGCCTGCAAGTGAAAAGAAATATTTTCATTTGATGATGGTAACATTAGGTAAACATATTATTTATGATGCTTCTTTCAACTTGAAGGAAAATAACATTGTACGTTTTGTTAAAGCTGCTGGTCTTATTCATTACTAATAGGAAGTCTGTGAAAAGCCCCCTTCAAGCAACACGACAAAACTTCGAATAATTTATCAGATCTTATACTGAATAGCGACGCGGCTGCTTGGAAGAACGATGCAAGGAATTTCTCGTAATAATCGTGGAATTGTATGTTGATGGCCGACGTAATGATCTGATGCGCGCCCCAATTTAAACGTCCTGTATTCGTGCCGGAGAAGGAAGATTTTAAACACTAAAATCCCGTCGACGCCGTATTAAAATGATGCTTACTTGTACGACATCTGCGTTTTGGTTTAAAATAAGCGATTTTCGACATTCAATCCCCACGAACGACGGACGGCACGCGGCACAGCTGAAAACCTGTCGAGTAATTTCCATTCATAAGAAGTTGCGCGATCACTTGGCATCCGGATCGGTACGGTAATGGAGCGGATAATCCTGTACGCGCTTTCGCGAAAACAACTACCGTGCCATACGTATAGCTTATTTTTACACTACTAGAGAGTAAACTTATCGCCAACTAACATATAAATGCGTTTCACTACGGTATATAGATCGATACGTTTCACTGACGAAATGGATCTATTTTTAAACTTTGCTAACACATTTTGACACTTATCTAACCTACCCGATGGTCAAGGGAATCGCACGCATAAGTAACACATTGGTGATGCGGTTTTCACGCTCTTTTATTTTTTTTTTTTTCTGCCCATTTTAATAATTCACTTAGTCACATAACATATCGCCTTTTTAAAGGGCATATTTAATTATTTATCCTCACGATAACGAGGGTCGCTTATATCTTTTTTTCTTGGTTTTTTTTTTTTATACATTTCCCAATCGATACAATAAAATTCTTGGCGAGGTTTCAAAACGATAGGCGTTCTATTTATTTTATTCAATCAATTATGTGGGTGTTTAGACTTCATTTACCTCAAGGTATGTTTACATGAACGATTTTTGAATTAGTCGAAAATCGCTATATTCAAACCTAAAAAAATATTTCATTACTAACAAAGCTGAATACTAACAGTAATTTCGTTAATATAAAAGAATCCAAAATACCTGTAATATGCTAACAAGAGAATTATTACAATTTACGTTATTAGAACGTGAAGTTAAGCATTCCAACTGTTTCCAACAAGATACCAAATTTAAACACTTTTTATTTAAGATATAAAGATGTGCGAAGTTAGTACTGTGAAAATTGTTATCTGTGTAAAAGCTTTTTTGAGGAAGATTTATATTGCGTTCATTTTAAAAGCAAAATATATTACCCAAAAAAATAATATTTCGATAATTTTTGCCATAAGCAGTTTTCTTTATTTTCTTAATTCAATAATCCTAGAATTAGAATTAGGATTGAATTGAAGGCTATCGGTAATAGAAATTGAATACCAGAGCCATTACAAAATACCAAAATCTGTCTACATAAAGATTGCTGCAATGTGATAGTTAAAGCACAGTGCTTCTATGTTCCGAGAAGCGGAAAAATCACTGACGTATGCCCGCAGGCAGTCCACGCATAGATATTTACATACATACACAGCCCGGATATAAAAAAATATATTTTTACAGATATAATGCTTTAATTAAATTAGTAAAGTCCAATTTTTAACATCATAGTGTCATCTATTTTATCAATTTTCAACCATGAGTATGTCCGTCTCAAATGTTAGATGGCATATGGGGTGAGAATTTCTGACTGCAACAGTATAGAGGACGCGCTAGCATTTAAACAAAATTGCCAATAGATAGATATCCCCTTTAATACTTCAGTACGCCCTCGGACGCTATGCACACAAAAAAATATATTATCAATTTGAATATTTTTATTTATTCAGAAATCGAAACTTAATATATATTTAAATGAACTAAATCTTGTTAGTTAGAACATAAGAGTAAATTCTCTGAAAACACAACATACTCTTGGAACCAATAGTACAAATATTTGCGTAGAAGTATACTTCCTCCAAATAAACATTGTTATTGTTGTGAGGAATAAATCTATGCAATCATAGTGAGAAAGTCTGTAGATTCAAAATAAAATCCCTTATACGTTTGGTATAATGAATCACTATATAAAATTATTAAATGTTTTGTACTGAAAACATGAAATATCAAATTGAAATCACCATAATATTGAAACATTTGAAACGAATTTTACTCCACCATTTATTGCACTAAAACTTATCTGTCATTGGTTCCCTCTTTTTTTAGGAGGGGTTAGGGGGTTTTGCATATACATACGCTTTACTTGGCGTCACTTTTTCGAAGGTAAGTACGTACATGTTATCTAATATTAAAGGATTACTGGTTTAAAAAGCTTTGAAATAACACTTAAGAGTCATTGTGTCGATAATATATGAACATGGTAGGTATGTACATTAACAAACATATGTAGGTATTTACTAGTTATTAGTTTTCAGTAGGTAATACCAGCAAATTATTATACTGATTGAAATTGTATCAGTAACCAACACCTACTAGATACCAGGCCCAGGCATTGAGTGGGAAGTATCCCAAGAACACCGGTCGCAACGACAGATACGCATAAACATTGATGCCTCTACGCATCAATATCCTTCTCCCGCCTTCTCCCAAACATAGTAAAGCATGACAGTAAATTTATTTAATTACATGATATTTCTTTATTTATTGTTTTTCCCCTTCCGAGGTTTTTTGGTGCTACAGACACAAAATTAGCAGGTAATTATTAACCTTGAATAGTAGAAATGCCTAGATTTACCAGGTGAGTACTATCAGTTCAATATACTTAAATTTTGGAAGCATATAATGGCAATACTTTAAATAATACTTCCATCAAATGTACATAAATTATTAAGGCATAAAAATTATAGTTTCCAGTTGAGAAAATCTAAAATAATTATTTTTGTGGTGAAAATATTATATGTTCATTTAGTTGTTAGTTGTTTCGTCTAACAAATTCACAGGTTTGGAAAACTGAACAACTTTTAATCTCAATAAAAATACGTCATCTTCTTGCTTATATAGGAAGTTATATTATTTTCAATGTGATGCATTTATATTCAAACTGACTAATTATTTTTTTGTGTGTGGTGGAATGTTGCTTAAATGTTCTCTACTCTTATATTCATATTTAAAGTGGTTAGTTTAAGGGAAATCCTGTGCATGAGACTCTGGCACATAAATTATGATCGATTTTGTACGATAAAGAAAACATTTAAGTGCAAACAAATGTGATTTTAATAAATGGTTCTGAGACGTGCAAAACAGCGCAGATAAGAAAGCAAATATCTTAGGTAAGTCAAATGAGCTCTCTTATTAAATAACAATTACGTTTTTAGTTAGTAATTCCAAGTTTTGCAATATAAATTTAACAGCAAATAAATACGTTAAAAATTGACTTTCAAAAACTCCCCCCGATTTTGGGACATTCACCATTTGTAATTCTATGCTCAAAAGACGGGTAAATCAGTACGTGCAACATTTGATGGTAAAATCACTGGGTATTCGGTTCGTGCCGTAAATACATATTAACTAGCAAAATTAGAACTGTCGCCTTATTTTTCCACCAGTGTTCGGCAGTTATACAAAATTCCTAACCAAACAAATTTCTTCGAATATATTAAAATAAAACTTCTTATTAAAGTATATTAAAATTTAGATTAGAATTAAAATAATACGTATATTTTTAGGTTGCTATGAGCCCAGAATACTGTTGGAAAAGGCAAATCGGCCGGCATCAGAGCTAGCAAGTCTGGTTAGGACATCGAATGGGGGTCTCGTACTTTTAATTACGGAGGATAGCTCAGGACAGGAACATATCTCGGGAAAATCGTCGTTGGAGAAAATTTACCTAACAATTTTGTAGGTAAAAATATGGGTAAAATTAGTATAATAAACTTTGTTTAAAAATAACCATATTTTTTAGGCTAGAATTCGGAATAAAAAGGATTTTATCAAAATAGCCGTTAAAGTTTATAAAATTACTCGAAACACGTCCGTCTCCCGCGGAGGTTGGCTAGTGTGCTTTTGAATTGAAATTTTCGGACATCGACAGCGATTGTCTTCGCAAGGGCTGCAAACTGCCTCAAAAAAATTCGTTAATTTCACCGATGTGAGGGAAAATATTGACTCTTTAATATATTAGAATGCCCATGTGACCAAATAGAACTATGAAACGTTTAATCTAAATTGAAAAAAAAAAAATAATTATTTCAAAATTCTGGAATCACCTTACATTCATTATAAAATAAAGGTAGATGTGTGTACATCATGGGAAAAATACATTTTGAAGTTTATAAAACAAATTACTATACTTAATTAATAATCTTAAAATATTAATGTACAATGACTATGCAACCTCGCATACACGTCTTTTTGACAAAATCGAATTCCATCAATTTTCCCTGTCTTTTTGTTGACAGATCAATGAACTAGGATTACAAATACATACACAAGCATTATTAAACTAAATTTAAGGAAAATAAATACACTATAAAAAAATTAAAAATGTCCTTTGGAATTGAACTCGATCCAACTTTGATCTGTCAAAATCTGTTATAAATACATAATATTCAAATTCTACTATTTGATTTCGATGTGTAAGTATTTCACTACTGATCACCTTTATCTCCTGAACGGAAAATGCCTTGCAGAAACTCGCCAAATGCAGAGGCCTTTTACATTACCTGGATCGTCTGAATGCACTTTCTATTATTATTTTAAAATAGATAACAGTAGAGCTAGTTGTGGATAGGATAAATCATATTTATCATTTTAAACATTATTATTAAAAAATAGTCAGTTATTTGATTTTGTGTTGTGTTCTTTACTTCTAATTATTATTATTATTTAGAAGCACGCATTGTATGCGGCAAAAATTCAATAAGGACTGGCGAATTGTATGCAGAACAGTACCCTTCACGGCAGCAGCCAGATCGACGTGACTTTCGAAAACTTTACAAACAATTTAGACCACACGGTTGCTTATTTAAGAAGAAAACAACAAAAAAAAACAAAATATATCATTAACAACGCAGAGGTAGCAAGTACAAATTACAGCATTGGCATATTTTGAAGCCCATTGCGAATTTCTATTAGAGATGCTGCTGAGGAATTGAGTTTAAGTTATGCATCAGTTTAGGGAGTTTTTAAAAAGCAGAAGTATATCCCATTTAAGTAGGGAACCTCACAAACATTACAACCAGGAGATTCAAAGAGGAGATTGAGTTTCTGGAATGGTTTGTTAATTTTCGTGACGAAAATTTCAATGGAGCACATGGGTATTTTATGAAGTGATGAAAGAAATTTCTCCAAAAAGGTATTAAGGTTAATAAGAAGTATGATCACTACTGGTCTCAAGAAAATTTATTAATATTGCGTCCACATGCTGCACAAGTTCGATTTACTTTTGTTTGGTGCAATTGATTCGATAGGTTCTGGTTAGTTCAGTGTTCTACATTGACAACAGCGAAAAAGGAATTTATTTGTACTGTCCTAGGGAATTTCATTCATGGCGCCAATTACCTGATGCGCCGAAAATTTATACCTTCAGCAGGAAATATTTTACGACGTCACGACACCTAGCGTCTACCAGTTTTAGGAATCGGTTGCTTTTACACAGTGGTAATTTGGCTCCTGTATATCCGGGTTTTACAAATCTTAAAAAAAATATTAAAATTAAATCTTAAATTTTAAATTCAAATAAAGTTTTTATTGGAATAACCTTTAGAAATAAAGAGGTACACCGACACTGAAAAATGCCTTGTAAAATCACAAAGACTTTACGACTACCAATAATTCATTTTTACAGCATCTATAATGTATTGAAAGTTTTACTTCTTCAGTCTAGTAAAATTACGAAGTAAATTGACAATAGCAATGTGAAAACACTACTGTCTAATATTCTCGTTTAATTAGAACGCATCAGAATGCAGGTGTTCGGTCAAACTAGCATCATCACATGTTATGTGCGGTATTATAAATTGTTTGTAAAATTACAAACAGCGTTGGAAATTTATACGATTATGGTCATAATTCGACAACCATGAACATGTAAAATCACACTAAAACTTGCAATGTATGCATCAATAATTTTGCCGCAATACTATAGTTTACCCTTTTGCGATTGTAATGTCTGCAATATACAGTATATAATAATACTAAGAAGCGACGAGCCAGCATACGGCAGTATATCACTAATAGCGCACCAAAACAAAAAGGTTAGATAGAATGCTGGCACGTGGATAGAATGAAGGTCGCAGACACGTGCTGTACTAGGTTTAGGGCGACCGCTTTCCCTGTGGCACGCTTTCCGGTAATTCATTACAACAAGCAGGGCAGCGCGAAAATCGCACTTTCCTTTGTACCGCGGTCTATACGGAGAGCATTAACGAAATCGATTCTTTTACGGTTCCGTTCTAAAAGAACGAAGACGGAAAAATGGTGCGCTTCGAGTCTAACCTTAACTTATTTATCCTTTAATAAAGAGACTGGCGTCATTTATAATACACATGAGGCAAGCTAACGTTTAACATCTGGAATGTTTCGGTATAAGGTAATGAGTGCATACATACATAATACACTATAGTCTAGACCTTCGTGACACTCGGTTTAACCGGAAAAGGTATCAATTTCGTATCTACTCCCAAGACACTGTAAATTGCATTCTTTCTAGTATTGTTTAAACATGCAGTTCTTAAGATCCATTCGATTTATCGATTTAATTAATCAAGCGAAAATGTTACAATTATAACAATATTGAGAAGTTCTGTATGTACTTCTCAATATTGTTATAATTGAAACATTATATACCTTGTGTTTATACAATCTTACTAAGGCATAAATAAACATAGCTGTACATAAATATATATTGCATGTAAATCATTACATAAAATTATAAAATATTTAATTTACCTAACCAATAATATTATATGAAGATAAAGACATTTCCCAATAAAAATGCCATAGCAACGAGACTTTAAGGTAAACGTAGAAAAAAAAATTCTATAAAATAATTTTAAACAAAGAGTTACAATTTACAATTCAGAAGTGCAGCTTTCTTAAAAAAACACCTACCATTTTGAAGATTATCAATATTTGCCCATTGCGCATCTGAGGTATGTACACTTCTCGCAGGAAAAATCGGGACACCAGCAACCGTTAATTTTAAAAATTCTTGGGTGTATTTGCAGTTTTCAGAGGATATATTCACTTATCAAAGCCATAAATCACTTTTTGTGTGTTATTGCGATCAAAGGTAAAGATTAAAAGTTTTAAACATAAGTATAAATGTATAGAGAGAAAAAAGTTTATATATAGAATAAACGCATTGGAGTTTCGGCGGCGGCGCCGGCGTTTCCTTTCGAAATACCGAATACGGAAATATTCATGCAAAAAAATACATAACAAAAAGGCCTCTTGAATAGACGACCTCATTTACAAATATAGTATATACCGCAGCAGCCATCCAAACTCCAAACAGCTAGATACGTTGTTATACGCATGAAGTACACGCTTCTGTTCGTAGTTGATGTGGCTCGTGCAGTATATGTATTTAACTTATTTGACGTTACGCAGAGATAATTCTTTTTTAAGAAAATATATGGTTATGGGATTTAAAAATTATATTACTTGTTAGTGTTGCTTTGATATTAGTCACTTAGTTCGATTTATGCAGAACATCAAACAAGTTAAATACATATACTATATTTCTAAATGAAGCTGTCTATTCAAGAGGCCTTTTTTGTTATTATGTATTTTTTGCATAAGTATTTCCATATTCGGTATTTCTAAAAGAAACGCCGCCACCGAAACTCCAATATGTTTATTCAATGTATAAACCTTTCTCTCTATACATTTATATTTCTCTTTAAAACTGCCTTTACACCCAAGAAATTTTAAAATTCTCGATTGCTGGTGTCCCGATTTTTCCTGCCAGAAGTGTACCTTTCTCTAGGCAAACGCACTCTATACTTGACGAGGTATGTAGCTGCGTACCGGATGAACTAAAAATTACTGAAATCGTTTCAAATTTATCTGTAAATCTATACAGGGATAGGCAAATGTGTGGGAACACCTGTTTTTTTTTGACTAAATTATGGGTTCCATTAAAAAATAACCTTAAGAAAAGTTTTTGTAGTATTTTTATTCTAGTCTCTAACATACTTTAATTTCCAACAACTATCATATGTTTCGAGATATGACGTCAACGTTACTTTTTCAACTGGATCCCCCTGTATCTGTTCACATTTTCGAATAGTCAGTTTTCCAAGAATTACGATGATTGATATACGGCTTGCTGGGTGTGCAGCTTGAGATATTAAAATAAAGCGTTGGCTATTAACATCTTTAGTTCGATTACGATCAATCTTATCCACCACTTCTTGATAAAAGTAAAGTAAAATATACAGAGCGGTACATTTACGGGGATTTTTGAAATGGAAAACATGTATATTAATCACTGCTAGCAAAACCTAATAAATTTGCTTTCCAAAAATCTATAGTCTTCCTATACCTACACCTTTGCGATTTTGAGTTACAAGTATCTTTTTCAAATCCTCTTCTTTTATTTAATTTTATTTAATGTATAGGTAGTGTGAAAAAATTATAAAAAAGTAGGCTTCAATAGTCTAGCTACTGACCAGCAGCAATATAGTAATATCTGAGCAATAATTTCATTAGTGGCGACTTTTCGTTGTTAACTTTTCGGCAATTTTTTTTAACATTCCCAGTTAAGTTAAACTTTCTCTAAATTTTACCAAAGACAGATCGTGTTACTGGATGCCGATCTTAATTCAAATCCAATCGAGGTCACCAAATCCAATCATTATATGAATTTCAATACGTTATTTTTCAGTTAATTGAAACATTATTAATTTTTGGACATTTACAAAATGAATTCTGACAGCTTAGTCAAGTACTGCATTTTAATTCCATTTATAATTAAATATAAATATGAATTTAAAAAAATAATAATTAAATATTTTTGTCGTTATTAAATATAGGAGTGCTAAACCTTAATACTGTACTCCTGAGCAGGGTTCTATTGAAATTCGTAAGAATATATAAGATGTTTCATTTAAAAAATTACAAACCTCGCCTTCAGCTCGGTTTATAATATTTGCCTGCAATAGAGCACTTTTTTGCAGATTCACGGCATATTTTTTAAATTTACCGCCATACTAGTGGACACGTGAAGTGTGTCAAAATAAATTTCGGGGTTTCTAGACATGCACAACCTATTCCCCCAAAAAAGTGTTAGTATATTTTAATAATAAAAAAAAATTCCCATATGTTGCAATATTTATGCCGGTCACTCTATATGTGACTGTAATATAAAAAATGCACTATTCTATTTCCTTGCTTACTATTTGAAAAATTATGGACGAAAATAATTGGATTTGAATAATTTAAATCATTTAAGCGATCGAATTAAGAAACACTGTTTATCACAAAGGCATATGAAAAATGTCGACCAATTACACTAAACACTAACGAAACTAATGTATGCTGTAAGAACGATGTCAATAACAAAAAGGAGAAGTGAAAAGTCTAATAACATAATAAATCTCTACAGGAGACAAACGAACCACGAATTAATAAAGCCAATGAAGTACCCTGATAGTTCCACCTATCAAGCCAGCAAAGGTGAGAGCAGAATTGGAAACAAGCACTGCAGTAACATTAAATTAAAAAAAAACTGAAAACCTGGTTGAGGTAGAGAAAGATTTGTAGGCTGGCAATAAAATCGACGAATGAAGCTGGCACGCAATAAAAATAGTATCTAGTAAAAACAATTTAGCAGGGCTAGTCCACTTCAACATTTGGATTAAAAGGGCTTCTTGGAATCTGAGAGTGGGATAAACCTCATGAGGAGTATTTTCTTAATATATACGCCAGTGGATTTACAAGTCATTGCAACCATTTTTTATTTCACGAACACTGAGAATTTAGATTTTCGTTTGCACATTTTGTACATGTACTTATGACTTTCTAATAGAATCTAGTGATAGGCACGTCTCTAGTAGGAGGTAATGTTGTGAGTATCCGAATTAAAATAATCGTTGATTCCGATTATTGAAATATTCGGATGATTCCGATTCTTAAAATCCGGTTCGGAATCGGGTGATTCCGATTATTAGATTCCGATTCAGAATCGGATGATTTCGAATCGGATGATTCTGAATCGGATTATTTCGAATCGGATGATTGCAAATCTGTAAAATTTGTACGAGTTTACATCGAATGAATCTACCGAAATCTTTGGGTAGGTGTCCATATAGGTACATATTCGTATAAATTGTGTGATTTTGGAAATAAACTTTCCGGTTTTGACTTGATCATCCAAAATTTATTATCTGAACTGACGGACGGTGTTTGTTGTTCATAGACGTAGTGCACATTAATAGAGATTTAGTTACGTATAAAATAAACACGAAATATGATCCCGTATTCCACCGTTGGTTATTGAATCCACATGAAATCATCCGAATACGTGCAATTTATACGAGTATGTCTGGTGGAATATGGAATCGGAATATTATTCCGAATATCATGGCCTTCCGATTCGGGTATTCCGAGTATTGAAAGGCATTCCGAATATTTACAACACTAGTAGGAGGTTAACAAAAAACAAGAATCGAAGTAGTAATAATAATTAAAAAAAATTTAAATACGCCTAACACTGTACAAAATTGTTTTGCTTGCTATGCTATAGGTAAATAAAAAATACAATGCAAACTTTCTCTGTGATATCAACAATGCGTTCCTTTCACGAGTTTGAATCCACGATTCCAGCTCATGATTTGAGATACCTAAAATGGATGAAGAGAAAATCTCGCAATCGCTTATGTGGACTTCAAATATGTAAAAGGAACGTGTCTATGTATATAATTCCTAAATAAGTATATTATTGAAGATATCCGAATTTTGAGTGGATTATAAACTATATGAAAAATGAAAAATAGTGCAACTTATTAAAATAAGAAAAACAATATCATTCCGAAAGGAAATTGGTCTCGACTTCCGGCATATAATGAACGTTTCCGGAAGATGAAAATATTTCTAAACGATCCTCTCGGTGAAGGTTTGTTATTTTGTCGCTGAACGAAAACGAGAAAAAATAATGATTTACAAATTTGAAACAGCTATACCTACTCGGTGTTTCCTTAATAATTGTACGTATTAGTGTAACTGAAGAATCTTTTCCTTATATTGAGGCTGTGTTACAACTTCCCTAATTGCACGTTTTTTTTTAATATAAAAATGATTATTACTAGAATTGGGCAAATCTTCCGGCGCGGCAGGTTCGGAACATGCGCTCCAACTAATGTACTCCAATAAAGCAGATGAACCGTAGAGTTACAAGTGAGTAACAACAGTGCCTATTTTTCTTAGAAAATGTAAAAAAATTCTATCTATCTATCTAAATATGTAGTGATATAAAATGCGAATGCATCGCAAGGTGGCCCATTTTTTTGGCGCTCGCCTTGTCGGATTTTGTCCCCAAGGAAAATTTGCATAACTCTATTAATATGACATGTTTTATAAATACATACTAAATTTCAATAATACGATTAATCTGCTTTATTTATATTACATTATTTGATGAAATGCTTAATTCAGAATTAAGTTACATAAAATTCAAAATCTTTCATGATTTACAAATCAATAAAAATCTGAAATAAACTCAGTATAGTGTCAAAAAATGTAAACGAAATTCCCACATTAAATGTTCAAATCCTCCTTTGTCTACTTTCAATAAACAGTGAAGAACGCGATTAAATAATGTACATTGTGAAGTACCTCTAGAATTAGAATAATTGATAGTAAATTGTTCGTGGTTTTCATAACAGGACGATTAAAAGTATTTTGAAAGAGGCCTATAAAGGACAATAAGGAGTGAAATTGTAATGCTACCTTTTTATTTGCAGTTCTTCGTTTTTTGTGTACTCCATCATACTTCCGTAACCCTCAATGACTGATAAACGACTACTGATTTCCAGTCAAAGGTCAAACCACAGTAAAGTAAGGAGCCCACAAAATCCTTTGTTTTTTTGTGGTCCGTTTTCAATGACCTTCAAGCCTAGCGGCCATATTGTATAGCTGTTGCCGGGAATTTTCAATCGTATGGAGAATTTTATATTTTACAGGAAGTGGGAAAATAGATTAGAAAAATCCATAAATTTATGCGTTTTTTATTTTGATTTTATTGCAAATATTTCTGAACAGCTTATAGTAATAAAAAACACGATTTTAGTAAAATAATGTTTCATGAAGTGATACATATATTTGCAAGTGTTTTATAATAATTGAGTTCACATTCTTTCCTTTTTGTGAATTAAAATATTCTTCCAGGAATAAATATGTTGTGGTTTTGTTTTCTCAAATAAATGAATAAAAATGCAACGACTTCGGTGGAAGGGTTTTATTGTAGACTTTCAAATTTCTGACACGAACACACACCAACTTATAATTAGGGTTCCAGAGTTATGACGATACCGTTCTGTGTAATACAAAGACTTTCTTTTTATTCGACTAATTCATTTCATGGTTTATCAACAATGATGTCCGCGGGTGTACAAGTGGATAGAGTTTCAGACGTAGACTAAATAATATCGAGTTGTCTACTGCACAGCCATATCAACTACGAACAGAAGCGTGCGCTTCATGCATATAACAACGTATCTAGCAGTTTGGAGTTTGGATAGCTCCTGCGGTATAATGTGAATAAATGTAAAATGTGAGGATGAAAATTTATACTAGTATAATGCAGTTCAGAACAAAATCACATTACAATTATAAAAAGTAAACATAAAATGAGTATCCAACAAATAAATTGATTTAATGTGACCTAGGCACAACAACAATAGTTCTTCTTATCCATGTACTTCCTTAATTCTTATCCTATTGTATATAATAGATTTATTCGGAAATCCAAAGAAACTGCGACCACCGTTAACATCAGAGTTTATCTTGCAAGAGCGAATGGCATAATAGCATGATGCCTATTGGCGTTTTCTTTCACTGTTATTTCATTTAAACCTAACAATAGAATATGTAAATAAGTGTGTAAATGTTATGCCGACTAACCTTACCTTTTGCACAATGCACCTTGTGAAGGTTGATTAATTGTTTTTAAAACTGCAGGGGCAATTTAAAACTAAATAAAATACGTAAAATAAATAAATGAAACAAGTAAATCACGTAGATTAAGCGGTTACTCGTTCTACTAATTTATGTAGACACTAATATACAACAACAAACTGCCATAATGGGAGATAGCTATATGGGAAATGCCAATACGTTCTGGATGGATTATGCGCGTGCGCGAACCTTAAATAACCGTGTATCTTTCTCGCGCATATTGGTCAGTTGTTTACATTTCACATATGTTTCTCGTTGAGAACTGTGCGTATGTTAACGCTTCATCATTGTTTATTGGTAATATTGTGGTTATATCCATTGCTGTTGATTATTTTATATTATTTTAACTGTCATAAATTAGAATTGAAGTCTGTAGATAGATATTTGTGTGGCCATCAACAAACAAAGGAAAACGTAAAGGTTTCTATGCATAGGTAAAGCAAATAGTTATAAAATGAATATATTGTAGTAACAATAAACTTACATTTTTTTCACATTTGGCTCATTTTCTTCCGGAGGATTTTATAGTACCAATTGCAAAAATACTTGGGTGAAAAAGTCTCTACCTAAAATCCACACTGATGTTCATATAGTTAAAGAAACAGGTAAAATATTCTTTTTAATATATCCATTCTATTTCGATATATTGGCTGTATATTTTTCTTTGTAGCGTCTATTAATCATGACGAGATTTAAGTAATAGATGATAGAAGTACCCAGTTTCCTACTGTAGAAACAATGGATATGAATTATACAGGTAATACTGGATTTCTTGAAACTTGAAACATACAACCGACTACCATAAGTCGTACACTACTTCATGTGGACCTGTATAAATATGCCGCCGCCTTTGTCTCATCATCCCGTTATAGCAAAAGATAGGGATGGTTACACGGATATTCACACCTTGGGAAGATGTTCTATAAAAGCATTTATATGGAATAGAACATTCTCAGTTATAAACGACCCCCTGAACTGAATTTATATATTTTGAGTCAAGGGATTTTTAATAATCATTGCATGCAATTATGTAAATTAATTATTGAATGCTATGTATCTATTCGATTGTATCATGAGGGAAAATTATTATCATCAAAGCATGAGACATACGTCAAAAATATAACAAATTTGTTCTTTTCCAAAATGAATAAATGTAAAAGTGGTTTTTTATTCACCTTTCCCAACTACTTTTCTAGCTTTTAAAAAGAATCCTTTTTTTTCAGTGTAATACCTATTGTGTTTTGTAAATAATGTAAATTGATTGTTTGTTATGGTATAGATTGAAATAAATATTCCGATATGAACATCAATGTATTATTATTTACCAGTATTTATTACGAATTAATCTATCCACTTTTGTATATTTACGGAATTAGTACATCTCTTATCGTTATTTATAGAGGCATAAAGGTTTAAATTTCATTGCATATATCACTATAAAAAAAGGTCATTCTCGTAACAATTGAGGAAAAATTTGTACTCTTCTTCCAACAAATGATCATTCCATTATTACAATCATTTGAGTATTGAAATCATTCGATTATGCCCATCACTACAAAATTGCTTGGTTCGCACATGCGCAAAACAATTGTAGAACAACGACAGACAAAGAAACTCATTCTCCATCTCCCTTCATCGGCGAAAATTTTTATCATTGGTTTTATACGAGACACGCAATATAGTAGTATTATACGTATATATATATATATATGTTAAATATATTATCGTAGTACCATGTGTTTAGCTGTATATGCGTACATAAAAGCAAATAAGTTTAGATGCAAAACAATATAATAAAAATATAATTATTAAATTATATCAATATAATATAAAGCAAAGGGTTTCTTTGTGTACACTTAAAACGATATCGAATATCAAGCAGATAACAGATAGTATTCATAGAACAGGTTCTATGAATACTATCTGTTATCTGCTTGAAAAGATTGTTGCATATAACAGGTTATATGCAACAATCTTTTGAAATTCACGTCACCCCGTGAGAATAATTCAGCCACTAACAATCGATATAATAATTTCGCGCGATATAATAGAAGGTTGCCGGTGGAACCCGCGAAACGGCTTGTCGATACAATATAACGCCGCGCCGCCCACCACCGACCGCTATATTGCCGGTGCGTGTGAAGGAAGCGACTGCGATTGACCTCGGCCGCGGTTTCGTTTTCGTTTTCTGTACCGGTATAACCGGCGGTCGGGTAGTTCCTGGAATTTCAGATTAGATGCTTTATCGCGAGCGCGGACGACCTTGACGTTGTCGATGACTCATCACTCCATTCTGATTCATAGCAGGTCACTGGCAAACGCCACTTATGCATATGACATAACAAAACACTGGTGTAATTACAAACGGAATCGCTCGACATCTAATCGGGAACGATCATGCACTTGAAACGTAAAACATGAAAAATGATGATAACATGATAATTACCATCGCTTACTGATTTTAATGTGGATTAAATAAAAAAATTCAGAAATGTTTTCAAAATTAGAAGTCTATGGCCGCTGATGTGATGCGCCATCGAACTACGGAGGTTAAAAGCAAAATTATTTTTTTTTCCACAAATATTTTTAGTAACATAAAAATATTGAAATATCGTTTTGTTCTATTTGAAACTGCCATGTTTAGGTCGCTAAAACAAGTATAGAAAATTTTAAATGCGCTTGGTAGAACAAATAAAGTGGTCGAATTCTGCGCAGACGGGTAATCTGCGCATTTGTGTTTCAATGTTCACATAAACAATTAGTCGTGTGTACGATACTACCATCTAGCGACAAGCGAGGAAAGTTAGTGTGAAGGAGAAGACGCCATTATTTGTGTTTCTTTCGTCTGGGTTTGTGATTATATTATCGTGTCTAGTTGCATAGGATAATGCTCTTGCGTAAAGTAAGTAAGTAACGTATAAAAATTTAATTTGCAAACAGTAATATCTATAGTTAGTAAAGAATTACAATTACATTTCAATTTAGTACATTTTTTTTTCACACGTACATAACTGAACAATTTTGTTCCTTAAAAAAAATTAAAAAAGCCCAAAACTTAGTGTGCACTGTAAAAAATTACAGTAATTTTGCCATGGTAAATCAGGAATATTACATATAATAATGTTGTAAATTTACCACAATAAATCATGTAAATTTTGTTTTACAAGTATTTTCTAGGACATTTATCATGGAAAAGGAAATTTCGGTAAAATTTATAGCTTTTTCATGTAAGTTCAAGATGTAACAAAAGAAAAATACAGGAAAAAACATGTACAATTTTGTATTTACTCTCAAAATTTACTTAAAAGTGTAAAATTGACATTTTTTGAGGTATTTAGTGCACTTTAAAAGTAATTTTACTAGTGAACTATTAATTTTGCTGTAAAAATATGAGGATCTTTTATATTTATTTGTTTTTACTTGAATTTTCGGGTAAAACTATAGATATCAGGGAAAATACGAAATTCAAAGGCTGCAATGTGATTGGTTATTGGATTATTTATCTGTGTGCGTAGGTAATTCTATTCGTTTGTCCAACTTATTATTGGCTCAATGGTATCATGTACGTCACAAACAATCGTAGGTTTCGCGTAAGCGTGTTCATTCTTGATCCCTGGTTGAGCGATTCAGCATGACCTATTAGGTGCTATAAAAGAATTAGATAAGTTGCTTGCTCTCTTTATAAAAATACATATGAAAATTACTTCAGTGTTCTGTAAATATAGAGTTCATATAAATATTACATACGAATTTTACAGTACAATCTTTGAAAAACACATCAGCATGTGAAATTTACTAGATGGTAGAAAGTTTACCTTATGAAGCAAATTTACCTGTAAAATTGTAGGCAACTTTGTTACCAACGATTTTACATGTAACTTTACTGCAATTTTTTTACAGTGTGCGCAGAATTACACCATCATCCAGTCGGGTAATTCTGCGCACACAAGTTTTCAGTTCTAATTTTTTTTTATTTTTTTTTTTAAAGAATAAAATCGTTCAAGTGCTTTTTGTAGCAAATATTTAATGACTAGATGTTTTACATTAAAAAAAAATTAACTACGTTACGGTTTTATTAAAGATAATATACAGTCCCACAAATATCTCGTGACAGTAGTGAGTCATTGTGCGCAGATTAATGCTTCAGCTCCGCTTTTTGCCATCGCGCAACTGTCACGAGGGATTCATCGAGCTGCAGCTGTATGAAGTTAAGTGCACAGAATTCGACCACTTTCGCCTACTTATTTTGGAGGTTTACTAAACAACAAAAGTTTTTTACGGGAAATAATGTTCAATACTGAAAATACAGAATAACAAAAAAATCCAATTTGAAAGCTGTCAAAATGTTTAGACAATTCGATAACTAGAAAATAAATGTAAGGGCCCCATATAAACAAATGAAATCATTAAACTCAGCGTACTGGAAGTTGAAATTTTTTATAATTATACATTAATGGTGCGCATCATGCATATTACATTTAGTGCTGTGCAATCGGACAGATTTCATAATCGGTTAGCCGTGTGTACATAACCAGATAACCGGTATGACCGGTAGTAACCCACGTGACCCGGGTAACCGTCGTGACCAATTATCCGTTTTGTCCGATTATCTGCTTTGGTCAGATAATCGCCGTAATCGATTAAAATCCTTATATAAGTATTTTACTAATTTTTATGTTTTTGTGTTTTCACGTTTGCTATAATTTTCAAAAATATTGTTATATAAATTGAGACGTCAGCTTAATGTGTTATTTTTAAAGTTTGCTGTAACTTATTGCTTCATCCTTGAGCTTATTTTAAGAGCTTAAATTTATGCTGAACAGTATTTTTTTTATTTTCAGTATATCAATAATTTAGACTTTATAAATTTACATTAAATTGCGCTTCTCGTACCGGTTTATGTAAGGCCTTATAGGTAGGTACACTTGCATTTACATATAAAAAATCAACCTTTCTTAGTGTTAATTTTTTATTTAGCAGTATTTTTGATTTTCTTACCGAGTCTCTGAATCCCCATTTGCTTTTTTTTGTAATACGTATTGTTATAACTAGCTCAAAGACAGTGTATCACAAACATATTTCCCTTCCAATATTTAAATAGCTACTTGTTCGCGATAAGTAATTTGGGCCCAACTTATTGATTAAAACAAAATCCATACTTTATAAATGTACTCGACACCTCGCAAGTAAATAAAAATGTATTCTGTCAATAAACAGCGAAGATTTTATCCAACAATGCGAGTAGGTAAAATACTTACTCGTAAGTAATCATTCATGTCGACTACAATAATTGTCTGCGGTGCTACTTGTTGATTATCACTTAGTGGCTTGATTTTCCTATAACGTAATTTATATCCTATGCTATCATATTTATTTCCCATTTCCATATTGTCTAAAAAGTCTATTCAAATTCATTTACGCCTAAATTATTTACTTTGTACTTCCGTATCTCAGTTAAACAGCTATATATATTTATAGGAGATATATTCCATAAATTTCAAAAATATTCCTCAACACAGTCATAAAATCAGCAAAAAAAAAATCATTGGAAAAATTAAGGTATAGTTACGCTGTTTCTTCATTTAAGTAAAAAATTGCCCAGGTATTTTTGAAACAGTTTAAAGACTTTATTAATGTTTTTTTTTTTTGATGTATACAACGCGAAAGTAAAATCCATTCATTCTCTCTTTTTAAACGATCTGTATATTAATAACAAGCCATCATAATTTCAACACGTCAAATATAAGGCAGTAAATGTTATCTACGCGTAATAGTAAAAAAAAAGAAAAGGTAAAGCAAAAAAGATGTTTAGTACATAAGTTTTTCTAACTTCATGACGATGTCAGATACTAATCATGCGGTACTACGGTACTACTTACAGTACCTGCGCGCAATTATACGTACGGGTAATACACATTGTCATATAAATACTCGTCGAAAACGTATAGGTACTTATAACTTGCGCGATGCTAACTTCTCCAGGCAAGTCATCTACATATACGTAGGCTGTACAATGTATTTAATTCAAGTTTCAATTAAATTCACTTTTGTACAAATATTGTGATTTGGAGCACTATCGCCAATTAATGTTATCAATTGCTAGTTATAAAACATATCCACTATTTCTTCGACTCAATCGCAGTGATCAGTTAACCGGTTATGATAATATCGGTTAAAATGCACAGGACTAACTACATTATACCTACCTTTGATGATATTGATGATTCGTTCCTTATAATTTAATTGATTTCTTCGTGATGTATCGGAAAAAAAAAGAAACAAATATTTCGTAAATATCAATGCAATATGAATATAATTGTATTTTTTAATATAAATAGTTTATTCATGTAATAATTTAAATCAAAATGTATTTGCAGGTAAAAAATATTAAAATTAAAATGAAAAGCAATTTAAATGTTAAAAATACTGCATACTTAAGAGAATAATATAGTATTTATATATTTAGGTAAAAATAAAAAAGTTCAAAATAAAAGCAAAATCTTAACACTTATTATTTATTCTAAGGTGGTCCACAATCAAAAGATTCTATATTACATTACGTAAAGTATTTTATTAAAGATTTGAAAGATATTCCCGTTATGTGTCGATCAATCGGTTTACTAGCAGTGTTTCCCTATCGTTACACTACCATTAATCAACTGGCAATCAGCTAATTTCGCGGTAAATGGATTTGATTAATTAATTTACGAACGCTTTCTGCTTACATTGGAATGTCCCGTACCGCTTTTTATCACAATTAAGCGATTTTTGGATAAATTTGGGAAAATGAATACCAAACTCAGGTCATTTCCATAATTATTGAAATTAAATATTTGAAAAATAAGCGGAACAGGATATGATGCAAAATTGTGTTAATAAAGTTTATAATTTTCATATTGCTGAGATGGTTTATGAATTAAAGATTGCAGCATAGAAAAAAAAAATCGGAAGAAATAAGTACGAGAACATCAAAATACAAAACACTACTTCTAGTTTGTCGTTTTGTCTAATTAAAAAGTTAACTCATTACACTGTAAAAGTTCAAAAGATTTTGTCAAGGAACTTTCATAGTGTAAAATCCGTCAAACTAATAAGAGAAACGCCAAATTTAACGAAAAAAGATAAACCTTTCTAGTCCAATAACAAAAGGCAAACGATTCGAAAGAAAATAACGATTAAACATTAATTAATTAATTCGATTCTATACACACTATAATATGTTTGTAATGTCTGCTGAAAATTCCAGTAACGTGTGAAGTTACCGAAAATTTAGAAATTTAATATAAAACATTAGCTCTATGTTCTAATTTTTGGTAATATTATCCTATACGTTGAATTTTAAACAAGATAAGTCAAAAATTCAACGAAAATGAAAATATCTCAAAAACGGTCGAGTTTAAGGATAGGGAACATTCATGTAAGCTAGTTGCAAATTCATTAGATTTAGATAAAAATTATACCATTCCATTTAAAATAAGAAAGTTGATATCAACACCCTGTATACCAAACGGACTATAAAGTTGAAAATATTTTTCTTAAATAGGCCACAGTGGGTCATGACTACACTGCAGTTTCAAATCAAATTCCTACGAAAAGTTAAAAAAAATCTAATGTCCTAGTTCGGTGGGACACCTGTATATAAAGCACAAATGACAATACTGTTATGGCTCTTTGCTATGTTGTTGGTTTCAAATCGGTTTACATCTTCTCGTGTACGTTCTTTATTCTACACACATTTTGGTCATTTTTGTCTGATTTTTTATTTTTGTCCGAAATTAGGGTTGTCTATTAATGTTCCTCAGCTACCATAAGTACTTCTTCTTCCTGCAGGTGTGGAGAAACAGCATTATCGAATTGAAAATCTAATCTTGGGGAATATTTCACGCCTTATACCGTTACTCTATTCAGTAGCCAATTTTCTATTGCTTTTTAATGGTTTACTTTCATTGGATCACCTCCCGTTGTGTTTTCGAATCTCAATTTTTGCTTTCTCGTTTTGTCAATGTTATACAAAATGAACGCCATGCATCCTCGACAATATTTTTATTTAAAATTTTTTTAACAATTAACAATGTTTTAAAGTGTTCTCCCTTGTCCCATTTACAATAGTTTTAATTTGAAATTGTGAGTAACAAATGGGGAGGGAAGAAAGTGAGATGGTAATTTTAATTTAATAAGCCGGAAATTGTACTGATATTAGATGTTTTCTGCTGCAAGATTACAAATATTTGTTCCTCTTTTTTGCCGAATGTCTGAAGAAGGGCCAAATAAACTTAGGGCCGCGTAACGTGAAAATCTAGGCGCGTGACGCCGCGTAAAGTTTTTCAACGCAAGCTGTGGCCGTAAAACGCTGGATTGACTCCAGCTTTAGATTTTCTGATTGCTGTTCGTTTTGTCATCAAATCGAACAGAAATGCTTACGACTGCGTTTCGCTGCGTGATGCTAGTGCCAAAACGAACAAACCTACTATATATTCAGCATAAATAGCAGGACAGACACAGTTAGCTTATATTAATCTTGCAGACTTATAATAATAGATTTAATAGATAATAATAGATAAACATTTTTTAGGAGCTGTGATTATTAAGACGGCGATCCCACCATCATACCGTGACGGCCTGAATCTCGCGATCAGTCATCAACGAACGAGGCAACTAGTGACGTCGGACTATTTGTTAAAATAATATTAAATAATTAAAAAAAATGTAAAACAATAACTTCACATATAATCACATGTTTTGATACTATTATATATTACTCCCTTAAAACTAAAAATCTATTATAGTAATATGTACAATATAATGTAAATTTTAAAATGTTTATATTTCATAATGTGACTTTAATATATTCTGTTGTTAAACATTTACAGAAAAAGCATATTAATATTAAATATACAATTTTACATTTTTTTTTGGTGCCCATCATGAATTAAATTTTGCTGTCACATATAGTATTAAATAATATTGTAATGAAAACAATACTCCTCTCTATTTTAACAATCCATTTTTCTCCGTGAGCGAAAGCTTTTGGAGATCTACGCGATTTTCCTTTTGAGAGATTTTTTTCAATAACGTGATGAGGTAATCATTTTCCAAATAACTTTAGTTATACAAACCATGATAAAACATGTACCAGATATTCTATTTAATATTCAATCTAGCAAAGTACCCATTTATTAAGGAAAAATATGTAAATTCATGTAAGTAGTTATGTAAATCTGCTGTGACATGGGTAAAAAACCAGCGCTAAGCAGAGGCCTTCTAGAGTTTTCGGTAAGATAAACCACGATTTTTGTTTCCCGAATTAATATGTTTAGGTGAAAGAATCGCTAAGAGTTAAAGATAAGAAGTAAAAAGCGATGTTTACTCTATTTTTCAAGTAAAATGTATGCATGACGGAAATTGCAACACCAAGATGGGACTGCGATTTCTTGGCCAAACTTGGCAGAATCGTTTCGCTATTCAAAGGTAATATTGACTAAAATTTCAAAGAGAACGAACAAAAGATCAACATAATTCAATCTTATTTTTACTAATAATGTGCTGCGCCGCTGTTATTGATTTTAGGCTATCTCACTCTTCGTGGCATTGATTTCATAGGTGGTCGATGTCTTTTTGGCATATGTTGTTCCATCAAGCAACCTGTAATTCATATCGAAAACTTACAGTGTTTGCAGCGGATTCACTAAGTTCCTCAGCTTTCTTCCCATAATGTTCCATGTGTTCAATTAACGAGAAGTCGGAAGATCTAGGTGGCCATGGCAAAATATTGATATCGATTTAGAGAAAGTCTCAAGATACCAACTGAGACCTACTTCCATAGACTATAGTGCTCCATGGCATAATTTTCACGCCATGCGTTTCGACAGAAAAACGAATACCATGACGTTTCTTATATCCTCGTCTGACTATCGTGCGGCCATCATTCATGCCTATACAAAATCTGGATTCCTTGCTCAATATCACCCTATTCTAAACGCTGCTGTCGGTGTTGAGCTGTAACGCATAGCACAAGATGTAGGAGCGCAAGCCCAAAAGCTTTGATTCAGCAATGAAAGATTCGAGCAATCACAAGGCGACCTTCATTCTCTTTGACTTGCCACTGGAGAATCGGTCTCTTGATGCCGTTAGGGGAAGGTGGGCATTTGCGTAATATGCGCATAATACCAGAAAGCCACCATTTAATACTATAGAAACAAAACTTTAATCAATCATCTTTAAATGGCTAGATGTTTCTCCAAACAATAAGTTTGGTTAAAAAAATCGCGCCCTTTTTTTGGTGTTCTAATTTCCATATCTTGCAGTATATATTCCATCTCGTGTTACTTTTGATGCGTCTTTTTTGTTGTTGTGGGAACCATTCGTCCTCTTGGTTTTTTGTATTTAGCCTCCCATTTCTTTTACGCATTAAATTATATAAGCCATTTCAATATCTTAGTACCCTGTACTAATCTTCTGGCTGGATGATCGAAGTAGTTCGCCGGGCCCGCCAAATTGTCTGTGTTTTCCCGTCCAGAGCTTCACATTCACACAGAATGAAGTAAGTGTTCTCTGCCATCCCACTACACAGTCTGCAGCTGGTATCTCATATAAACTTTATTCGTTTGACGTAAGAGGTTTGGCTTATAATCTTTTTTGTCCTATTTGGAAAATAGGTATACTAAAGTAAGCATTGGGGGTGAAGCTGCTAACAAATCACGAGGAATTAGTCTTCGTTAATTAAAGCATATCACAATATTCTGCAGGGATGAGTTTTGGCACCGTCACTATTGTTGATGTATGAACAATCTTTAAACTCTATTCCTCGTTGGCCCAGTATGCCGATGATTCTAATTGTATTGGATCAGGAGCATCGGTATCGAAAGCATCAGTATATTATATAATAACGTCGCGGATAACATGAAGGAGTGGTCTTGTAACAAATAGACTTATTTTGAACGGTTTTTAAGACTGGTCAACATCTTGTTCGATAACTCATAGCCGCTCCTCAAGCATTTATGTATGCGTTGACGGTGGAAATATGCCCGACGGCAAATGTGTAAATTTCCTGCCATTGCCTTAGGTTTGGGCAACATTGCGAGTCCACTAGCGGTGATCGGATTCGTATGATTCATCATTATATTCGATTCCCATATATGATTCGTACGGTACGAATCTTTACTATTTATACGGATTCGTATCAGCCTATACGAATCATTTCGGTTTATACGAATCCGTATCGGAGTCAATAGTATACAAGTATACTAGAGTAGTACCGCAGAAATCACTTGATACGAAATCGTATCGGAATCAATATGTACTAGTTCATTTTAATATCGTACTGTTGTATGTATATCTGGGTTAGCCATCGATTGTACTCATATGATTCGTACAATTTATACGAGTCTCATAAGTGTAGGAATCGTTAGTACGAATCGTATTATACGGATCTTTAATTAGTCATAAAGATCCGAATCTCTCACGCCTAAAGTCCATCACAAACTTTGCTCAGTAATATATGCTGTTAGATCACTATGAAGTCGTGCCAATCTACATTACATGAAATTATTTTATTATGCATTGTGTCGAGGTACGGTGTTGCTTTCTAGGGTTCCACTCGGTACTTTGCAATTGACTGGTCTATTTATCTATGAAATAAATGTTTCATAAAAAAAAATGAGAACGAATTTGTAAGAAATCATGATGTATTCAAAGGCATGATGACCAGAGACTGTCATAATTTGTGCACTTCTTCCAATAAAACCAAATTCTACGAATCCAGTCCTATTTATCCGGTCACATACAGGTGTCCCACCGAACTGGGTCATTAGAATTTTTCGAACTTCAAGTAGGAATTTCATTTTGAAACTTGCAGTGTAGTCATGGCCCACTGTGGCCTATTTAAGAAAATATTTTCAACCTTATGGTACTTTTAGTATACAGGGTGTCGATATCAACTTTCTTATTTTAAATGGAATGGTGCAATTCTTATGAGTCCAGTGTATTGCATTAATGTATCCTATTCCTAATAAAGCTGATCGCTTTTGAGATATTCGTAATTTTGTCAAAATTTTGATGTTTGCACTCTTTCCAATAAAATTAAATATGTTATAGGCTATTAGATACTAAGATATTCTGCTGGGCTGGATGCAAGTACATGATTATAGGTATTGACTGCGATAGCGGTACCTTCAATACGCTATACAGGGTGATCAGAAATTCATGTCCAATATGGATATCAAGGCAAAAAAGCTTTTCCTTTTGAAATGGAACGTGGTATTGTTCAGTGCCGCATTGAATGGAGCGCAAGAGTCTACATCGATTAGTATTAAGGTTTAGTATACTTATTTCTGATAGTTTTTAAAATATTCATACTTATTTCATAAAACCGGCAGAAATATGCCAAAGTTACTACTATAAAACTAGTCATTCGGAACACTCTGGATAGTATGTTTCAAAATGATGCATCATCTCTTCTTGCATTCATTTGCAATAATAATTGATGTTTTCATTGTGACTAGTTTCCTTATTATTAGTAAAATTTAATTGTGCGCAACATACATCTCAATTAGCCATGTTTATTATACAGTAACAAACCAACACATTGTTCACGTTACATGCTTTCAAAATCAAAAGTTACTTGCAAGAAGTCCTGTAAATTAAAAAAGAAACTACGAGTAAACGCATTGTAAATTTATCCGTATTCATCATGTAAAAGTATAATAAAAGTTTTCCGAATGACTAGCTAACTAGTAACAACTTTGGCATATTTCTGCCGGTTTTATGAAATAAGTGTGAATAGTAAGTATACTAAACCTTAATACTAATCGATGTAGAATCTTTCGCTGCGTTCAATGCTGTACTAAAAAACACCACGTTCTATTTGAAAAAAAAAGTTTTTTTTACTTTAAAGATATCCATATTGGACATGATTTTCTGATCACCCTGTACAGGATATTGCACAGTCAATACCCATGGCCATGTACTTGCATCCACATCAGTAGAATATCTTAATGTCTAATAGCTTATGAAATATTTAATTTTATTGGAAAGAGTGCAGACGTCAAAATTTTTACAAAATTGCAAATATCTCAAAAACGATTAGCTTTAGGAATAGGAAACATTGACACAAACTCATCACAAGTGATGCGACCAATACACTGGATCCGTAAAATTGTCCCATTCCATTTAAAATAAGAAAGTTGATATCGATACCCAATACCTAATATCAAAAATGGTATGAAGCTGAAAATATTTTCTTTAAATATATCATAGTCAGCCATAACTATTCCGCAAATTTCAAAGTCAAATTCCTACTATAAGTTCGAAAAATTCTAATGAACCAGTTCGGTGGGACACCTATATATAACTAGTTGCCAGAATAGATAAAATCGCTCCTTTCGAAGAATTAATTTAAAAGAGAAGTGACCTACTGTGGCACACACATATTACACTACAGATCTATAGACGAATATCTTCGATAGTAATTTGGTACATTTGATTGTTTATCTAAAAATGTTATCATAGAGTTGTTTTACTATATCTTTAGTGTGCATATTTTATACACTAATTTTGTGTTATTATTTATTAACTATTTTTCTACAACTGAAAAAGTTTTTTTTAACTATTATTACAAATTTTTGTTTGCGTTACTTAATTTGAATCGGATCTATAAACAGAAAATACCTGATAGATTCTCCAAAGCATTAACTACGAAGACGAATTGTTAACAGTAACGCTGTAGTCCTATTAGGGGTGGAAAGTTCAATAGAAACCGCAAGTGGGCCGGCTGGCTCCAAGGTCATTAGATAGAAGTTTGCGTGCATGTCAATCTCGATGAACGAGTGCTAGTCGCTGCCTACACAATGTAAAACTCACCCTTACTTTTCTTTATGCAAAAAATATCGTCTCGAATAAATCTCCTTGAATCATGGTTATTTTTAAACGTTATGTAATTTGTACGGATGCATTTCAAGGATTATAGATTACGAATGAAGTTTTCTAATGTGAAAAACCAATAGGCTGGTGCCTATTGAATGGGTATACAGTTATTACATAGAAAATAATATGTTTTCATTAAATATTTCATTTAATTCGATTAACAATAGCAGATAGGTATACTTTAGACTTACGATCCTTAAAAAAACCCAGAAAAAGCAAAAAAAAAAAAAAAAAAATAACAAAAATTAAATATTGCACGAGTCATTTTCATTTAAAGTATACATACTTGTGCTCCTTGAAAAGTGATTATCCTAAGATATTTAATAACTCATTAAACAGTATAATTAGACAATAATATTAATAAAAAGATACAGTCACAGGTATAAATATTGCAACCGCTGCGATGGGATTCTTTTTATTATTAAATTATGATATTTTCCTTTTTGAATAATTTCTGCATGTCTAACAACTAGGGCTGTCCAAGCCCGTCTTTTTCAGGAGTCGGGTATCCGTTCAGTGCACTACCTGGTTCCGGGTTATCCGGGTATCGAGCTTTACCCGAGATCGAGCTTTACCCGAAACCGGATATTACTCGAAATTGAGCTTTATCCGAGCCGGGTATTACGCGAAATCGGGTATTACCCGGGTACCCGAAACCGGGTAGTCCGTAGCCAAAAATTTCGGGCATCCGTGTGCCCGGGTACCCGAAACCGAGTACCCGGTTTCGAGCAACAGCCCTACTAACAACCCCAAAATCTATTCTGACAACACTGTGACTGCGCTAGTGATCACATCCACGGTTTTTAAAAATTAAAAAATATGCCAAGAATTGACAAAAGTGAGGTTAGGTGATAATGAATGGTGAATGACCAAAAACTGTTATTTGAGAAAGTTTCTCAGATCTAGTTTTGGAGCTATATGCAAATTTAAACATAATCAAAATTAAAAGAGTTTCAAAAACACAATTTCTCAAATATATACCTGAAATAAAATACATATTTCCATTTTCGTCGTTTCTGATGGCACAGCCGAAGTAAAATTCTTGAATTTAGATGGTACTTAATCAATGTTGTCAAATCTTGCATAACTAACGTAGCTAAAATAAAATAGGTTTTCAGTAAAGCTAATAAGAATAAGTAAATTTCACAAATATTTTTACTCTGAACTGTAGTTTAGTAAATATTACTTTTATTGAAAATTGCAGTACAACCACGATTATCTAGTATAAGTCTCCGATATTCGATATTCAATTATCCGCGCGTACCCGAACAACGGGCAATAAAAGAACAATAAAGCAATAAACCAAGGTTAGAGATTATTTTATCAATAATTGATATCGTATTAACGCACGTGACCTGAAATTAAGAAAGAGGGTTGCTGCCT
This sequence comes from Protaetia brevitarsis, assembly GCA_004143645.1. Taxonomy (NCBI): domain Eukaryota; kingdom Metazoa; phylum Arthropoda; class Insecta; order Coleoptera; family Scarabaeidae; genus Protaetia; species Protaetia brevitarsis. The sequence goes on along the minus strand of RXPK01000327.1, from coordinate 385,368 downwards.
AAAAGAACTTTGCGAGATAAGTGCATGGCTTCTTGTTTTAAATCTCCATTTAAATTATTAATCCCATTGACTGATATAGGTCATGGAACTTTCTTCTATTTCAAACAAATATTTTTGATATAAATATGAAAAATGTATGCATGATTTGATAGTATAGTAAATGTTTTTTGCCTTACTACACACATACTTCATTATTAGAAAATTATACCCAACAGCGTACTTATTACATAACAAAGTGCACTTACAAAATCACTAGGAACGATACGACTTAAATGTGCCTCTGTCCAGAGAAAGTATATATAATTTATAACGTATCTACACTTCCATTATACGGCGTACGTTCGATCATTCGTGTGAACTTACCACTACCTTTTTTGTTCCTACATTAAATTCGAAGCTAGTAATGTGTAAAACTTTTGTATTACTATAGGTATGCAAGTTTCCTTACATACAGGGTGTTTCAGACCACTCGTCCACTATCTTTTTCTCGCGATCTATTGTAGCTAGACTAATGCCACAAAAAAATTAATAACAAAACCCTACCTAAAGAATTATGCGAAAATATTTTTAACTTCCGGAAACGTTCCATTATACCGGAAGTGGATAGCAATTTTCTTATTTTAAATGGAATCATATGTTTTTTCTTATCTCAATGAATTCTACAGATTATTTGAACACAATTCACACTAAATTCAACCGTTTTTGAGATATTTACGATTTTGTCAAAATTTTGACATTTTCATCTCTTTCAAAAACATACTATATTTTGTAAACCATTAAAGATAATGATGTTATTTTACTAGTATCCAAGAAAAATAGTTGTTCTAACCAAATTCTGTTAAAAGAACCACTAAATTGTATACAGGTGTTCATAAATTGATTGTCAATTCGAATACATTCAACCTTAGAAAATTTCTTTTTTTTCAAATGTTAACATATATTTCTAATTATACCTACACTGTAGAAATAAATTCTCCGTCGATAAGTATTAAAAGATGCATATACCTATTCCTAGTCGTTTTCAAGATATCAACCATTATTTACTCGGCTATGAATTTTGGTACATTTCTTGCAGTAGGCTATGAAAATTGATCAAGTAGGTTTGACAATCATCAAAGCAGTGTTACTTTACTTCATCATTAAGATCTAATTTTTTCCATTAGTTATAACGTTGAGGTTGATAGGAGTATTAGTAATTAGTCACGTGAGAGACAATTACAAAGCCAACCATCTTCCAGTTCTGCAGGACACATGTAACAGTGCTTCTATTTTGCCGGGGTTAATTTACAGCAGTGGATGTTGTATAATGAAAATTAAATAAAATTTGTTTAATTATTCCTTATAGCAATAAACTAAATAACAGTTTGTGTAGTTTACTATCCTAGCGAACTAATCCCTTGAAGCACAGATGGCGTTGCCAAGATGAAATTCTCAGAATAAATTTATTTTTTCTATTTTGCGTTCATAAAAACGCAATTGTAACACGTTTTGCGTATCGAAAGTGCTTCATTGTGATACGCCTTTTTTCATTTCTATAGGTTGGCTGTATTGAATACATTATGACAGAAAGCAAAATTGACGTTTAATGCATGTAAATTGCAAATACTTTAATCAAAAATTCTATACAAATTTAGTTTACATTGTTATTGTTATGAAACGTGGAATTACTGTATACATTTACACTGACGGAACAAGTATCTTGAGCATGTATTGTTATGCCAGGCAAATTCTTCGTAACAAAGTTTTGCTGAGTTATGTTATTGCTTTAATGGGTAGACTCTTGTGATTGAGAATCATTCGATGATATAACTCTAGAATTACCAGATGTACTTGGCCTGATAAGTTGTGCGCTAGCAGCCACTTTACTTTTTCATAGATGTTTCGATGTAACCCTCAGCTACCGCAGATGACTTCCATCCACCATGACGGTTTTATAGTTCAGCAAATCATTGCCTGCGTCTGCTAAGTGTGTAGCACTAGAACGTCTGAAGCAATGTCCAGTATAAAGCTCTGAATTGGGCAATTTTAGAAAATCAGCTATTAATTTAGGCATTTTGCCAATCGTATTAATTCCAATCGGGCACGATATACCATTGCGAATATGTAAGGAAGAATCTTGATGATTATATTATTTTTGTCGCAGGGCGACATATTTTTTAATTAAAGTAATCCATCTTTCATCCGCAATTGGCAAAAACTCTTACGGTATTATTTTTTGTTTTAGGTACTGTCACCAAAATAATATCACTCTTAATTCTAAATCATGTTATGGACATATTTGTTAATTCATCTTCGTCTACAGGCACTGTGTACCCCATTATTAAAACGATCTAAAATTAAATCCATTACATAAAAATTACATTTTGCAAATAATATCGTACCTTTATTGCTAAATACAATGCGTCAGAACCTTCTTCTATAAATTTATTAATATTCTTCAATGCATAAAATTTTAGATTTCTTAGCCTGGTATCCCTCAGAGAATCGTTTTTAATAAGGCTTGTAATTTAATATATTTTGATATGTCTGTATTTTATAAATGGAAAAGCAAGAACGGAAGCAATGGAAATACATAGACCATAAGGTAGAAGATTTCTTATTTTTACCTTGTAATTCAAATAATGCCAATAAAATGTTTTCCAGATATTGTGTTGACATTATTCTGTACCAGCCCATAGTTCAAATTGATGGTAGCATTTTTCATATACTGCTTTTGATTTTTCGGTAAATAAATTTATGACGGCGTTATCCGCAATTTCACGCAGTTGTGGTGGCGTACAAGATAAATTTGTCTCAGTATCACTCATTTTTTTACAGTTTTACAGAGACTATATTATGAAATATATTGTTTAAACAATTTAAATAGCCGAATTTGAATTTTGAATTCGTCAAATGTCAATCGTATGTCAATGTGACCAACTTCATATAAAACAACATTTTTTAATGAGATTTTATTAAGTATTTATTATCAATTTATAATGCAAAATAGAAAAAAATAGTATAAAGGACTCGTTTCATAAGGCTTTTTGTCGCACTCGTTCATTAGAAAACTCGCCTGCGGCTCGTTTTCTAAAACTTGAACTCGTGTGCGACACAAATCATGCCTTATGAAACCGTAGCTTTAATATACTAATATGTGTTTGACAGGCGGAAAAAAAGATCTAATTATAATACCTTATACCTTCATAATATTTTCCCAAACAGATGGATCGGCAGGAGGGGTTATATCGAATGGTGTACAGTGGAAACACCCACTTAACACCGTTAGATTTTTATCTATGGGATTATTTGAAATCCAATGTATACTTCAACATCTAAACCGAAAATATTTAAGAATTGAAGAATACAATTAGAGCCGAAATACCACAAAGTATAAAGTACCACAGTCACAACCGTTAACTGAAGTGATTTTACGATAAACTGACTTGCCTTGTCAGGAAGTTAATGGTTAATTTAAACATTTGATTTGATCTGTTCTGTTTTTAATAAATTTCTAAAAAAAAAAAAACAATCCCTGAATGTTAAGTAAATTTGTTCTAAGCCACGCGTCCTCAGAAATTTTGAAATAAATCAATTGTAAATTTCTCCATAACTGTTGAGTTTAAGTATAGGATATAGTACATGAAACACACTTACTGAAAACAATAAACAAAAATATAAAAATCACGGTTACTTTTTCTCTCACAACTCTAATACCTTTATAAATGACGAATAATATTAGTATAAAGGTTACGTATACGTTTCGCCCCGACCGTTTCATCCCCAGCCCTTCGACTTTGGTTGTTTCTTGAAGTGTTGTTTCCGAACGAATAATTGAGTTTAATATTGTAGGACATTTCGAAACACATGCCGGCGCCGATGATTCAATATTTGCTACTTCTGAAGTTTGGGAAATAGTTTTTGCAAAACTCTTCTTCTTTGTTCAACTATAATTGAGATGACAGAACAAACAGACCAAGTAATCATTATGTAATAAACCCGGTATATTCTGATTTTTTTTATAGTTTGTATTTCATTTGTGCATTAATGTTACAGCTCATTAACTGCGGAATGGGACGTTTCAGCGCCGGCCGATTCAGCGCCAGGACATTTCAGGGCCGGGACATTTCAGCGTCGGCCGATTCAACACCGAAGAATTTTTGTACCACGGGTATTTGGTTGCAAACTACATATGTAATATTTTTCGAATTTATTGCAACTGGTACCACCTCTTTTTTGCCTATAAACATAGTCTTAGCAAATAAAATTTGAGTAAAATAGTGAGATCTTATGCAGGTGGCTTCGTGAGCTTCGATGAATAGAATGTTGTTTTAAAAATAAACAAACTATTTCAGATTACATCTAAAGGAAAAACCGGAATGGGACGTTTCGATGCGGCCGTTTCGACGCCAGGACGTTTTGACATCACATATACAATACCAGTTGAATTTGATTTGAATATATGATACACAAATTTTTAAAATGTTTGAATTTTTTTTTAACATTGGAAGGGGTAAGAGAGGAAAGGGAATGATTTTTTAAATGATATTTTTTTCTATCGAGAGATAGGAATGCATTAGAAATGTTCAATGATTTTTTTTTTAAACATTGGATGAGGTGACAGGAGAGAGGAATGATTTTTTAAATGATATTTTTTTTTCTTTTTTTCGAAACATTGAAAGAGAGGATGGATTGGAAATGTTCCAAATGATATATTTTTTTTAACATTGGAAGGAGAAAAGAGAGAGCGTGGGATATTTCTTTTAATGATATTTATTTCCTTTTTTTAAACATCGGGAGAGGGGGTATTAAAAATGTTTCAAAGAATTTTTTTTTGGAAGGGGTGAGAAGGGGAGGGGATTTGTTTTCTAAACGATAATTTTCTCTTTTTTTAGAAACATCGGGGGAGAGGATGCATTAGACATGTTTCAAATCATATTTTTATCTACCATGTGGGAGGAGGGAGGGAGAGGGGATTGTTTTTTATTATTATTTTTTTTTCTTTTTTTCGAAACATGTGGATAGAGGATGCATATGAAATGTTTTAAATCTTACTTTTTTACCTTGAAAGGATGGGAGGTAGTATATTCTTTTTTTAATGAATTTTTTTCTTCTTTTTTTTTGATAACACGGGTGAGATTGGTTAAAATGTTTCAAAAATATTTTTTTACATTGAATCGGGCATGGGAGGGAACTGTTGTTTTAAATATTTTTTTTCTTTTTTTTCGAAACATCGGGATAGAGAGGATGCGTTACAAATGTTTCAAATCATAAAAATTATCATTAAAAAAAAACTAATACCTCTTCCCCTCCACCTCTTGCCATATTGAAAAAAAAAATGGTTTGAATTTCTAATTCTAAAGCAACGATACGTTACAGTACAAACTGACACAAATCTGTTTTTATGATGCTTTACAACGTGATACAAGGTAGGAAAACGTGGTATACATTGGGGCGCGGTATACAGTGCGACAAACTATATAAGCCTAATATCGGTTGTACTTTTAAGTTGCACGTTGTAGTGTGATATATACTTTTATACGATAGAGCGCTCAACCAATTCCGTAAACTAATATCAAAATATTTCACAAACTAGTCGAAACATTAGGTGTGATTCTTAACTTTATAATTGTACACATTTACTTCAAAATGATTTGTGCCGTTATTGCAACTGCTAGAAATGTAATATTTGCTCATAACCTATATTTACGTATGCCGAGATTTAGTATAAAGAAATAATTTGTTGCCATCAACATACAAGCGAGATATTTTTCGGACAAGTAGGTGTGGTATATATTGAGACAGTCCCACTCATATACCATTGCTTCAACAGTATATTAGATTGTTAATTTAGGTTCGTCATTTTTGATTAAATATGCCCAAAATTTCAAGATATAATTTAGGCATTACGAACAATAATAATTCTTCCAAACAATATTGCAAATGGTTTCCGGAAAACTGGAATTTATTCCTATAATCCAGAAATATTTTCGAGCCTTGATTTTTGGCATCATCCGTCAGATCGAATTTTAGAAAATACGGAACCAAACAATGTAACTGCAAAGCCGCCAAATAAAGAACAAGAAGCAGGTCCTTTTGGTATATCTGCAGAAAATAAAGCTGCTTCTTCTGGGCTACTTACTTACAGAAACTGAAACAATTAGTCTAGAACAAGTGAGACCTCATGCCAAGGCCACGCCCGTACCACTCACCAATCACAAAGAACAAAGTCGACTATATTAGCGGATAGTCCTAATATAGAAATGAAACTAGAGGAACATGAAGAAAAGTTGAAGTAAAAAGATCGTAAACGTAATTTACAAAAAACGAAACCGATAAAACGTAAATTACAGTTAGACAGTTCAAGTTGTGAAGGAGAAATATCTGAAACAGTTAAAAGAAAATAACCCCAAAAAAAAAACAACTCAGACAACGCAAACATTAATGGCAGGATCGTGAAACTCTCAAAACTTCAGGAAATACCCTCATTTGTCTTATTTCTTTGATGGTATAATATATTCTAATAGAAATCAGAATATTTTTTTATATATTTATATGATATAAATAAATATTTAAAATGAATTTAGTAGTTACGATTATTTATACATCTATGAAAATTTATTTTAAAAACCATTTGACGTCCCACTGCATACCACTGTATATCCCACTATGAACCATGCAATGGTATAGTGAGGGACAGATGGTGCATACTCAGACAAACTCTTTTTGAGCAATGGTTTCTTATATTTCAAGAATAAACATTATTGTAGTGATAGTCAAAATTTGTATACAGGTAGGTTATACCTAGCTATGCAGTCGAAAAGCAAGCAGATGTAATATTTATTTGTCCGCAGTATCAAAAAAACCAATATTGTCCCAACATGTACCACCTTCCCCCTAATACTTCTCCTCGACTGTTTGGTTGTCTAGTACACCAGAAAACTGGGACAGAAAGTAGACAGATATTTATTAGCTGCTACGGAGTGTGAACGGTAAATACCTGTTACAAAATAGCAGATTTCTCCGTAGTAACGCATCACTAATGGAAATTATTACAGTAAATATGAACATTAGGTACTTTACCTCTCATAATGCTATTGAAGCTATCGACTATGCTTAAGTAGAGCCTTTCAAATCAGAAATAAGATTCAAAACAAAAGTAATGTCTATTACTTAATCTATGGTTTTAATTTTAAAATTAAATTCTTACTACTACACATCAGAATCCCGTCTAATAATTTTTCTACAGTGAATTGCGTTATTCTTAAAAATAGACGAACAGACGCTGAAAAAAGATAATGAAGAAAGTATAGGAGTTAATCGCACGCCATCACGTCAACCATTAATTTGTGCAAGACACAGTAAGCAAGTAGATATCAGACGAAGTTTGCTTTGCGGATAAGAAAAGTAAAATTTTATCGTAACCACTGCTGAGAAATTGTTAGTTAATTTGTATAGGAGCATAATAAATGTCAAAAGTGAAGAGTATTTGATGCTATCTAGACCACATTTATTCCGGAGACGGTAACACCATGAACTTAATCTCTTGTTCACGCACACGTCACAAATTAACTTACGTATATACATATTAAAGTTTTTAGTTAAGGCCCTGAAACTTATTTTAAAGAAACTCAGAAATAAACAAGAGCGTATGATATTTTTAACGTAAAAATTTTAATCAAAGCCTTAGTATGAGATTTAGCATTAGCAACTCCTAAAGAAATCTTGAAGAATTTTCCATAAGCAAACTATATAACATAATACGCCTAAATAAATACCCAAATATATTTCAGGCGAAAACACTATTGCTATTGTAAATTGCGTTCACGTTAATGTTGCCAAAAACTAACAAACGCAAGAAGTTATCAATATGGTTTAGTTCTAAGATAGTTTGGGATGTCTAAGAAACTTATTGAGATAGGATGGAAATCCATACTTAGGATCCGAACCCTTTTGTGGGAAACATCAACATCATAATAATGAAGAAACCGAGAAAGAGCGGAACGGACAAAATTAAAAAAAAAAAAAATGAAACAAGCCAAAACTATTCTTGATAACGTATAATCTAAAGAATGCAAAACGAAAACAAGATCCTGTCGGACTGCTGAAAATCGAAAGGAAGTCAATTTGAGTATATATTTGAAATGGCAGAGTATTTAGATTCTGTGGAGAGTGGAATGAAACATCAAGGGTGATATACCTGAGAGTATAATGAAATCCAAGAAGAAAATCCAGCTGATCCTAATATAGTGTTTAAAAAGAATTGGTTAGGTCGTTCAGCCGTCAATGTAGCAGGAATATGGGCATAATGAATCTCATTGGTTATACAGTGTGTTACTGATTCTTATATAGGTATGCGTTCATGAGATTTGTAATAAACAAAACTTTTAGATACAAAACTGCTTTGCTCCTCCTGTACATTTTGCATTATGTATATTATTTTTCTCCTTCAGTTTTAGCCATGTCCAACAACTGATCTATTGAGTGAATATGTGTTGTAGTTTTTCTTATATTCTGATCATAAAATTAATGTTTCTCTTGAATGTTTCCTTAGGTTCGTACTGTATTTAAAAGACACACATTTATACTAGTTTTGTGTCAGGTGTCACCCGTGTATATTTAGATTAATTAAAACCTAACTAGGTAATTGCAAGGGATAGATAATAATCAGCATCATTCCGGCTTTAGGTTATGCCTGTGGATAGTAAACAAATGGTGACGAATAGTCAATTAACTAGTTACATATGTGTAAGTAATGGAACGTGTTTCTGGCTAGTCCCCTCCTTTTATTTACCTTGAGCATTAAAAAGAGATGACATATGCATGAACTTGGCCAGAGAAAGAAAACTCTATTTTCAATTACATATCAAGAACAATAAAAAAAAACAAAGTCATAAATTTGATGTAGGTATTCTTAAAGTGCATTATAAATTAACTCTACAAAGTGTATGAGGCACGAATAATAAAGTAACGAAACAATTTATTCGGGTTTACTTAATTAATTAAGTTTATTTCATAACGTTGAACTGTATCCTGGACCTCGTCCAAACACATATCATGGATTCAATGTCTTATTTTGCAGGGAGTGTAAAAATAACACAATAAATAACACCTTTAAAAAATGGAATGGCAAAACGGAAAAACATATGTTTCGCTTTCGTCACTTCATTTACTATATTCTTAATGTATACAGCGTAATATACCAGGTTTGGCAGACTCGATAGTAGTAAAAATAAATATATTGTGTATGTAGGCGTCACAGTTCACTACGTCACGTCTGTATAAACCGCTTTCTTTCTCGAAATTTATGAAATTTAACATTTTCAGTGGGTGAAACAATATCTTGAATTATCAATTGTTTGTCAGGCATATCAGGCGAAATTAAATGCTGTTCAGGTACATACTATATTTCTCAAATTAAATGCGAAGCTAAGCCCATTAAATTCTTGATTATTTATGCAACCGAAAATAGTGTACACTTAAATGTTAATTATAAATGATTGGGGAGCAATTCTGAATTACATATCGTATATTGTAGTTTCGGTTGCATAAGCAATCTAAAATCTTAGATTCGCATTTAATTTGAGAAAGATGTTACATAGAATGAAGTTGTTTCAGAGCCCTTTCCTGACAGCTTGTTTACAAATTCGTTGTATGCTATGCCCTTATATCCATACCAAACTATATTTTATTTGTTTAACCAGAGCTCTTGGGTTTTGGAGGTAATCCCAACTTAGTTTGGAGGTTATTTGATAGGATGCTAGTGTCTTTACAAGCGCTTGACTTTCCTATAGCATATGAATCAGCCGGACCCCTAGGCTGCTTTTCCAACACCCTACAGGTACATGTCTTTAGGTCTGTTTTGGTTCTAACTTTGGACGGTTCTATTACGATTCAAAGCAAGCGCTCACCTGCGTAGTCTAAAAAGTTTCCCCACTACACGACAAGGTCATGATCTGTGCTGGTCTACTGCTCTGAACGGTAATAGAACCGGCCGAAGTGAGAATCAAAACAGACCTATTATTATCCCTCCGTTCTTAGGAACTCTTCAAACCTCCTTCGATTTCAATTGTAATTTAAGTATAGTTCCTATTGAGCTAGTCACCTGAGGTTCCGTGACTTTTCCTAAAGTTAAATTGCTGAACAAAAATAGGAGGATCCATCGCATTCGAGGATACTGCAATGTCACATCACATTCGTATCTCATGTGGTCTTTCAGACCCCTATGTATTCTATATTTACTTCGCTTCATTTTACTTCGTTTTGGTGATTTTCAATTCGGACTGATTCTTATATTCTAGCATATTATAGCATTGTGAACACATAAGCATGAGTAATCGTCCGCACAAACTTGTAATAATAATCAATTCATTTTGGTTTTATCGGGTTGGTATTTGCCTATTCGATTCGCTTTTTTAGTCAGTTAGTGAACGTTGAACGTATAACATTTGTGCTGCTGAGACACATTTCACACAAAATTGTTCTAATTCTTCGTTTCCTCCAAAATGAGTGACGAAGTGGAATTTGTGTACAATACTCCATCATAAAAAGCGCGGATATTAATTTTCATACACTATTGGCAGCGGTTTTAGCCAAACAGTTGATTTATATTTGTTTCATATACAGTCATTAGTAACATCAACTAGATGAAATTAAATCACCTATAAATTCTCTTCAAAATTAATTTTAATACTTACTATACTTCTGTCTTGTTTAATACCGGCAGTGAGTCCTAATGATTTATATTGGGTGGCATTAAAAACATATTTGTATTAGCTAGATTAACGTTACTTCTAATTTATATGTTACGAAGAATATCTAAAATGGATGTAGGTGGTTCCATGAAACAATACAAAAACTAACAACAAATTGATGTTACAAAATCAATAAAGTGACTCATATTAGGGAGGCACCTTTCTACGAGTATTATGTTTGAACCTTTTTAATACTTAATGTCATAATTTCCTTGGCTGTTCTTGGAATTGGAAATGTTGTGATTCTGATAACGAATTCCGTTAAATTCAAAATTACTTCTTACATTTGTTTATGTTATATAATAAAAGGGTAGTAATGCAGATGAATGGAAAAATCAATTACTATTGTATCGAGAAGACAGTCTATCAGTTCTCGTACTACTGTTACTAAAAAAAAAACCTCTACATACATGTGAAAACTACCTGAGACAGAAAAATACATTCAATAAATAATAAAGTTAGCGAATAAGTGTACAAAATGTATCAAGAACTAGATCTATACTTTTCTTTTTTTTCTCTATTCCTCGTTATTTCAAACATAATAGGAGGTAATATCCACGGTCAAAATTTGTCTGCTAACCTTTGGATACATATGTAGGAAAATGCCAATGGAATTAACTATCCAGAAATAATTCACCGGGATATTAAACGTTTTCATGAATCATAAAATGTAACCAGAAGTCAGTTATTGCAGAAAATATAAAGTCAGGACGGGGTAACAATATGTGGCCAGATTGCTTTTATGATCTCTGCGAAGTTATTTATTACGTCATACATTCCTTTACAGAAATCACGACAAATTACTTACGACAAGTTAAGACATATGTAGATATACAGTGTGTCCCCGGATCCACGCATGAATAGATAACAAAGTTTGAACATTTTTGAGTTGAAATTTGAATTTGAACTTCTAGTAGAAATTTGATTTTGAAACTTGCAGTGTAGACATGACCTACTGTGATCTATTTAAGGAAAATATTTTCAACTTTATAGCACTTTCGGTATACAGGGTTGTTGATATCAACTTTCTTATTTTAAATGGAATGGTATAATTTTTATCGGTTTAATGAATTTAGCGAGTCATTTGCAACTAGTTTATATAAAGGTTCCCTATTCCTAAACTCGACCGTTTTTGAGATATTTTTATTTTCGTTGATTTTTTGACAAAGAAAATAAAATATTTCATGAGATAGCTGATATTTTCTGGTTCTATTAAAGTCGATGTAAATACAAGGACGTAGCTATAAGGTGTTATAACAATAATCACTGAATCACATACAGAGTGTTCAAAAACGCGTCTCCAATGTTGATACCTTTAAGCTAACAATTTTTTTTTCATTCAAATGGAACATGGTATTCTTTTCTACAGCATTGAATGCAGCGCAAAATTCTACATCGATTGATATTAGGATTTGCTACAACTACTCTTAATAGTTTTTGAAGTATTTGTGTAGTATATATTATGAAGCACATTTCTTGCAAAAAATTGCTAAAAATATGCCTAAATTCCAAGTTTCAAACAAATAAAATGAGTTATTTCCTACAAAACACTCAGTACATTATTTGCTTAACCTATCTAAATATTTATGTTTCAGATATCTAATGTTCACTAGTTTCTTACTAATAGTAATGTCTTTTAATCATAGAGAACATACATTAATTATTAGACATTAGTAGGCCATGAGATGTGTTAACAAACAAGTGATATCCATTGTTAGTAATTTACCAAATTGTAGAATGATAAACCTATGCCATATTAACAAGTGATATCTTGATAGTAAGTCCTAATGCTGTCAACTCCTTCACACATTTTCTTCCAACAAGTAAAATATTATAAATCGAAAGAAATAAGAAACACATTGAAAGTTACATATACAAATAACATTTTAGACTTATTCTATATTTATGAAGAATGTAACAATGATTATACACCTACACTTATTTGCAATGAATAAAAACCTAAAAAAAAATAAAATACAAAGGGAATTAAAGCAGATATCCTAAATACACCCATAATATTTCAAATATTGTTCCCTTACTAGACCAGGTATTGCAAAAAACGATAACGCATGTTTCTAAAAAAATAATTAAGAACTTGACAATTGGAAAATTAGGTCATATTTTAGGCAATAAATATCAATATTTCAAAAACTAGCAAAAGTAGGTATACGAAACCCTAATGTCAAGCGATGTAGAATTTTACGCTACATCCAATGCTGTAGTAAAAAATACCATGTTCCACTTGAATTAAAAAAGTTTTTTTGGTTTAAAGGTATCCACATTGGAGATGCGTTTTCGAACACTCTGTATGTGATTCGGTCATTAATGCCATTACATTTTCTACCTACGTCTTTGTACTTACATCGACATTAGTAGAACCACTAAATACCTGATACCTCATCAGCTATTTAATTTCACTTGACACAGTGCAAACGTCAAAAAATCAACAAAATTGCAAATATCTCAAAAACGGTTGAGTTCAGGGATAGGAAACCCTCATGTAAACTAATTGGAAATAATTCGATACATTCATTGTACCGATAAAAATTGCACCATTCCATTTAAAATAAGAAATTTGATATCAACACCCTGTATACCGAAAGTACTATAAAGTTGAAAATATTTTCCTTAAATAGACCACAGCGAGCCATGACTACACTGCAAGTTTCAAAATCAAATTCCTGCTAGAAGTTCAAAAAAATCTAATGTCCCAGTTCGGTGGAACACCCTGTATAATTTGTGTCATACTCTTAGTTTAGTTTGGAAGCATGCCTTAAATTTTTTTACAAAAAGGTAGTTTTTCTCACTAATAAAGTACCCTTTTTGTAGGAAATACGACAAAATGTTATTAAAAAAATTGTTCAGATTAATGAATTATGCAAGTAGGTATGCAAAATTTAAACAAGATCAGACATGTTTTGGAAATTTATAAAAAAGTTACCCCTCCCACCAATAATGTAGGACATTTTGCAGGACATATAACAAAACGTTTTGACACTTGGCAAAAATATTTAATTTAAATTGACGTAATGGCTTCTGTGCTCTAAAATTCACATTCAATTTCGTAAACACCATTGCGAAACATCACGAAAGTATGCTTACTCCACCAGACCAGATCTACCTAATTATACCCTAAATATTTTAAGTTGGTTTATTGACGAGCTACCACATGAAGAGATATTTTTTTCATATTTTCACCACGACACGACGGTGGACAAAAATGGATAGGCAATGCTGGTCACATTTTGTAACAACCCAGATCTTCTGGTTTAATCATTACGGATTTTTTCTTTTTGAGCCGGGTAAAACAAGTAGTATATTGAAATAGGAATCCAAATGATGTAGTTTTTGGAGAATCGTATTAGAGAAGCTTTAAATTCAATTGCCCTTGACGAGATAAGAGCAGCATTCAGTGCATTTCAGAACAATATTGAGGAATGTGCGAATAAGGGGCCAAATATATTGAATGAATAAATATTTTAGATCATGTGAATTGTTATTTTAATTTGAACGGAGTGAGTTGTTTAAATTAAATTATTTTTTATATTCATATTTAATTTAACCAATCTTGTTTAAATTTTACATACTTGCACAATTTATTAATCTGAACAACTTTTCTTAATAATTTGTATAATCTCCTTCAGACACTTCATTACATAGTGGGAAAAATAACTCTTGTAAATTTCCAAACCATGCCTGATCTTGTATACATTTTGCATACTTGAATCATTTACTAATATAAACAACTTTTATTAATAATATTTAGTCGTATCTCCAAAAAAGGCATTTTACTAGACGGAAGGATTTTTTTTTGGAAATTTCCAAGGCATATTTGATTTTTCAAAACAAAAAGACACAAATACTTTCTATCCAACCAGGGCTAAGAAGATGAAATTTCGACTAGAGAATTTTCAACATTTTTACTTATTCATGCTTCGATTCGGGGATACACTGTATATACACTGTTATTTTAATAGTGTACCGAAGAAGAAACATTATACAACTAATAACGCAAAGATTTGGGTGTGCTATTGCTTTGTTAATAGTAACAATACAAAATTGGTTACGCTAGCAAGAATTTATTGTTTTTAATGCATATTACGATGCAAAAAAGAAAAAAAAAAGTTAATGAAGTGCTTTAAGATAATTAAAAATTTAGCGTGTATTTAAATTCCCCATTCTAAATCTTTAAACAAAACACACTACTGACCACTGTACCAAATAATTAAAAAAAAAATTAAACTAAACGGATGCTTTTATTTTACATCAAACAAAAGGATTTATTCAAATATGATTTGTATATCAAAAGTCAGAAATTTGCGAGCGATATTGTCCATACCCAGAAAAACATAATTCACACGTGATCGAAATATAACATGTCTCTTTTTCATATCCATCCCTTTCTGCTCCTGATTCCTACCACTACATATGCATAGGTAGTACTGTATGTCTAGAAAAATACCCGTTAAGGCCGCTTTACAGTTCGCAATTATTTTTATTGTGTGCAATAAAAATTGCATGCTTCTTTTCATAAAACAATTACAATTTTATTTTATAGATATTCAGTTTTTTTTTGATAACTCTAAATTGCTACTTTTCATTTTATTTTATTTTTAAGAGCAACAACATCAAACCAGTTTTCTTATTTTACTTTCTTATTTTATCATTCATTACGTTTTACTAAATATAACTACTACCGCATACGTTGTATGTATTATATAATCAAAATCATTTTCATCTTCACGATGCAAGGTAAACTCCTACTTACCCTGGCACTTTTAAAATATAATCTTATACATTTCATATCCGACCCTTTATTTTTAAGGTTATTGATGACAATTGATGAATACGAACATGAAATATAGAACCGTGAATGTTTTGTGTATTGTATAATAATTAGACGTATTTATCTTTTTTATTGATTTATGTAATAGTTTCATTTAATGGAATATGAAAGCCATTGTTTTGATATGTTTAAATAATTGATTATCTTATTTCTTATATATCTTTGAGTTCGTATTTGAAGCATTTAGTGGTAATTATTTATTTATGTAATCATCGCAACATAATAACATAATTCTTCAGGCGTATATAGGTTTACAGTATCGTATTGGGTGTCAATTATTATAATAATAGGGATTTGTAATAATCGAAAACAAGGTAATTTTACCGGCAGATATACATATTTAATTCATATTAGCCAAATTTCTTAGGTATTCAATCATGTTTCAAATTGGGGATAAATAAGTTTAGAAAGATTTATGCCCGGTAACATAAACAATAGTTACCCATTTGTCAAAGTTAATCAATGGATAACAGCAAAAATCAGTAACATAAAGGTTTGTTAGGAGATAATCATTTGTTAAATCAGTTGTTAACTTAACCACCGCTATTCCGGTAGTTACACATTGTTAAGATTACCAAAGCACGAAATGTGCGAATGCCAACGAAAGTTGCCGTGCATGATTGCATCAATAGATGGCGGAACATGTAATGCTTAGGCGGGGAATCTATTTGACATTTTGACAGAATTATTTTTGATTCAATTTGATCACTGTTCAATTAATTTGGAATAAGATAGTAGCAGTAAGTTTAGAATATATACGTTTAGTAATTATTACATTACATTTTCATAATTATGGAGGCTAGGTAGGTGTAATTTCAACATTTGATTTCTGACAATATTATCACTAAATTTGAGACTATACATACATCGTAATGAGTAGGAAAATGCAGGATGCCGTGATAAGAGCCAGAAATTTTACGGTACAAGAGAAACACACGTTGTTAGCGATCATTGAAAATTATAAAGGAGTAGTTGAAAATAAAAAAAAAAACGGATAGAGTATGTATCTATTAAACAAAAAAAAAAACGAAGTATGAGCAAAAATTGCACCTGAATTTAATTGTCATAGTACTACTGGGTTAAGGATGAAAGAGCAGTTATTTATAATTATGCAACTTTATGAAAGAGAACAATCAACACGGCCAAATCATTGTTTTATTTGCCTTTTTTCTTATATTTTCATGATTCTTCTCTGAGCAGTCGTGGGTATGACGTCTATCATATATGTTGTCTAGTTAGTATATCGAATACTTCTTCATTGGAGGACGATAATTAATCATTCCATACATCCGTTTTGGTTGTAATCGTTATAACAAACTTGACATAAGCCAGAAGCAAAACCTCAGTTACTGAATTTCTAGGTGAAAACGTCAAAGTTTCAAGTTGGCTCTCTATGGGAACTAAAATGAACTATCAATTTTAGTAAATTTACAGTTAACTAGTTTACAACAGCCATTAATCAGTTGTTAACTAATTACTCGACATTTAACAAATGGTTAAGTTTATGTTACGCAACTTTTACTTAACAATTTGTTAGTGCTAACAAATGATTAACTAATCATTTGGTTACACACGCTTTATGTTACCGGGCATCAACTTTTACTTAACAATTTGTTAGTGCTAACAAATGATTAACTAATCACTTGGTTACACACGCTTTATGTTACCGGGCATTAGATAAATGATTTCGTGTTTATCATCATAAACCAACTGGATACTTAAGTTGCCAGGCAACAACAGGTACAAGGTAACTGACCTATCTCAAGTCAACGAAACACGGTTTAACCAAAACAATTTAAGAATACCTACTTTATATTTTTTTATCTTACATATTAAAAAATAAAGAATTTTCTAAAATAAAGTGTGGATAATCGTATGTAGTTTACCATGCCAATGAATTTAATAATATTCATATACCAAAAATAGGAAATATGCAAATATGCATTTTAAGGGTTGACGACCTACTAACCGACACCGGGATAAAATACCTTCTCAAAATTAGGTCAAATGGTCAATTTTCCTGCGATATTTCCTGCCGATGATATTTATACTAGCGATGACTAATATTACTTTTATATGTTCGTATCCAAAGAAATAAATTAAGCCCGTGTGGAAAATAGGTAATTAATAATAACTTATGAAAGCGCGGTCGTAATTCTAATAAAATATAATATACCTAGTTACTTGAAGCAACATAGTTACGTTTTATATACAATGTGATGGATATTGCACTCCATCAAGTTCATATGGGATTTATGTATACATACATATCTATTTCATACAAGGAAGAAATTGAAATACCAATGTACTCAGTTGTCAACTTAATTCTTATAATTAATATTTATACATTGTACTAATTTGAAATGTATATTAAAAGACATAAATATTGATCCAAATGATTAAATCTAATAGTCGCTCAATTTTGAAACAATCTCTAGACTTGGTGAGACGCTAAATATACATTAATAAACCTAACCTAACTGTCATATCATAACATGTAAAGCAAGATGAATATAAATAAATGGAAAACTTACTCACCAAATGAAGATCCTGAATATACATATTTTGACGAATATGATCTTCCAAACAGACCAAATTCATACAAACGGCGGTGTAATAAAACGGAAAGACCCATACACAAAGAACTATCAAAAAATCACGTATAAGTAAATCACTTTGAACAAAATATCGTACGGACAAAATTAACATGAACGTAATTGCACTGCCAATTCTTCATTTAAAAAGAAATACTTACAACACACTTTATATCTATCCCAACGTTACCATTGCCATTATACACGATTGATACTTGAATAACATTATTTTTTTGCAAAGTGATTTGCCAAAATCTTCGTAAGTTAGCAGCACTTATCAGTGCAAATGTTCAATTTTAGTATAGCATGTGACATCTTGTGAGACAAAAATTAACTTCATAAAAACATTTTATATCTAATTAGGCTTCCGTTAGAAATAACATTAGAAATAATGAGTAAACGTTAAAAATATGGTATTTTTAGTCATATACATAAAAAAATTAAAAAAACAATTTTAATATTATAATTTTGTATGAAATAAAGATAATATAGAAATCTTTCAACTCAACCAATTTTAGCCGAGATACAAACCGCTAGCATTTTCATTTAAAACTGCACCAAACATCAAAGTGATTGCAGCGTTTTCAAGTTTTAGTTGTTGTTTGTTGAGAAATATATACGGTTTAGTCATTTGTTAATTAGTTTTCGAGTTTGGCGATATAAATGACAAACTGCTAGTACTTCAAATAATAAATTATCTATTAGTTTTCTCAAATAGAGTAAAGGGTAAATGGAAAATATAGCAGAAAATCCAAATCCTGTTATAGCATCTGAGCCAATCAAAAGTATAACAAAACCAGCGATTAATATTGTTGAGGAAAAGGCACCGGATAGCTCTGAAGGTATAGCACAAAAGTCGAGAAACTCTAAGGCAAAAAAGCGTAAGAAACCCAAAGACACCACAGCTCCAAGACAACCTCTTACTGGTAAACTTTGTGCAATCTGCTTATATGGTTTATAAGAGCGCTTGTTTTGCAGGATATGTTCGTTTTCTTAATGATAGACGTGAAAATGTGAGGGCAGCAAATCCTAGCTTATCATTTGCAGAAATAACAAAAATTTTGGCTAGTGAATGGAGCAGTTTACCAGCCGCAAAGAAACAACAATATCTTGATGCGGCTGAACAGGATAGAGAACGATATACAAGAGAATATAATGCCTACAAACAGACAGATGCATATAAACAATTTACTCAACAACAAAACGAAAAGAAAATGAAGGAAACTAAAGAGGAGACACAGGTAAATCCCAAAGATTTAATAAACAAGAATATAATAAAACATTCTAGCCTGTACAAAAAACTCAGCCTACTAGAGACACTCAAAACAATAATGAAGTGGACTTTTCCAATTTTGATATTCCTATATTTACTGAAGAATTTCTTGATCACAATAAAACACGTGATGCAGAATTACGGCAGCTGAGAAAATCAAATACTGATTATGAACAGCAAAATGCAACACTACAAAAGCACATAGAAAATATGAAAGTTGCAATAGAAAAGTTAGAGAGTGAAGTCGTACAACAGAAGAAAAATAATTGTGCTTTACAGCAGCATTTGGATCATTTACGTACTACATTAACAAATGGTTTTGCTGATGTGAAACTACCAGGTTGTTTGAATAATATTCTGAGACTCAGATATAAAATTAATTCCTTTTAGGGGTAAAAGAAGTAGCAAGTCTTCAAACTATTGATAATTACATGACCAATTTACATTCAATGCTTTTGGAAAATAGCAGTCACGATGCAACATTATTGCAAACTGTTCGAGACATTGTGGGCCGCCTGGAATTCAATGGATGACAGGCAGAAGGCAATTCTTTATCACAGAAACGAAAAAGAAAACCCAAAAAAAAGTCAATAATTGTCAAATAAGTAGGTGTTGCCCTTTTCTGTACACATAATGTTGAAGTTTATGTGTGACAATATTATGATACAATATTGATTTTACATACACACATTATGTTAATTATAATTTGTTATTTTATTTATTCTCCTGCATTGGCTCATATGCATTATCATGTTTTTATATTTACTTGGCATTACTTTACCTACAGAAATATGTATGTATTAAACAATCATTCTGTGATTTATCTTTTAGATATATTTTGTGAGAATTTCTTACCAATAAATTGATAACATATTGTACTTTAGCGTTTTATTATGTTAGTTTGAGGTATGTATATCCAAGATTATTCAGCCTTCATAGTACATTCTTTTAAATGTGAAGCTACGTTAACTAGAAGGTTAGGCAACCCAACTAGCCATTGCATTGAGTTGTAGGTCTAAATTGAAACTACGATTTACCATTCTTTCTATTTTTCTTTTAATTACGTGCGTTTCGTCGAAACTTTTTGAAAATTAATAAATTAGTGACCTTTCCTTTTTTTCTTTTCTTCAATTACATTGATTTATACATTTTTTTTATATTAACTATAAAAATGATACAATCCAGTAATTATTGGATGGTAATCAGTTATTCGATTTGTTCGATTCTAAAACCGTTTATTGAACTTATTTGGAAACGTATGGCGAAAACAACACCAGGGCAACTAAATATTGATGTTTCGGTGTAATAAAAATAAACCAACTGACAACTTTTCAAATTTTTTTGACATATGCATATAAAGGTGGAAGTAAAGACGACTAATTGAGCAAAACTGTAATATGTTGCAGTTGTACTAATTACAATTTTGCTCAATTAGCCGATTTTACTTACACGTACTAGAGCGTTGTCCTTACCAATTAAGTATGTCTATCAGCTTGATACATTTTTACTTCATGAGAGCGCTTACCTAAAGCACTATATAATAGGGGACAACTAAACAAACGTAAAGAGGTTTTAGTTTTTATGACAGAAGCAAATAAGCCTTTAGACAAAATTATTCAACTAGGCTACATTGACAATAATTATTGTCAATTTTCTATATAATGAATTGTCAACAACTGTTGTTAGTTACCCTAGTTCGAGCGCTAGTTTTCTGTGGGCGAACGCGCGATGGCGATTACGGTTTTGCTATGTAACATTAATAGACTTGCTTCAGAAGTTGCATTATAACAACATCAGTAAATGAAATAATAAATTGACAATCATCGTGGCAACTGTCAACTCACAAGACCAGTGACTATATATAATCACTGCACAAGACTGACAGCTTGCAAGTCGTGCGAAATCTTTCTGAGTTCATTTTAGCCAAGAAATCAAGCTCGGCTTTTTAGCAAATAGTTCTTGACAGTCATTTGACTGTTTTCCAGGTTTTTATAACCTATAAACGTACAATCGTGGAAAGAAATAGTAGGATACGCATCGAGCCGAACCTTCCCGTAACTATTGCTATCTCTTCCTCCCGTCTCATCCCGAGAATTTTGCCGCACCCAATATGTATTAGAACTTAGGCGAGGGGGAGTGAGAGAGACAGTTATAGCAACGAAAAAGTTCGGCGCTCGATGCGTGTCCTAAGATTTGTTTCCGCAATTGTACCTATATTCAAGCGAGTAACAGTTGCGATGTAGGAAATGTCAACCTGACAGCTAGCAAATTTTGAATTTGAATGTGCATGCCCAATCGCTATCTTTTTAGAGCTTGTTCTAATCAATAGCAGTCAATAAGCAGATTCTTGCCCTCTGAGATTGAAGGTACCGACTATGTTTGCCCGTTCTTGTTGAAATGTTCCTCTAGCTAGGAAATTTTAACTATGCCGAATCGCCACCTTTCTGAGTTCTTTCTAATCAATAAGAAGCCAAGCTCAGCTCTTATCGCAATAGTTCTGACAGCCATTTTTGCTTATTGAGATGAAAAGTGAACGCTGTTTGTCTGTTCTTGTCGAGATGTTTCTTGCCGCAGGTGTAAGCAGATGCGTAGCTAGTGGGGGCTAGAGAGGGCATCTATCCTCGAGCGTAATATTCCATTGCATTTTGGCAAAGATAAAGAGGCGTTAAATCTTCATATGCTCCCGGGCGCTGAAAACTTTAGCTACACCACTGGGTGTAAGTAGTGCGCAACATCACATGGTAAGGAGCGACAAAAAAAAACAACTGAATGCAATATTGCATCAAACAAGGAAATCCGTTCTCTAATCCTTATTTAACATACCCATACAATGCATATAAGTTCCGACTTTTTGCGTGCTTTCCAAGTTTTATAAGTAAGTTATTTCCAAACAAACTTTAAGAAAGCGTTTGTTTCAACAATTAATAGAAAGTAGTTAATAAGAATAGCGGAAGAATTAAAAATACTTTATACGTGGTGTCGGTTATACATATATATTGCAGATATCAAGGTTTTAAAAATTATCCATATTGGATGGTGCCAAAAAAACATAGACGTCAAAGCTAAGGTCAGTTATACCAATTTTAACAAATGGCGCGTCGGGCGCCACTCCGTCTCGACCTTGTGAACGGCGTTATGTTTGTAGTGGAATGATTACTGTTAGAAACGAATTTTTTTGTTGCAAGTTTCCCATACCCTTTTTTATTCAAACCTATCCGGTAATTCATACTTTTGGAACAGGTTACGCAGTTATTGTTAATATTAAGAACTGTGGATGAATTAAACATTTACTGTGTTTATTACATCCGTTGTAAACATATCTGTCGCTTTGTGTTGGGAGCTACAAGGGCAGACGCATGTAAAATTAAGAGAAACAAAAAAATAATCCGAGCGCAAACATTGTTAACGTTTAGGACCGCGAACCCGTATTTATCTATTTCGGCAGATGCGACGTGCGTTATTTCGGGTATGTTACCAGTAGATTTCCTGGGGGTTGAGAGTACCTACCAGGCGTGTCCCCAAGGTGATGTATAGGGGAAAGGTAATCTTGTCAGGGTTCGCTCAAGACGAGATGGTTAGTGGCGGCTATAAGTTCGTCCTCTCTGCTTAAAACCGGAGCAGGATGAATGAAGACCGTTGCCGTGAACCATTCCCCCCTCGCTCAAGCTGTCGTGTCGTGGCTAAGGGCTTGCACAGGGTTCTTCAATGAGGTCAGTTGTAAAACTGTTCCGGCTATCATTAACAAAGTCTGGAGCTTCCTACCCAGATCCTGCTCCTAGAGTAAGGTTTTTCTTTTACTACTTGGCGAATACTTGGAGATAATTAAGGGCGCAAATATAATAACTCATAACTGATCGATTTACAGTAGATTCGCGATTCTCTGAATCAGTCACATTTTTGGTTATTCACATATTTCCGCATTTTACATAAATCAGTATTTACATAATTGCGAGGGTATGGTATTATATTTTTGTTATTAATAATCATAGGGAAATGATTTAGTTAGAGTAGGAACATTCCATTTGTTATGGAATCCATACAGTACTTAGAATAAGTAGTTTCGTGTAGTACCTTTAGATTTGTAATTATTTAGCTTTTTAAACATTGTTCTTTTTCACGTAACTTGCATCCAAATGTAGATTTAATCCTGTTACAAATATATTTCGCGAAAGAAGTTGCAACATAATCTTCTGAAGAAACGTTGCATCACTGTCCATATTTGCGTATACCACTGTCTTCTGATGTACTATTTTCCACGGAAATATACCTGTCATCTATTTTCAAAGAGGGTCCCGCACAAATTAAGGTACTTTGTGTTTCAAATTTGGAGTCTGCACGGAAAAATCTATTTGTTCAGGACAACAAAATAATTTCAAACAAATTTTATCATGAAAATTTAGTTAATCAATCAAAATATTTCGTTATTTTAAATAAATAAAAGGTTAAATGAACAAATAATTTGGTTGAATTAGCTAAATATTTTTTTGCCCATATTTAACTCAATATTTAGTTACTTTAAACAAAATTTAGTATTGTCAAATAAATCGCTTTTTCAGTGTGGTGGTTTTAATAAGGTGTTTATTAAAATTTGTTTAATGTCCGTGTATGCTGTCGAATTTCGATTATAATCACCCTCTTATAGGTATATTACATCCGTTTAATTTCCGTTTATGAAGAACTAAGATATTCGTAATAGTTTGGACCAATAGGTTAAAACAAGGTAGAGCCCCAGGTGCAAGATTACTTTTATGCAATATTCTACTAATATTTTCATCTTACGCGATCGTTGCATGCTTTCTGAAAACTGCTATTTACAATATGAACAGTAAAATTTATATCTTCAATATATTGTGCAATATTGAGAGCAGTGGTCGATTTTACTCGCAGTGCATGATTTTTTTTTTCAAATTAAGTCGGATGTGTTTGTCTGTTAATTAGTATGGGCTGGGGCCCTGTACTTTTCTATAGCGTGAGCCACTTCTATGTCATCAAACGTTGTCTGTGTATCATTACATATAAAATCTTGTTTTCTTTTTATGATGAATATACACAGAGATTCAAAATGATTGTCAAATCCGCTCCTATAGATAGTAACAGGGTGTAGGTATATGCCGCGTGTTTGTAATGAAGGCTTGAACTAAGTCAGTGTTGGAACATAAGAAAGTAAACGGATCTGTCATAAATAAGGAAAACCTATATTTGAACTCGCATTATATAAACGACTATGGATTGGTGTTTCTGCTTGTAAAAATGAAATGTAATTAATTTAACTTTACTAAATTATGATTTTACAATTCAGTACTAACTGGTGTTTAACTAAATTTATTTATTACTTTAAATTATAACATACAATTAGTATAATTATTAAGTGACGAAACTGCATCTCTCAGTTCTTCTATGGTATGCATGCGGTTTCTATAGATCCTATTTTTTAGATAGCCGAACATGAAGTAATCTAATGGGGTTAGATCAGACGATCTTGGTGGCCATCTTTGTGCTCTAACGACCCTGTCAGCAAAAAACTGTTGAAGATATTGGCAGGTTTGTCGAGCAGTATGTGCTGGAGCATTATCGTGCTGAAAATAACCTGCTTCAAGCTCATTTTCTTGTAACTTCGCAATAAACAATTCCAACATCTGTTGGTAATGTTGGGCTGTTACAGTTTCCTCGAACAAAAATTGACCCTATTATTCGTTGCCTGGACATAGCTAACCAAACTCCCACTTTTACGGGATGCAATTGCGTTTCTGGAAATTCCTGTGGATTTTCTGCAGACCAGATACAATAGTTTTGTAAATTGATATAGTCTGTTAGATAAAACCAGGCTTCATCTGAGAAAAATGATTTGTTTAGCAAGTCATCGTGATCTAATGGTAATAATTCCTGTACCGTAGAAACTTTATAGGGATGAAAATGTAACTTTCTTTTGACAGCTCATTGCGCTGAAGTGTATGATAAGCCTATAAAATTATAAAATGTAATAAACTATTTCACTTAATGTTAATATTGATTTTTTACCTGTTTGTTGAGCTATTAGTACAGATAAATTCCCTTATTTTCTTACAGTATTCAGAAATACTATTGTTGCTGATATTAGATGTAAATATAAACGATTTGAAAAAAAATTATAAGATAAATAATCGAAAGATACTACAACACGCACGCCAATGTCGCTAAATGTCAAGAAAACTCATTTAATGTATGAAATTTGTATATAGCTAACTTCGCTCATTAAATTGGTGATAAGTATAGATAATTTTTTCCGGAAAACAGTTTTTTTCTTACGACAATCATTTTGAATCACATGGTATATCAGTGTAGGCATTGTGTGGGTAATTGCTCCACCATTTCTATATTCGTAAATATTTAGAAATTTTAAATAAAAAAAGAGACAAATTCGTATGAAAATTAGTTAATGATCTATATTAGGTATAGTAATTATTTTTATTAAATAAATAAATATCATAACCAATATCAATTTTTATGGAACCTGACAAATATTTCAGCTTTCTTTTTTATAGAGTACTTACTCGTTAATTATTGTTGAGTTGTAGTTAGGGCCGGTTTTATAAACATAGTATAAACGCTGGAATAAGTATTCTATGGTATAAGATATACCAACATTGTATATCTTGTGTTTGTAAAACCGGCCTTTAATCACTTTGGACACTGTTTGGACATCCATAGGATACATTTTTGAGATATCCACAAGATATTCCAATAAATATATCCATATGGTATTTCTTTTCTATGGATTTCGGGATTTATTATGGATCTAAAACGGATATCCATAGAATATTGTGTGCTGTCTGGGGATTATGTATTACCATTAAATTTAAGATAATATGTTTAAGATGAACCATTTCGAAAAACAAATTAGTCACAAAACAAGCCAAACGTCATTAGTTATTTCCATTTTGTTTAATAAAATATACCATATGTTTACTCGTGCATGCATAATAAATTGAGGAACGTGTGCCTGTAGCTATAGAATAGTAATTACTAATAAATCACCAAAAATTAAATTTTAGCAACTTAATAGTTATTGTTATCAGATAAATTTAAAAAAAAAATATTAATTTTAACATCCACGTTTTCCAAACCTTACTTTCTTGTTTGTTTGTAGATCAAACGCCTAGACAAACATCTTACAAATTCAAATTGTAAAACACATTTCTGTGAGATAAAACTTTTTTTTGTTATTGTGCGACCCATCTGACCTGAAGTCTCCGGAAACACTGCAGCCTTTTGGCTTTTCGTATTTGATCTCCCATTTCTCTTGCCCATTAAATTGTATCAGCCATTCCAGTACCTAGTATCCTGCACTAATCTGTACAGGTCCCTGGCTGGTTGATCGAAGTAATCCTCTGAATTCATTGCCTGTCTTTTTGTGTCCAGAACTCGCATTCACACACAATCTGGTAAGTGTACTATGTCATCCCATTGCACAGTCTGCAGCTGGTACGTCCAGTGCTGTTCTAATTTTCTGTAGGTGTCCTTTAGTGCACAGCAAGCTGCAGTAATTCTTCAGTCTTCTTCTTTAATCGCCCCTTAAAGGTCTTCCCATGAATTTACCTGATTATCGCAGTAGATATGCTTTCTGTTTTCCTTTTTCCTGGATCAGATCCGCTTGCCCTTGACCCAGGGGCTTTTCCAGATGACATTACTCGATTACCGCCATCCGTGACGCTGCCTCACTTTAGATACCCTTGGATCTCTTCGAGGTCTGCGGCGGCGTTTTAGAGTCCTGCCGTGGTTTTTTCTTGCTGCCCTCGACCGTCTTCTTCTTACCCTCAGTGGTCTGACTTCCGCCTGCCATCTTGGGGTTCTGCTTTGTTTCCTTAGCAGCCTGGTCTGCACTTCCGCCTTGGATCTTTTAGAGTCACGACGACGTGGTCTCTGCTCGATCTACATACTCTCCTCTATTTTTCTTTGTCTTCTCAGTGTCCTGATCTGAGCGCCAGATACTTTTTTCTGTTGCTGCAGTCCGAGTAGTTGTATTCCTGCAACAATGTTTTCGGCAGTGTCACTGTCTTATCTGGTACTCACCTCCAAGATAGTGTCATCGGTTTCCGGAGTTCCTCTAGAAGAGGTTTCTGATGTCCTGATGCCTCCGTTGGGATAGAACATATATCTACAGCCGCTATTTCTGAACCAAGATAGAGGGCGTGAACAGTCGGTCATAAGAGTCTAAAATCGGAACTGAAAACAATACATTAAATAGTTTATCCGGGTTTATCAATGGTTATAACTTTATAGATAACTGTAAACATTTTTATATAAAAAGAAAATTAAAGCGCAATCGGGTCAATCGGTTATAAAATCAGTTAGACATAAAATCGGGTTTCATTCTCAGTCCTAATTTTAAGGTGGATACTACAGATAATTTTGGCATTAAAAATTATAAAGCTACATTTATTTTGTTTGTTGTTTTGGACGTTTATGCCTTATAGATAAACTCGGGTAGTATTCGTTCTTTCACTAATCCTCTTACATTGCATCTTTAAAATTGCTCTTATGCATAAAATATGTTCCTATTAAAGAACTCTTATTTAGAAGACAGTAAATTCTCTTTGAAGCGTAAGAAAATGTGCTTTCAAATAAAAAAAGCCGATATCTACTCATTTGCTTTCTGTACTTACTGATATGCACATCAATTTATAGATTTTTTTTGGAAAAATATAGAAATATTTAACTTTGAAGTTATCTAAAAACTGAAATATATAGTCTTTTAAACGGTTATTTTTTTATAACTAATTGAAATTCATCGGTTGTGCTAAAAAAGATATGTTCTTTTTTAGGGAAACCGTTTTTTAATGTCAAGAACTAAGTTTATGTGCAACTATGAGTATACCTATATATGAGTTTTAGCAACTAGTACTAGCGAACTTATTGATTTAACAACAAAGTATAATAGAAAATTTATGTAATATTTGTAATTCCAAATAAGCATGGATCATATTTTATTATAAAACAATATATTTTTTAATTGTGAGTCCATTGATTGGCTGAATAAGTATATAGAATTAGAATTACGGAATGTATTTTTTTCAATATTTTATTTATAAAAAATCTATTACAATAGATTTACAGAAGAACATTACATACTGCGACGAAAATTCTAAGAATTAAATACCATCTGCAGAAGCATTTCAAAAAAAAAAAATATATTTAGCTTCAAATGTTTCGTTATAGTGGAACTCTTGAGAAAATTTGTTATTTTAAATGAAATAGTGTTGTTTTTCTTACATTAAGAGATTTTACACGTTATTTAAAGAAAATTCGTGGTGTTCGTTATGTATTTTTTTGTAAAGATTTACGATTTTGACAATATTTGACATTTTCATTTCCTTCTAGAATGCTCCATATTTCACAGTCCATCAGAGACAATGATTTATTTTTAGATTTTGCTACGACCCAACGAAAAAGAGCCCTACGTGTTAAATTCTATCGAAACGACAACTTTATCCTATATATGCTATTTATAAATTGATCGCCAAATTGCTTACCTTTTACCTTAGAAAAATAATTTTTTGTAAAATAGAACATTTGAAGCACACATGAATTCTTTAAAGTAGTTTAAAAATTTAATTCAAATTAAATCAAAGTACTAGTGTAGTTAACTTAATATACGACGATAATAAAAAATCAGAAAATTGAAAATACGCGGTACTTTTTAATTGTATTTATCGTTTCAGGAATTCTATTTCACGTCTCATCCGAATAAAAAGTATTGTTATAACAAAATTATAAAAATATTACTATGTGATATTGCAGTTATTACTTAGGAAATATACTAAGTGAGTTTTTTATCTTGAGACGACGGAATATCTCTAAAACACTGCATCAAATCAAAAAAAAGATCTTAATAAGATTTGTTATAATGTAGGGGGCTCACTGAATGGTGCCGAACCTCACCCCCCAGCATGGGAGGGGGCCACTTTGAAATCTTAAATGGGAACCCACATTTTGTATTGCAGATTCGGAGTATGTAGCTTTTCTTAAAACTTTTTTCGATTCGTAACAGATTGCGCTGTAATCGCAAAAACACATGATTATGAACGTCTAGAAAAAGTACACAAAAAGAGAAGCAAGCAAACATGATTTTGTGTTTTTTTTTTATTTTAACATAAACTAACATTTCAAAAAGCCATGTGTTCGAAACTGTGGCCCTTCACTTCGATACATTTATTTATATTTATATATACTTTATATGCTCTTTATATCGATTAAATAGTTTCCAAATCTCGTATGGTTTTACTAAATTCTTGGAGTGTAGAGTTAACTTATAACCAAAAATTATCAAAATAGTAAGTGAATTCTGTCTAGTTGCAGAGATATGTCGATTTATTATAAGAGTAATAAATAAATGAAATAAACACATAATAATTAAGCTGGATCATACTGATTGTAATGATTTAAAGCATTGGTTTAATGGGGAAATCCCGTGTAATAGCCAGAAAACTAGGGTACTTTTGGTCATTTTTTTTTGAAATAAAAAAAAATAACAAATTCTTCCAAATCTTTTGTGGTTTATTAAGGTACTCTGGAAGTATAAAATAAATTGTTTTCAGTCTGATACATCAATAATACTTTCATTTATAAGGGCAGATGTTCGGCATATTCTAATTCGATATGTTAATTTGCCTGATATCTAGCCCCTCACTCACGCGTCGAAAATAAAAAAATTAAGAAGTTTTTTCAAAGTTCATATCCGTAGTAAGTCGGTGAAGCAAAGAAAAACAACAAATATCAATATTTTAGAAAATGGCGGCCATTGGTAAAATTCTGATTTTTACCCAAAAATTTGCTTGAATTTGTTACAAATTTTCAATTTGGAATGGTTCACCGACAAATGACATATTTTAACAATCTATTCTCACGAGTTCAAGTCGATTGGTCAAATACTGAATTATGAATCGGGCAGAATAATTTGAAGAATTTAAAACGGAGGAAAACGCGTTTAAAGATTTACAGAGTGAAAATTGTTGTGTTTCGACGGCGCCGGCGGTGCAATTTCTATTATCACGACATCTTTCGGATAACTTGACATTTTTGCACGCGCTGCATGCATTGTATGTACTCCGAATCGAAAACTGCACAAAAAATTCCAAAATCTGCAGCAGTGAACGCTGTTGCGAGAATAAGAAGCCGAGCTGCGGCTCTGGGATTTTCACTGTATGTTTTTGGGATGCCAAGCTATAATTTAACAAAAAAAAAGAAAACAATTTTTGGGGCCCGCTACATGGGATCCCTCGTTTAAGTGATAATACTTTTTCAATTTGAAAAAAATATGTTTCTCAGGTTAAAGCATTCGCAGGTATCTAATTTGTCAATCAGTTTGTTTGTTACAGAATTTGGCTGGTAGGATTTCTTCGGTGTACCATGACGAAACACGAAACACATTATTATCTCTGATGATTTGTAAAATGCAGAATATTTGCGTACGAAATACAAATGTCAAAAATTTCTCAAAATCGTAAGTATCTCAAGAAAGACATTATTAATATAATTAATTCATTCAATTAGTTAGGATGGGCATCTATAGGCCAGGCACTTGAGCTAGGTGCTCATTATACCGTCCCTATTAAATCTCTTACTTCCACTCAAGCAGCTTGGTGTTCTCTATAAAGCCCAGTATCTTGCCCAGTGGAAACTTTAGAACTCTCGAGGGCTCCAATAGATCCTTTCCGAAATATTTCTACCTGAGTACCTTCAATTCCTCACATGTGCAGATTACATGCAAACTCGTTTCATCCTGCAGTTTGCATCTTCTGCACCACGGTTCGCTTACTCGACCTGTATTGTATAGATGCTTTTTCAGGAGATAGTGTCCAGTTACCAGCTCAGTAATGGTTTTAGCTTCTTCCTTGCTGCGTCTGAATAGGTTATCAGAGAATTTAGCATCCCCATCTCCTATTATCGCTTTAGTATGGAGTTGACCTTCAGTCAACCTCCATTTCTTTCTACTTTCTTTATCTAACCAGGTCCAGATCTCCCTTCTTGTGAAGTTCTTAGTAATCCCATATACGGGCTTCTGGACTTATGAAGTGTCTTTTAGAGTCCTCCTTGGCTAGTTCGTTGGCTATTACATTGCCCTTTATATCCTCATGTTCCGGCACCCCGCTTAAATTAAGGATGTTGCTATAAGCTCCCAGTATGACAATTTTTTTCCGGAAATTGAAATTATATTTAGATATTAAAGATTGTGGTATCAAAATTGTTGTCGCATTAATATAGCTGCAATGGATCGCGAGAAAAGGGAAGATAAATAAGTGGAAACATATATCTTCGAAACAAAATTGGTCTACCACTTTTGTTTATTTAATCGTTAAATTAAGTCTACTTTACGTTCTCAAAGTTTGATTAAAGCAGTACGGGACACCTATATTATATTTTCGTTTAGGCACAGTTTTATTTTCTGATTTTAGGGATATAGGTATAAGAATATTGATTTCTTAACCGTAACCCAAACATACCAGCGTACATCCCTTCATTACTAAATTGGTAGTAACATGTATCTTTGTATTTTAGGTGGCGACTTTGTTTTCTTCAGTCTTATAGTGGAATACATAAATAAATAAGTAAACAATAATAACGTGTTGTACCTATAATTTCAACTTAAACTCAGGTTTCGTGGCACTTTTTGTTGTATTCATTTTGGAAGGCGTGCACATATGGTCGTATACAAACGTTGATATGCGTGCAATAATTTCTCACATACCGAGCCTTATTTTTAATTTTTTTTAACCTACACGCAAAAGCGTATTCGTGATTCTTGCGCGGCGGTACTAGACAAAAATTGTATTCTTTCGTTTTTCATAGGTTTTCGCAGTTTTGTATATGAACGTTTTGTTGGTATAATAAAAAAAATCAATTGTCCAAATGTTTTATTTATGAATATGTGTTTGTATCGTTCTGTTTCAAATCTGATAAACCAATTCTAATTTTCCTTCGTAAATTTTCATCATCTTTTTCACTACCATCTTCATTTTCTTCAGAAACTATAGTTTTTCTATTTAATTGTGCTTTTATATTAATAAGATACGCCTTCTTTATTATAGGGCAACGTAACTTCAACATCAAAATCATTTGCGACATCGCAATCAAATTGACATCAGCATTTTCTTCCGTAAATTCATGTCTTCTTTCAAGTTGTTCTTTTCTAAAATTTCTGACGTTTCTTTTTCTTCCTTTGCAATTTCATCTTGGCTTTTTAATGTATCAGATGGACTGTTCAAAGTTCAATTTCATTCAATTCGTCTATTATTACTATTTTAAAAAAATAATAATAATAGATTTTATTTTTCTCTATTACCTACATGCGAAAATATATAGTAAGCTTGCCCCACACCTTGTATGCGCTAAAAATGTTATGTTTTACTAATAAATATTTTCCCCGGATTCTAATTTTTTATTGACATAACGCTTTTTGAGAACTCATTAAATTCACAAACAATTCAAAACAAAAGGAAATATCTTCGTCGCGTGTGAGTTCACTTACTAAATAACATTTGAAATTTCTCAAATTGTCAAAATTAATCAAACACTTGGAACGTGCTTTTTCCGTTTCTAGAGGCTGTACCAAAAATCCTGGGCTCAAGGTCTGGAATTTAGTCTTACAAAAGAATCGTTTTCATCAATTTTCATTGTCTCTTATTCTTTCTCATCAAAGTTAAAAGTACTCCATTGTTTGAACCCTCATCAGAATCGTATGAACTCCATACTCTCGTGTGGATGTGCCATACCTCTCTCCAGGAAATGCATAGCACTAGCTGTACATATTTGTTGAGTTTAGTCATTAATATTCAATCTAATTTTGTTAATTTAATGTTCACTTGAAACGGTTTTAAAGCATGGAAATTATTATTGAGATTTTATCCACAACAACGTGCATATCTGGTTGCATCATATACTCGTCACGTGTAACTAAATTTTATTCATGTTGTTATACTTATTGTTATGAAATGTCAAATTGATAAGTGCTGAATAATAACAGAATGTCCTTCTTCACTTTTTTCGGCTTAAAATGCTGAAACGTGTAGTTCAGATATTTATAATAAAATAAAGTGAAGAAGGACATTCTGTTGTTATTTAACATTTATAAATTTTATTCATTTGACGAAAAATAAATACAGGTGAAAAGTGCAACATGTATTACAAACAAATCTCAAGTATTAAGTATTCTGATTCATATACTATATTAAACAATTTTCATTCAATCAAAATATCTAAAGTTTAACTAGCAAATTATAAATTCCGTCATTTAAATATGTCAAAAATATTTCAAACAGTACCGCTAACTCATATCGCAGAGTTCTCATTATACAATAGTTAAACTAACTTTAAAAATGCGCATAATTTGAATTTAAATATCGTTAAACTAGAAATTTCCTGTAGTAAACTGTACTAAATCAATTATGTTAACTTAAATTTGAATCAAAAATTTCTAAGCTACAAAACGAATAGTTAAAACTAACCTCAACGTTATCATAATTGAAATGTAAAATATTGTTTAAGTGTTTAAAATTTATTAAGGAGTTTATTGGAGGTAGGCGATCTCTTATAAATAACTGGGTACACGAAACTGTATTAGTATATGTCCGAATTCAAAGAAAATGAGGGTCAAATTTCGTAAATGGAGGTCTACAAGGCGGCTCTCATCAGAGTTTCTTTTCCTGAAAATTGTCGTAGAAATATCAAAAAGGTGAGTATTCTACCGAACCATTTTAGGTAAAAATTTAATATTACTAGAGTATTACTGAATGTGTAAGAGCGATCACCAACCGTCTCCTCTCGTGACCAAAGAAAGAATGTTTTAAAACTTCTAATACTTAACTTCCTTTGATTACTAATCGAAATCAGTCCACCAACTAATATTTAAAGAAGGATTAATTATTATAATAATAATAATTAATGCTATAATAATAAATGATTATGACCGTTATTCTCTCTAAAATGAAGAAAATAGTCAATATAAACTGAAAATAAAATTAAAAAGCAAATGATAAACTAAATTCCAGGTACAGCATTTTGTGTTTGCAAACTTTGTATTGACAATAAATACAGGTAATAACTTTTTATTTAAAATTTTGTTTTAGTTGTTTTTTTAATAGCTAAAAATAAGAATTTAAATACGAGAAGTAGATTATGCAACCAGGCATGCACGTTGTTGTAGACAACATTTCAAAAATATTTTATACGCTTTGACCCTCATTTAAAACTGTTTTAACGAATGATCTTACTATACCACGTTACAAAACAACACTATTCGCCAGAGAACCGGAATACAGAGCAATCAAAATAATTACCAGAATGCATAAAAAATAAACCAATTGACAATCAATATAAGATCCCTATAAAAAAGTTAGTACTTGACATATATTTCTATTCATACGGGGAATTTTTAGAGTGTTTGCAGGTATTGTTAAGTATTATTATGGTACTTTTACGTGTTTTTATTTTTTGTTTTGCTTGATGTTTATATTTAGTGTATGTAATGACTTTCAATTGTTGTGATTGGCAATGCTTATATCTTTTATGATATATAGCAATAAAAACTATTACTATTATTTATTATTATTATTATATTACTAAATTACCTGTACGGACGCGCACAAATGTATAGTATATATGCGCAATTACGGAAATTTAGTGAATAACTCTTATTTGACATTTCTGTAATTTGATTCCGTTGATTTTTCATAAAATATGATTAACTCAGATTTGAAAAAAAATCACTCCGGACTATCTTGTATTTGGCTCTTTAAAATAAACAAAATAAAAATCTTTCAAAAATACTCTTTGGTTCCTGAGTAAGAGGAACATAAGGTTGGCCTTATTCTAAAGATCGGCCGTAGGAAAACTTTTTAACCTGCAAAATGAAGTAAATTCGTCATAGAACGCAATTTATCCTTATTTATAATTAAACTTCTAGTGCGTTGTCTCAACATAGAATGCAGTGCTTTAGTTATTTACTTGAAAGTGTTCAACAGAGAACCACTAATGCAAATTCATTTATGGCATTGCCGATGGTTTTGTACAGATTCTCGAGACTCGTATAAAATATAATGCGACCTCCACACCCAAGAATGTACATAGATAGATCGTAATATCTACAAATATAACCAAATTATGTAAATGTTTTTGAAGCGGAGACCTCGCATACGCCATTTAACACAATCGGCATTAAATATGCAAGTATTGTTAAGATATGCGGCGCCTACAAGTTCTTAGAGATAATACAATTATTAGTAATGTAGAAAGCTACTTTCTGTAAATAATTTTTATTTTTTGATTTGGATAAATGTTACAATAAGTCTGGAATTGTGTGCTTATGTCATGTTGAGGATTTTCCAAAATTGGAGATGTAATAACAAAATCAATGTCGCAAATTCTTTATGACCTAAATCAAATAAATTCCTTAGTGTTAAGAATTTCCAATGTGAAGTAGAATAATGGCTAGGTTTTCAATATTTAACGCGCAATATTTCGTTTATTATCATGAATTATTATATTATTATATATCCACGAGGTTATTATGTAAGTATCGATTTCTTATTTGCGATAATTTATAGTCTTGCATTCATTTATATTTTAATGTTTCTATGAATTACGAAACTCAAACATGTAATAAAAAATCCTAGTATGCGGATGGAAGTATAAAAAACATATTTTCTTTCCATCTGCTGCAGGTAGTGCGGTAACCTTGTATTAAAAGTCTGTGTAACTACTTAATAATTTACTTCTGCATATTTGGTGGAGGTGCCGGAGAAACAGTAAGTGGTTGCAGCTCAGCTCTGTAGCGCTTGACATATAACCTTATATTCTCGACTTTATAAATGTTTTGCACATATTTCTACAGTTATACCGAAGTTTTTTTGATAAAAGATTGAGTTGAAATTGGACCAGAGCGAACATATATTCTACATGCTTTTTAGTAGTGCAGTCTATTTTACTTGTGTTTCTGTAGATTTTTGTAAAATTCCACATCCAAGAATTCCTTAAAGAAACCAATAATTTAAGACTGGTGAGGTAACTTTAGGTCTATTCCCCAGTAGCCAACTATATTTATTTCATATCTAAAAAATATTGAATCTCTTGAATATTAGTTATATTAATAACTAATAATATCAAAAATATATTAGGAATACGTTTTACAAATAGGTATGTTATGTAGCCTTAATTATATTTTATTGCAAATGATTTTATATATTTATATTTATATATTTTTCTTAATTATGCAAGAATATTTTGTTTTGTATTTCTCTAAATATTTGTTTCATATAAAAAATAAAGGTTTAATTTTCGCTTTTGTATATTTGGGGCGTAGGACTAATAATATAAAATGGGTAAAATATGCATACATATTAAGTACCTATTTAAAATGATAGTTTGAAGATTAAATTAGATAATAAGATTATGATTTAGTTAGTTGAGGCTGTAACTTCTATTAATATATCTGCGTTTACGCAAAAGGCAATTATATTACGTAGGAGTTAAAATAATTGCAGCGAGGTAACTGCTATATGCATACATTCACAGCAAATCAAAAGCAATAATATAATTCATAATCCAGAACGATATATACTTCTACTTTATCTAACTTTAGAATTCATTTTTTATTTTTTTATTTTGATTATTTATTTTATTTACTATATTCGTGAGACATTATTAATTATTAACTTGTATGGTGAGTGTGAAGAAACAAGTTCTTCCCTTTTAGACACTTCTAGATATGTTGTTTTTTTATTTTTCAGGAAAGTTTCATATAGCTTTCCGTTATGGATGTTATACATTCTAAACAATCAATATACCGTACGCGCTATTCTAAATGCGAACACCCGAATTTTCCCGAAGCGCGCCGCTCTTATGCTGGCTGAAGCGACGAAACGAAATGTATCGAGGTAGTCTGATTTGAAAAACGTAACGCATTCATTCAGGATGAGCGTATTTAAAAAATTTACGTAGTATCTAACTATCTAGTTAGAAATAAAAAAACTCGCATATCCAACATTCGAAATAGTCACTAATAAATTGTTTGTCTTTTGTTTTTTCAAGTAATATTTGAATACCTATTTCTGCTAGTAATTGCCCCTGATATCTTCAGTAAACGTCAGCACAACAATTGGTGTTTGTTTGAAATTGTTTTTTAATGAAAAGCAAAAGGGTTTCGATAATGGAAATTAAAATAAGTTTCAAGTAATGAAAATATCTCCGGCTAAATTGTGATTAGAACTTATAAAATAAGTGAAAGGGAAAAAATAGAGAAAGCAATATTAGTTTCAGCCAAACAAGTGCTTAAATAAAAATGTACATTCAATACACTACATAACTAATTATAGCAAAAGTACACCAATAAGTGGATGTAATAATGGCATGAATACGTCGGCCTAACGGCAACGCATCTATCCCCCTTCCGCAGTTCCTATTTGACTGCTGCTTATTCACGCTTAATCAGCTACTCGAGCGATAGATATTACGTCCCCACTCCGGATTTTTGCGATGCCGGTAATTCACGACGTATGTAGTGTTTGGGTTGATTTGGTTTTAGCTGTATATAGGTTACTGTATACAAATAATTTTAGTTCATTCTGGCAAATTAAATAGCTTTGTATGATTGCATAAAAATCTCAATTTTCAAATAAATAGTATTTTACAAAATATCAAATTTACATTGATTTAAAATATGGAATAAATATTTCAATTGCATATTTTATTTATATTTAAATAAAATATACAATTTTAATTGAATATAAAAAATATATTCAAAAACCTCTTACGAAAAATATTTGACAAATATATTTTTAAAAATATCTCTGGAATATTTGTGGCTGTTAGGGTCAGTATTGCAAATCTGAAGCTTTTAAGTGAGCTTATTTTCGATTAATTTTTTATTTAAGTTATCAATTTATCAATGTTAGAGTTTTCTGAGTATCTCTCCAATCCCACCGTTTTGTTGTTCATTTAATGCTCCAGCTTATAATTAGTTTTCCGGACATAATTTCTAGTTTACGTTTCGTAGTTCATCTTCATATGTACTTTATAATTATAGTCAGTACTATTCTCATACTTGAAGGCTACATATGTTTCAGATTTCAATATTTTTTTCCTGATTCCGGCGCTTTCTTTGGTATCCCCTAAGGGCAGTAGTGGGAGAGTCGCTTAGCTTGCAGTACTAAACCCTGCTCCACAGCTCGAGTTGGCAAAAATCTTGCAAAATTAAATACAGGATGTGGAGTGTTTCGTTAGATTTTCCTGGTCTGGGTTTATTGGGAGAAAAGTATTTTTTATAAAAATCGGAAGAGGAAGTCATGAAATACTTAAATATACCTTTACTTCAACATGCGTAGGATGATATGTATAATAATAAATGATGCTCCAACGAGGTCATTTAATCCTCATTTATGTTGTGCGTGCACGTTCGTTTATACAAATTTTTGTTTACATACACTTGTTCTTTATGTTCCTTTGTTTCTGATATAATGAAAACATTCGGACAGGATGCATAAAAATTAGTTTAAGTGAGGAAGATGGAAAATGAAGAAAAAATACTTGAACAGAGAATAATACGCAGTGACAGTGAAAATTTGTTTCTATTCATGACAATAATTTGTGTTTTGACAGGTGTACATAGACACGTGAAATATCCGATCAATCCGCGCTACACAAGATGTAATTAATTTGGGAGAATTGTTTCGGGAATACGTAACCCTCCTTGCAATAGAATTATGGAGTGCATCTGATAGATATTAATCTGTTTGGATGTTTTTTTTTTGCGGTCATTATATGTATATGCAAATACATTGAAAAATGTAATCAGTTTTTCCATCTACATAATGTTGGGAATAAGTTACAACGCGCTTGTTGTTTATATATAAAGTTTGATTAATTAAAAATACAGTTTGCAGAATTGTTTTTTTTTGACATTGCCAAAAACAATTAACCATTCAATTCATT
Source organism: Protaetia brevitarsis (assembly GCA_004143645.1). Lineage (NCBI taxonomy): Eukaryota > Metazoa > Arthropoda > Insecta > Coleoptera > Scarabaeidae > Protaetia > Protaetia brevitarsis. Next base: position 345,963 of record RXPK01000327.1, on the reverse strand, counting down.
TTTGGATAGTCATACAATTGTATTCCCCGAAAGAATACATGGAGCTATTTATTTAATTAATGTGCATGTCCGGTCAAAACAAATGTAAATTTATTTAAAATGGCAATTCCCTTTTTTTTATAGGAGGTTGCGTGTAGCAGGCTTTATTTTATCACGTACATGAAATAAAACCAACTACGATGTTTATACATTAGCAGAAATGTATGTGCATTACACCGAATTGAATTATAGTTCATCACTTGAGAATATTATACTGCTTCTATTACTAAACTTGATAATTGTATTTATAAAGAATATTAAATTGCTTAGCAATGCAACAGGTTTCCATTATCTTTTTTTGGTTATGTTTGCTAACATTTAGTTAATATATAATGTTATCACTACATTAATACTTACCAATGATCATTTTAATTATGCATATTTGCAGAACGAGCACTTTTGTCATCAATCTCAGTTGTCTAACAGGAAGAAATACTTTGGAGAAGATTTCTTTCTAGACTTTTTTCTAACGTCATCCTGATATCATCTGACGTGAAAAACCAAGGTTCCGTAACGTCTAAGGTTACTTCAACTCTCTAATCTGACGCGATTGGCTCTCTGATGACGTCACGGGAAGTCCTGCCCTTTCTTTGGCGCGGATATGAATTATTGGACTATTCTAGCAATTGTGCTTTAAATGTTTTTTTTTTTAAATATTTGCTATTAAGGTTTATTTAGTTTAAAAAGCTCCTTGTTCTTGCAAGTTACTTTTACTGGAAATAACAAAAACATCATAACTGATATGCTTTATCTAATGCATACGCGGTTTTAATTATATCCATTAATAGATCGAATTTGTTTCTGTTTATATTTGCGAGGTTTTAAGGATACGTGCAAAAGTATATTTTGACCGAAACTAAATTAAAACTTCATTTTCTCTTAATAAAATAATGTCGGTATAGCTAAAAGGATGATATAAACGATTCCCAAGTCTGTATCAACATTATGCGCTTCCTCCTTACCTGTTCGTTTCAACTTCTTTTTGCACGTTAAATTTAATAATTCTGCTTTCAAATTCCGTTCTTAATCATCAGAAGCAAAATAGATTGAACAAACATATGATGTATCTGAATTAAATTTATCGCTACGACTACATTTATGAACCCAAGGGCTCGCGATGACGTCAACTAACCGACCACACGCCCCATTCCCCCGCATTCATAAGCTTAGAGTTGAGACAACCTTAGACGTTAAGGAACCTTGGTGAAAAACCATTTTTTTTTTCAAGCGTATAATAATGTCAATATTATACTACTGGGTTGGCAACAAACAGCTGAAAGAGTTCATTTCTATCAGGCCGCAGTTTTGGCATTATTATTTTACGACCGCTGAGAAAAGAAATACATTTTTGCGCCTCCGTCCAGAAACACTCACTTTGCAGTACTTCAAAGCGGCAGGCAAAAATATCACTAAAGGTTGGCCACACTAGATTCCACATGACAGACGTGTATAAATTGTCATTAAGCTACTGTTCAACCATGCTAAGATGAACTGATGTCTTCCTTGCACTTACTATTGATAAATAGATATTAAACTAGAAAGAAAATTTCAGAAAAAAATTATTCTGGGAAACGTCAAAATACTAAAGTATGTAACATGTGTGCCAACTTGTACTGTCAACTCCCTAGTGTTAAAATTGCTTGTCTATTTTTAATTCAAAATTAAGATTTGTCGGCTCAAAAAAAATTGTGTATCACACGGCCAGAAACTCTTCTGCGAGTATTCGTACTTGTGGAACGAGGCGCAAAACTGTAGTTTCTGGCCTAGTGATACAAATAACTATTAAATTACATGGGAAGAGTGGCTGCCCCATGTGTCTCCGTGATATGTATAGTAAGTTCATTAAGAGAAACTAAAACTTCAAACGTCAACATTATTCGTTTCGATTTGTTGATTTGTGTGTAGGCGGTGTAGTGAACGCAGTCGCAGTCGCATTCTCTTGAAGAATTCTCATGTACTCCTCTAGAGCTGTCAGAGATTGCTCACAATGCAGTAGATGCATTAATCCTATCAAATATCAAAAAGGTTATATGAGTTTGCATAAGATTTATAAAATGGACGCATGATTATGGTGTAAGAAGATACTTCGAAAATGTTATGTTAGCCCATTTCACGACATTGGCAAAACTATGAAAAGTTTCACTTAAATTACAAGCATTGTTAAAACGTCAAAATGAAAGATATTCGCCGAAAAAAAAATTCTTTCTGTGAAGGTAGGTACTATCTATATATTTCAATATATAGTGTACAATTAATTTATAAACGCAATCTTGGGTTATAACGTTGTTCGGTGTGGCAAGTGCTTGTCGTTGCGATGAATTACTCCATATTAATGTAAATGATATAGAAGATTTGGATACGCGTATTATGGTAAACATTCTCAATATTAAGATCAAGAAACCAAGGTTATTTGCTATGGTTGTCCAGTTTTACATCCAATTATATAGGAAGTATGCAATGTTGCGTCCAAAGAATATGACAATCTACTTTGTAATATTTGCCTGCGACCTGCAATAGAGCACTTCCTCCCCAAGGAAGGAGTGGCTTGGGCAATTACAAACCGAACCGAAGGCGAGGTTTGTAATATTTGCCCGCGACCTGTAATAGCACTTTCCTCACGTCGTTTCAATATTATTTTTTTCCCAGCCAGTCCAATTTTGACTAAATGTCTAAAAATTATAAAGACATACCTGTGAGTGACATGATAGATAGTAGGTTTAATCTGTCAAATATTTTTTGAGAACTGTCAAGTTGGCGTCGTTTTAAAAGTGTTAAATAATAGTTTAATTGAAATTTAATACCTAATAATTTAACAATCATCTCATAAATGGACTCAGACTGGGTCGAATGGCACATATTATAAGATGTACAGTTTCACCACGTCAATGTCAATGTCATTTACTTTTCCTCCTAGGGAAGTCAAATGAAAAAGCTGGAAGAAAGTGTTTAATAATAGTTTAATTGAAATTTAATACCTAATAATTTAGCAATTATCCCATAAATGGGCTCAGACTGGGTCGAATGTATTAATGTCATCTATCAATAATGTCACATATTATAAGATGTACAGTTTCATAATTTCAATGTTACTTACTTGTGTAAAGTTGTACTTTTCCTCCCTCAAATGAGGGAGAATATCCGCTTTCCTCCTTTTCCTTTCCGGAAAAAATAGTATACAATACACGGCAGCGAAAGCTTTTTATTGCCTCGCACACATTCTACAGCCTCAGCAGTGAACTTTATGCTCGTCAATAATATGAGCTTTCTCTGCCTGGTCTGTAATATACTATTTGATATTGGGTTATTGTAAATACTGGCTTTTCTGGGAAAATCTATCGGAAATTTCTGTTTTCATGATCCACCTACGCACAGTGCATTAATCATCTCTAATTAGATATGCGTTTTCAATCCTTTCCAATGCATTTTTGTTGTGTGCAAGTAGATGATGTGGGTTGCACTATTATATGCCTAATCTTAATTTTGCATAGTTGTTTGCGTCAAATTCTTTTTTGTTGATAATGTTCTTTTTTATAGTTTGAATTCGTTCGTTTATTTCGTCGCCCTTTCTTCTTTATACTTGCGTAATTATAAACAAAAACATTAACGTAGTGAATTAAGAACTTTTCACAATCGAATACGAATAGTAGGCTATAGTATAGTAAGAGGATAATAAATAATCGTTTATTAAAACTTAAAAAAAAACCGCTCACCGTTTTATTCAATAGAATATAATATAAATACTAAATAAATAAATAGAATATACATGTACCTCGTGATGTCCGTTCGCTATGTAGTCTCGCCCTTTATCACCTTTTCGATTACGGTAACTGGTGAAAGTGCACCGATTGTAGCGTTAATCACCCTTCTCTGCTCTGTCCACACATATACAAATAAGGTGGAACTCCAGCAGTCGGAGGTTCATGTAAGCAGCCGGCTAGACTACAATGAAAATGGGCTGTTGCAAAGATGATATTTTTAATGAAGTTAGAAAATAATATACCTATATAGGGTGCCACGTCATTAGAACCAAATAATCCCAGTAAACCAAATTCAAATTTCCCGCAATTATATTTAGTAACTTCAACTTAAAGGTTATCAAATAACTATTAATGTAATACAAAATCGTAGGTAACTTCATGCTTTAATGTTGAAGTTGCTAGAAATAATTGAGGGAAATTTGAATTTGGTTTACTGGGCTAGCAATACACCACAAAATCCAGAGATGAGTAATAAAAAAACTATTAATGGCTGCTCACCCCACACAGGGGTAAAATGAAAATCCAGTCCAAAAACAATTTACTTATAATTAATTTAGATGTAAGAACAATAGCAAGTAAGTGAAGTTTTGCTTGGGTGTTAACTACACGACATATTAAGCACAAACCCACCGAAACCGGATTTCATCATTAAAGAATAAAAAAAAGTAAAATTTAGAGGCAAAAATTCTTTAGTCCGGGCCTGATGCAAGGAAAACTCATGTTAAGCACCCGCCGAACGTGGTATTATGTATAAATACATTGCACTCATTTAGTATTATCCTTAATGGTATGCCGTAATTTCATTTAACGTCATTCTGAATAAATAAAGGCCCTTGTAAAAATAGCAAAACTGAGGCGTTTCAAATTTCTTCCTTTTATAAAATGAACATTCCTTTTTTGTTAAGAGCATTCTACGTAAGTCTACAAAGTGTTATTTTTAATATCCTGATAAGACGTTCAAGTTTCACCGGATATGCGACTTCAGTAGTTACAAAAAAAAACGTAAATATTTTTCTTTTGCTTTGTGGAATCGAGAGTTAGTTGTTAATAAACGGTACGACATGAATCTGAGTTATTTCTTTTGGATTTATTTAATCATATAACGTAAAATGAATTGAATCGAATTACACAGAAATAAATGTAGATACAGAAAATTTGCAAACACGCCTTTTTACTATCTATCTATACATTCCCGCGCTTTTGCCGATACATCAAGCTTTGATTTTCTTTATATGAAATCATGATGGTCCTGAAAAGGATCGTTTTTTCGAGACGGGAAGAATTTAAATAAAATGTTCGTAGTGGCTTGCACTCCAAGCGGCGATCCACACAAAACTAACAGCGGTAATGGCTGAATGATAGTGGTATGTGGGGGTATACTCGGGATAGCATTTAGGTTGAGCACAGGTGCGGCTCTAGCCCACGGCATTTATAAAATATTACGCAATAGAATAGATTGTGACTAGCGTGGTGCTTGCTGCTCTATAAGCGGTCATTCCGAAAGTCTATGACTATACACACACAAAAAATCTATTATCAATCTGCATATTTTTATTTATTCAGAAATCGAAACTTAATATACATTTAAACCAACTAAATCTTGTGGGTTAGAACATGTGAGTAAATTCTTTGAAAACACAATATACGCTTAGAACAAATAGTATAAATATTTGCACTGAAGTATACTTCCTCCAAATGAACATTGTTATTGTTATAAGCAATTATAGTGCATTAGTTATAATGCAATCATAGTGAAGAAGTCTGTAATTTCGAAATGAAATCTCTTATAAGTTTGGTATAATGAAATAGGTACTATATAAAATTATTAAATGTTTTGTACTGAAAACATGAAATATCAAATTGAAATTACATATCATAATATTGAAACATTTGAAACAAATTTTACGCCACCATGTATTGCACTAAAACTTATCTGTCATTGGTTCTCGCTTTTTAGCAATGTTTAGGGGTTTTTTGCATATCCATGCGCTTTTACTTGGCGTCACTTTTTGATTGACCAGCGAACGGTGTTGTTGGTTTTGAGTGATTATCCCAGCTGTTTCACAGCTACTTAGAGAATGGGGCTGCACAGATGCTACCATTAAAATATTTGAAGGTAAATACGTACGTGTTATCTAAAATTAAGGCATTACTAGTTTAAAAAGCATTGAAATAATACTTAAAGTCAGCATCATTGTGTCGATAATATATGAACGTGGTAGGCACATAATAAATAGTACGTATTTACCTACAATATATGCAAATACCTGGCGTACGTAAATAAATATATGTAGGTATTTACGTACTATTGTAATTTAAAATATCTGACAAGTTTGTATAGTTGAGCGTTTTTTAGTTTAGTTTTCAGTAGCCAATACTAGCAAAATTTCATTCTGATTGAAATTAAATCGGTGACCAATGCCGACTATATACCAGGCCCAGGTATTGAGTGGGAGGTACCCCGAGAACACCGTCCGCAACGAACGGATACGCATAACATCTATACCTCTACGCATCAATATCCCGCGCACTCCTTGCAGTACCCAGACACGCTACCTTCTCCCAAACACCGTAAAACTATAAAGTATGACAGTAAAATCATTTAATTACATAATATTTCTTCATTTATTAATTTTCCTTTACCGAGGTTTTTTGGTGTTACAGCCACAAAATTAGTAATTATTACACTTGAATAGTAGAAATGCTTAGATTAAGTAAGTATTATCAGTTCAATACACTTATATTTTTGAAGCAAGTAATGGTAATGCTTCAAGTAATACTTTTCTCTATTTCTATCAAGTGTACATAAATTATTAAGGCATAAATACACCTAGTAGTTTCCAGTTGAACAGGTTTTTTTATAGTTTGGAAAACTTGAAAGATTTAATTTGAATTTTAACTAATGCTGTAACGATATTTTCGTTCTCTCTACATAACTGTAGAATATTTAATTTGAGAAAATTTGTTTACTCAAATCTAAAATAACTATATTTTTGTGGTGAAAATATAATATGTTCATAATGATTTTAGTGTGTTGATTGCATTTGAACTAAAAAAATATTTCGTCTAACAAATACACAGGTTTGGAAAACTAAACAAATTTTATTCTCAATATAAATACATGACCCTCTTGTTTATATAGGAAGTTATGTTATATTCAATGTGATGCATTTATATTCAAATGTAATTATTTTTGTGTGTGTGTGTGAATGTTTTTGTATGTTTGCTAATACAGATAGGTACATACCAGTCGGTTCAAAATATAAGGACTATTTCACCAGAATAAAGACGTTGTTTCCGTAAGGATCCCCTGGCGAACGAGTCCTGAGGTTCAAAATAAGTATAACCCCATGATGGCCTCTCGCAAATGAAAAAACAACCCCCAAAAAGGTAAACAGGAGAGGTCGCATACAATATGATACATGAACCTTAAAATCCAATACATTTTATATTTTCAGGGAAAGAACAACATAAAAATACACACCGATGCCTATTGAAATCTACACATTAAGAACTGAGATAAATTAAATAAACTAGAGAGTGTTTAAACATGGTACAAGGTATGGTAAGTGAGTACCATTCTCTTCCACGGGACAATATAACTACATTTCAGAATCCATGTTACATATGCGATGTAGGTAGGATCCGGAGTAGCAGTGATCTGTCAGAAATTGTGGCAATCTAGCACCATCTCCCATCAATGTGCCAAAGATATTGCCACATCTTCAGCGTCCTGTCTCTTTCACTCGCCAGTTTCGCACCATATAGACACGCTTGTTCTCTTGGATAAGAAGTACCACGGGTATAATCACCGCTACCACGAACTTGGCAATTCGTAGCGCCCTTCTTTGGACTTGGGCTAGTCTCTTTCGATAAAGCTTTTTTTAAAGTGCATCCGTCCACACTTCCCCATCGCACAGTATAACAGATTGCACAGTCGTTATCAGCAGTCTTCGCTAGCTAGAGCTAGGATCGCCGACGTTGGTCATAAACCTGCCCAAAATTCGTTGTCACTTTATCTGTAGTATGAAGGATCTGGCGCCAAAATGTCATTTTGGGATCGGGGTAGAGTCGCATTTATTCGTTTTTTGTAAAGCGCGACAATCTTGGTCTTATGAAGAGCAAGAGCTAAACCATGTCTCTCCATCCAATGGTCCATCTTCAACTGGGCCAGCTAGGCATCCCACGAGGTCATGAGCAGCGCGATGTTGTAGCCATAGCCAACCACTATCACATCTTTAGTTATCTTCAAATAATAATAATGTTTAATGATTGATTTTAATGATTATGCAGACGACAATATAATAAGTCAAAAACTAGAGAAAAAATAATTAAATTGTGATAAAATTGAGGAACGGTTGAAACAATAAAATAAAAGGTATTCTAAAACAAATACGTATTTACTCAAAGTTTTTTGACGTCTCAATTTTTTTTAAACGGTTTTTATTGAAAAGTTTAATGGAATAAATTGCTATTTTACTGACTAGCAACTTTTAACAGTAATTAATAGATAGTAGTTGTTATACAATTAAAACCTTTAACGTTCCTGGCAGGAAGTTAGTTTTCGCAGAACATTAAGCACCTAACGACAGGTCCGTGTTGGAAACACTTCTGAGGGCGGAGTTGATAAAGAAAATAAGTTTAAATTTAATGTGTCTTCAGCTACATATACAAAAAGGCACAAATTCAACTTGTATGTTGACTACAACGCACTCCACACATGAATATTGCCAAGAAGAATTTCTTGTTTCTTCGCAGAGGGATGTTATGTTAAACAATCAGAGAATTATACCAGATTATACGGGTATTCGATCTGTCAAAATAAAAATAAATAAATATCTCGATATTTCGTTTTAATTTAAAACATCTTCAGGAGGCACTAAAAATATACAAGTTAAAATGAAACAATATAGAAAATCACAATAAGTAATTGCTTACAAAGTTGTAGGTTTAATGACAGCTGAGAAAATGATAAATAGTTAAAACATTTAAATGCAAGTCAGGGCCAGACATATTAATAAAAAAATGTTGTTTGCAGTTATACATATAAAATAAATAGAAAAAAATTATTGATGTAAAATATTGCAATAAATACTACTTAATTGATTTGTATCAGTTTTAAAATTAATAGCATTACTACATTTTTTTATATTAACCATTTCCAAAAATAATCGCTTTTTGTAATTAGGTTCTAATTCAAGTATGGAAATACCATCATAATTAAAACTATGTTTAAGATCTTGGACATGTAGAGATAAGGCACACGAACGTTTTCAGATACGACAATCACTCTTCTCTTGAACTATTCTGTTCTTTACAATTTGCAACGTCTGACCAACATAACAACCTTGACAATCGATACAAGGAATACTATATACTACATCCTTTTGATTAAGAGTTGGAGCTTTATCTTTAATTTTAGTGAAAATACTGCCAATTGTTGTATTTTGCAATTTGTACACTAGCAAATGGTTTAAAATGTTGTATGATTTTATTGGTCAAACCTTCTATGAAGGGAAGTTTATAATACTTAAATTGTAAAGGAGCTCGTTGATCTATAGGACCATTAAACATATAAGAAGAATAAATCAATTTATGTAGAATATGTCTAAGATAACCGTTATTGTAAAACATCTCAAAAAGTCTTAAAATTTTTGCCTAAAAATCTTTCATTACTAATATGTGTGACTCTATTTTTCATAGGTATAACGGTGTTAAATTTCTGATTGAAAGGTTGATTGGAGTAGTAGTTAATGAATCTATTCCCTTTTATTATGATGTTATGTTATATAGGTCAGTTTTTTTTTACTTGTATGGGGATATCGAAAACTAAAAGAGATACGTATTGGATAAAATGAAAAAAGGTTTGCATCTTTACAAGCCTAATCCAGATTCGCTTTTGTCCATTTAAGGAAATGTCTACTAGATACATATATGCAAAAAAAGAATTTCCACAAAATCTTTTCAGCGCTGCAACTGTTTTATTCGTAAAGATAGAATAAAAAATCATATTTAATGTCAACAACGACATCTTAATTTTTTTATTTTGCTATTTACAACACGATATAGTAATTGAAGCATTATGTTTACTTCATCATTGACCGTTCACTTATTAGGGTGATTGGTTGGTTTAGTTGATTAACTAACTTTAGTTATGATGTATACAAACCCCGAGAAACTTGATATGATTGAATGTTACATGTACATGTAACAAAAATAGTCAATAAGTCGCTGAACGCTATTTTTTGATTGATTTTTGATTGCCCTCAATCATCGTTAGACACCTTCAAGAATTTATACACCAATTTAAAAGAAGTTAGAAGTTTTGTGATATCCGGAAATAAGAGTAGCATTGATGAAAACACGCAAATAAATGCGCGCAATATCAACACGGCAAGACGCACAAGACCCTACCTCACAACGAACAGTAGTGAAAATCAAATCATAGGCACCATCCTTATAAAAAAATTAGTTGGCCAAACCCTGCACCCTGGAGACCATAAAGACGAATAAATTTTTGTGATTTTTTCGAACTAATCCGACCAGCACGAAAATTAACCTCTCGAAGGTTAAAGATTAGCATACGTATGAATAACTGAGGCTAAGAGAACCTGCCCAACAGCAGATACCGAGGTAGTATTAGATGTTTCCCTCTTAGAATTGCGGTAGAGGGCGTGGCAAAAAGAACACAATTCAGAATGATCAAGGAAGAAGTGATTAGGCATAGGCCTCAATATCTTGACGGTGATTAAAACTGGGACATTCTCCGGGGATGACGTGTCAAAAATATTCAACCAAGAATTCACCACAAAACTATGGAATAGGAATATATGGGCCTAGAACCCAGTAGTTCGAAAGCTTGGGGAAATATCCAAGTAGCTTCCTGGCGGAAATACACGCTATTGAAAAATACGTTCAGTTCAATATTGTAGTAGTACAATACTGAAGAAATTGAAAAGAGAAATAGAGCAGCGAAAATCTAATTATTCGGAGAATCTCCAGGAAATGAGGCAAAGTAAAATTCTTTTGGGAACCCAAAACCAGAAGAGGTTTATAGAATGCATCGATCTGAGTAAGAACAATATTTGTATAGTAACAGGAATACTTTCAGGCCATTGTAAACTGAAAGGACATCTAAGTAAGCTTGGGCTTGGACTTGCAAAGAAATCTGAATCTAGATTTTGTGGGGAACAGGCGTCATATGCGATCTCCTTCATCCCAAGCTTTGGCCACTGCCACCACAAGTTGAACAACAGCAGTTGTTGTAGACCTTTTCTGTCTGTAACCATGCTGTGAGTCACAGAATAGTCGTCTGGCTTAAAAACTTAACCAATCTGTACTACTTTCGAAATTATTGGCAGTATTGAGATAGGTCTATAATTATTGATATTGGTGCCTTCTCCTGATTTTAGAATTGGTATTACCTTCGCCTTCTTTAATCCTGCTGGATATGTTCCTGACTTAAATACGGCATTTATAAGATGTGCAATTGGTCCACTTAAAACGTGCATAGCACGCTCTAGTAGGATGGTGTTCAGCCTATCGATATCTAGAGTTGGTTTGTTATGTAGATTACTTATAACCTGGACCACTTCTGTTTCGGTTACTGATTCAAGATATAACGATACAGAGTTATCGACTTTATGTCTCCTGAGTAAGGTGTGTAGATGTAATGTAGACTCCGGTATGTTGAGAGCAATACCTTCACCAATCTTTGCGAAATAATTATTGAATTCATCCTTTGTCAGAAGGATGTCTTTGTTCTTCCTGCTGTTTGTTTTCTCAGTTGTTTCCCTCCTTATGTCCCATACGGCAATGGTGTTGTTGGTCGCTTCATTTATGTAAGTGCTGTCTTTTTTGTTTCATGAACCCTTGCTGCGTAATGTTTGCTCGCCACTACTCGTCCTGATCTAACAGGTACAGTTATTTCCCTGTTATTGCTCTTGCTAGTATAGTGATTCCTACAATAGACCAGGAGTCCCGCCTGGTGGCCTATTCTATGGGTTTATTGTATTTGATATTACTTTTTTATTAGTTTAAATTGATTCCATTCGTCTTGTGGGCCTGTGTGTACATACTCTGTAGACGAATATCTGGTAATTTTTAATGGGTTAAAATATATCTGTTGGTTGTTGTTTGTTATTCAGGTTTTTAGAAGGAAAAATCTTCAGAACACACTTTCACATTCACCTTTTTCTGTATTAATTATATTGATCAAAAGAACTGCAGCATAATATCTTGTATCTTTAGTCTATTCGCTGCTACTGACAATTGTATTTGGTTGCAGTTGCATAAGCCAGCTTTTATGCCTCTCGTCCTCTGCCTAGATTAGTTTGCAAATACCTCGCCGCTATTATCACCTTTTATTTTGTCCTTTCCTCCGAGGACCATTTTCGTCTTTTCGGCTATAAGCTTCCTAAATAATGTGCATCTAGCTCAATCTCCTTTTACGGTGCAAGTTGCACAGAAAGCTTTATTTTGGCATTCTTTAGCCCGATAGTCTAGCTTACCTACTTTACATGTTCCCCAGCCGATCTTGAGCTTTCCTTTTTGCACAAGTTCCAATGCGACTTCCTTTGTGATCGCCACAGTTATACCTTGATTTTCATTCGTAATTATGATATTAAATATCTAACATTGCCTGCTATCTTGCAAGAATTGATAATGTTATTGATAATTTAACTGCCTTACAATGGACCAATAAACAGTATCGTTGCGTTTAGACAGAAATAGCATCAGTACAGAATTATAAATTGCCTTAAAAGTATTTTCAAAATAATTAAGCTTGTATTTTAACTTAACATATTATTTTTGTACTTACATATCTTTATTGCTTTTATTTTTGTTTCTACTTACTTTAAGTTTATCAGTAAAAAAAGGTAAGTGCACTAGTTTGCTGTGTGTATTTTTTGTTATATGCGCCCTAATTAAGCAAAAGATAAATTATTCTATGTAGCATTATTCAAATTATTTGGTGTAAAAAGCTTAATTTATTTTCAACAGCAGTGAATTATATAATAATTAATATAGTAACATAATATTTAAATCGCATATTATGCATCATCTATTGTTAAATTGATAAACGGTCCTCATACTTTTAATAGTTCCCATTAATTAGTTTTCTATGACTGACATGTTAATGGTGAAAATTATGGCCTTACCGTGAATGAACTGGCGCAAAATGCGTGCGTTCTAATGTAATGGAATGCAAAATCGACTCACTCCGTCCTACTCACAAAAAGCTCCTCATATAAACAGAGCAAGCGCCAATTTCAAACCATTTCTGCGTTACCTGTTGAAGAGATAAATCTAGTATTACGTTGACGACTTCTTTCCAACAATTTAGAACTACTGCTTTTCCCTAAGTTTTATACGACGAAAAAACGAAACGAAAAGGACTGCGATTAGTTAGTGCACTAACTCTGGTTGGTGATAAACTTCTTCGAACTGAAATAAACTGAAGTTAAACCCAAGGTAGGAAACATTTAATTCTTTTAAGCATGCTTTCATTTAATTATTTTCTATCGCTCGGGCAAAATCGCAATTTCGTTGCCGTTTAAAAAAGGGAATGGATAAGTGGTATTACTGCAGTAACTGTAGATAAATATAAAGATTTAGATGAAGTACCTGTATACTGTTTCGAATTAGAATCTTAGCTTTTGCTCTATTAATCTCTGAAAACTGCCACTATACTCTATATTGTTTCTTTTAATTTCTTTCACTTTACTTTGGTAAAGATTTATTTTAGTTCGATGTATAATAATAACAGGCTCACTTCAAGCGAAATTCTATCGAAATACAGAATAAACTACAAACTACTACCGTTAATAGCTAGATTGTAAAAAGGAAAAGAAATAAATAGTGCAATATAACAAATTGCATTACATATGCACTAGTGCTATGCAAGTAGTTCGTGGAAACTCTTTTGCGATTTATATATATTTCAATAACCCGAAATTCTCCGTATAAACTCATTATGCGACGCCTAGTAATTGATGAAAATTCACCTGTGTGTCTTGTTTTACATACTCTACCCTTTCAATTAGTGTGTGCATTTTTTTTATTTTAGTGTTAAATATCCTTTCAATTTAGACTTTGACAATTAATTTGTCATCTTTCATTATCCTTCGCTTTTCTCTTAGTTGTTTTTATATGTTACACATTATAATGCTGAAACGGTGAACACGTCAGTTTTATTTTTTAAAGGTAGTAACTGATGAAAAATTTATTTGCTTTTCATTCCTGTTTTCCAGTTGTCGGTTTTTTTTTAACGGAATTTTTTCCAACATAAATAAATTTTCTGTTCTTTTCTTAACATTCTGGGTCATTTTCTTGCCGTTTTCAAGATGGTCTCTGATAAAAAAGAATAAAGTCAATAGTGATTATTTTTGACAAAAATAATTTTATGATTTAAAATAGGGGAGTAATACTATATACTTATAACGTATTCCTTTAAAAAATTGATAATCATCGTCACGTGAGTTTGAACAAATTGTGCACTTATTCGGAGATGATATTTTCCATCATATTTTAGAATGTGCAAGAACATTTAGTTATTATAGATATGTAAGAACACGTATTATTTTCTACACCAATTAACTGAAGAAAACTGAACCAATTAAATAAATGTGTTTCGTTTTAAGTAAAGCAATCCCTTTAAATGTTAAATTTATACTTAAAATGTTATTTCGATCTTTTTGTGTATTCATTTGACTATTTAGTTGTTAGTTAAAAGCATAACATTTAAACCTACAAAAAATGAAGTGAAATAATCTGTCCATCTTTTCTCTGGCACATGATTCTGATCTTTAAATCGTTCCCTTTAGCCTGCTCTCTATCAGGACAAGCATTATTAAGAAATTTCTACTATTCACAATAAGAAAAAAAAAAGAAAAATCTACTGGAAAGAAGTTTGTTAATGAGGCACACATCTCGATTAGCTAATCTAAGTCTATCGGATTCACTTGCGATATTGTTTGATTATGAGAGTCTTAGAGAGACAAAATAGCTTATAGGGTGTAAAGCATCAATTTTAAAACTGAATAGAAATCTCGGCCCGAAATGAATAATAATCTATCGAAAATGCCAATTAGTGTCAAGTTTTTAACGAGCGACATTTTAAACCGTTATCACTTCCGCTTTAGGTATTAAAATTACTTTTGCTAAAAGTAAGCATCGTTTGCTTTATGTATTCTATTTTCTAAAAGACCCAAACACCAGAAAAGAGACATAAGGTAAAGTCAGGTAAGTGTGTAGTAAAAATTGCATAGTGTGAAGAAAATGTGTCACTGCTCACATAATAGAAGTGCGTAATATATGCCCAGTTGTAAGCCTTCAATAGATACGCCTTTTATAATTATCAACGGTTTACTAGAAAAAAAAAAGAAATTTTAAACAGTCAATACTACACACTTACCCAGCAAAATGGGGCATGTGTGTAATCGTTCCGCATTTTATATATTAATAGCATTATCCTTTAGTTCGGCCAAGTGTGTAATACTATACTGATGCCTTTTTAATAAGGTATGATAAATTTACAAGATATCTAAGTTATTACACGTGAGCAGATATGAATTTTTATTCGTAAAACTAGTGTGAAGGTTAGTACATTAGTAATTTAACAGAGGACATCCTTATTTTAATTTTAAAAATAAATGTAGCCAATCTACACACTTGCTCCGGTTACACACTTACCTGACTTTACCTTACATCCTAGAAAGCGAGATTAAACGTTTATTTAACATTTAAATATGGTATTGATTGGAAAATACCATTTCAACATTGTACATTTCCTAGAGAAATATTATTCGAAAAGACACATCGTTATTTTATATTAAATATTTTGTGCTACTCTAACGTCTTGTACTATATTTACGGATGTGTAAAGGCTTATGCTGTTCATCACTAATGGAAGAGGCGCGTCATTTATCTATAAAACCATAACTGACAATATATATATCAATAAAGAATCAAGAAATCAATATTACCTAAAAAGTCTATTTCCTACTGCCTGAATATAACAAAATTCCGTAAAGAGTAATATCTAGAACTTTTTTTATATACGATTTATATATGTTTATACTTCAAGATTATTGATCTTTCTTAAATTTTTTAAAATTGCTTAACCGGTATTATATTTTCTTCATCAATGTTTTTATTTGGGTATATCGGTTTTTTTTTGGTTTTAAATTATACAAATATTTCATTACGTTTCGGAATTTTTTTTTGTTCCTTTTTCAAAATTATTTATAATCTATAATACATATTTTTTGGAGTTTTGTTAAAATTACTTTTTTTTTTTAAATACTGTTTTTTTGTGTTATTTTAATCATAAATACCTTAAAGGTATTTGTAATAATCTACTAGTAACTAAGGTTTTCAAAGTAAAAAAGAAGATTCGCAGAATAATATTTAAAATAATAAATAATAAAATAACAAATAATTCATTAGAAGACGTTGTTTACCCAGACTCGCGAATTCGTAGAGATACAATAAATGCTTTTTAGCAAATGTTATGAAAAGTGGGGTATCTCTTTAAGAATCGCGTTCGTTTAGAGGCAAGTTGAAGCATTTTAGCAATTGAATTTAGTACACAATAGCCTCATTCATTTATGTTTTTAATATATGCACTATGAACAAATAACCAAAGAATTTACATTTGTATTATTATATTGTTTATGCATGTAACAATATCTGTTGTAAATTCCTAGCGTACTTGCTAATAAAAATTGGTTCATTTAACTATGCATACATGTATCTACAAATTATACCGGTTTATATAAACAGTAATGATTTGCGCGGTATGAATCAAATATGGAAAGCAAATAAACGGTACGAATTATACGACTCCGACTTCCGACTCATCTATAACGTGCATTCACATTAACAAAAAATCTTAATGCCTAACACCTAATGAAGTATTAGTTTTATTTGAAAATGTGTAAACGTCAAAAAATTAACAAAATACCAAATATTTCAAAAACGGTGGAGTTTAGGGATAGGAAACTCTAATGGGTCACAAATGATGGTGTTAATATACTAGGTCGTTAAAAATAATGTGCAATTCCATTCACACAAGAGAGTCGACACCAACATCCTGCATGCCTACTAGTTGTCCTATAAAGCTGAAAATATTTTTCTTAAGCAGATGCAACTGCCATAGCTCATCGCAACTCAACATTGAAAAGAGCGTTCCATAAGCTTCGCGATTAGTCCATTATTGTTTTCCATTTATACATGTTTTATGATTAATAATATATCCCAAATTGTTCTGTAGAAATGTATGCATATGATACACAGTTAACTTATTCCTTTGATTCTTCTTATATTTTGGAAACGATTTAGATATTTCAACGCAGTCTTGTAGCAACTATGGTATACATTTAAACACCTCCAACTGTTCGATTATATCATTTTGAAGACAGAAAATCGTTGATTTGCGAAGTAACCAATTCCATCTTACTCTAAATGGTACCTGTTTGCCTCTAGTTAACATATGCAAAGCTCTGGGATTGCATGTGGATAACTCTTTTAGATTTAAAAAACCACTCACATTGTTTATTTGACGAGTTCATTCAGGACTAAAAATGATTTTCCCACCTCGATCTTATTTATTACGTGAAACCAAAATTTTATTTTGTAGTACTATAATACTGTCACACTTTTCTCTTTGCTTCAACGTATATTGGTCATGCGTAGATGAAGTATCCAAGAGACGTATATAAACAATTCAAAATTATATTAGGTATATTTTCGATATTCCAAGATTTCAGAGAGTCTCACATGCATATCACCAGTGTGGTTGGTTCATTCAATATCTCTATAAATGAACTAAAATTCATACATATTTGTATATAAAAATTAAATTCCGTACACAACTTGAATGTAAGAAGCAAAGGTATCATTAGTCTTCTACTGGAGACTACAGTATTCTTTGAAAAATCATTTTTATTTAATATATATAAAGTCTATAATACCGTATCTGAATAGATAAAATCGTCAACAATACAATGTTCTGCTTTCTGAGCAATATCATCACATAGTTTTAAATGCGTGTAGGTAGCGAATTACATTTTAGGAATTATTATTTCTTAATTATAAATCTCAAAACCTCCCTTGTTTTTCATATTTTGCTTTGCTTTTGCTAGGGTTTAGTGTAAGCTAGTGAGAGTGCTTTTTCCCCAAACCAAATTACGTCCTGAGATTTTTCACGTACACGCAAATATTGTGTAACAAATTTAAATTAACATGAGTATGTTATTATACTTGACTGTGTTCTGTGATAAATAAAGGTATATAATTAGTATTATGAACTGGGTGCAAAAAAATATTCCATCCAAGCTCCAATTTTTTTTGTTGTGTTCAATCTGTAGTCTGCGATTTTTCGTTATTTTGATGGAAGATCACCTGGTTTATATTTACTGCTGCAAAGTATACGCAACATATTTTATACTCTATCAAATGGGTACAAAAAGCTCAGAACTAACTCCACAGCCATTAGGAACAAACTCAAAATTATGCCAAATATATCGCACCAAAAGCAGAGCACTACTTTTCTTCCAAAGTGACCTTTGCTCGCTACTGGAATTGTCGCTTGCCGACGATTAAGTCATTATTTGTAACAGCAGGAGTTCTTTCAAAAAATCAATTTTTCATCGCAAGCAATGATTCACTTCAGAAAACGATTCGAAGAGAAATTCGCTACAAATGTCTACGTAACATTGGCATTGGTTTCGTTTAAATCATGTGGAATTTTGATAGCACGTTAATAATTTTACAACCCTGTTTTTAATGGCACCAAATGATTGACTTTAGTACAATCAACTGGTCAGATACTTAATCAACGTCGTAGCAACTAGATTTTCGTTTGAAATTTCAAAAGAGTACCAGAGAGAGTTGATTCACTTTTAATGGGCGCTCAGAGGTAGCTTCCTCCGTAGAGTTGTATCACCGAAGAGAAGGGTGACCTATTGTCGGCGCCTTTGATGTGTTACTTGAAAAATGACCGCTTCATTTAACATCAGATGCCTTAGGTTTTTTCTTCGATTTACGAAATCATAGAGAACGTCTGTTAGAATAATGGTGCAATATGGACTTAAAATGGTACTTAAAATGACCTGCTACCATTTGCTGCGATAAACGTACATATGTACAGCCGCAACACAATAAAAATTATTGGTCTCAAGGGAAAAGCGGTGATACCCTTATTGGAGTTAGCGTAAACGAATAGTTTTTAAATCCAAACCATGGACAATGGAAACATTCTATTTTCCTCACAACTGTTCATTTATACCAGCTCGATCGCTTTTGATGTGTCACGGGTGTAGGTATATCTTATGTGGAATTAAATATTGAAAGTTAATTGAGTTCTTAAGTCGATTAATTAAAATAAAAAGTTCTGCTTCTTTTTCCTCTCGTTAATTCCTTCCAAATCGTAACACGTCAAATAATTAAAATGATATTTTACATAATGGGTTTTTGTTTGTACTTTACTTAAGCAGAGAAATGTAAAAAGACGTTGCGCAAACATTTTAAAAACTAATGTTTGATTACTATAGGATAAAATCTGTATTAACATAAGAAAGACGTGCTTGAAAATGTAACAAAATTAGGTAATGAAACATCGCGAAAAATAGATCCCATAGAAAAGAAAGAAAAAAGAGGGAGAAGCTTTTATTTTAATTAATCTACTTAAAAACCCAATTTATTAATTTCCCAATATAAAATTGATAAATACATAGGTCAACTAAAACAAGGTCAAAAATGTGTGTAATTTAAATATTACTATACAAATCATTACTGTCGTTATTAGTTAAGGAAACAGCAAAATAACAAACCACATAGCAATAACTTATTAATAACGTATATAATATACTATAGAATAAATAATTATTCGCAGTTATGCTTAATAACCATAAAAATCAACGTCAGAACAATGACTGCATTGGCGTCCTCTCTGTAAATCAACAGTGATGTCAGGATGCCAAAGTTGTACACTAAAAAATAAATGCGAATGGAAGGGGTGTTTTAGATAAGCAACAAATTTAACAAAGTCATATAGTTGTGATCCGTAATCAGTGTTGCCAACTCGTGCAAATTTTCGCGAATTTTGCATTGCGATGTGCTAATAATTATTTAATCAAATTGCTGATTCGTTAATTGGTTCGAATAATAGTTTGTGAGCATTTTTAAAAGTAAAATATTTAATTAATAACAGAATTGCATATCGTGCAAACACGCCGTTAGAATACAAGTGCTGCTATTCTATATATTAGAAATTATGTACTAATAAATTATTTGTTTACGTTATTTATAGAATCGGTGCCACTATACTAGCTCACTACTTTATTTTACTGATAAAGGACTGGATCCCAACCGCGTCATCACGAGATGCACAAGAGCATACCTTGTATATTTCTACCATGGTATTTACTGTTTTTTTTTTGCATTCGTGGGAATTTTGTTAAAAAAAGGGAAATTTTGATAGTTCTCGTGGGAAATTCCATGCTTAAAGATTGGGAACACTGTCCGTAATGCACAATCCATCCAATACCTAATACTTCGATTTTTATTTCATTATGCATTTAAAGCCTTCCGCCGACGAATATCCTTAAACCATATTTGTAAATATTTAAAACTGCATTTTATTGTCGAAATTAAAACGTTATAGGCATTAGTGTTCGAATAATTTGCTCCGTGTTAGAAACCGCTGCGGGACGGGTTTTAAAGATGTATTTGAAGATAGCGGAAGTAACAACTGTTAAAACTTGGCGTATCGTGAAATGAAAGTGACATTAGTATCTATATTATCATATTTGCAGTTTATTGTGGATACAGTAAATAAATACGAATCAGATTCCAAAACATTTTTCTCTGTTATATCTTTGACGTACGTTGACATTTGTTTCTTCTAAAGAATTATTGTTATTTGAATGCATCTATGTGAGTCTTATTTGTATTTATTCGTTGTATTTTCGCATAATAAACTGCAAATACAATAATATTGATACTAATGTCATTTTTATTTCACAATAAGTCAAGTTTTGACAGCTGTTACTCCAACTATCTCTAAAAACGCCTTAAAAACCCATCCCATGGCGGTTTAAAGCACGGAACAAATTTTAAATATTCATAAATATGGTTTAAGGATATTCATCCGCAAAAAAGCTTTAGTTGCATAATAAAATAAAAATCGAAATATTAGATACTACTACTACTACTATTAGATTAGATACTAGAAGAATTGTGCATGACGTATCGCAACTATATGACTTTAGACTTTAGTTAGATTGGTTGCCTTCCTAAAGCGCTCCTTCCACTCGCATTTATTTTTTTACATAGTGTACATGCGGAGCCGCTGAAAATGGGAAGTAACTGCCGTAACTTTTCTCAGGTTGCATTACCTCTTTAAATTTTCAAAGTTCACGCTTTTTTTGACATCAACAAATCCTTGACCTTTTTGTTCGTAGATATTTCGTGTTCTTTGCAGTCCACAACACCCCATTCTAAACTCATACAATAACAGCTCAAGAACTCTTTGTTTTCGTTTTTCATCATCCACTGTGGTATAACAAGTGGATTGGATTCACAGCGTCCTAGTATATTGTTTAGAACAACTAGCTTTTCAATCTACAAATTGAAAAAAAAAAACATATTTAGATGCTTAGCAATCAAAGTTATTACATTTAAAAAAAACAGATTTTCTTCGAACAGTTAAATATCGTAGATACTATAAAGATTCTTTTACTAAGTATAATATCAGATATGAATCTTAGCATACTATATACTACTACTACTACATACCTTTATTATTTGCCTTTGTTTTTAACATTCTAAAACGAGAGTTCACTTAGTTACTATATTTTTCTTCACGTTTATCGCCACAGTTATTTCTGCTATTAAATGACAAGAACTTAATTTTAATGAGGCCTTTTTATCAATTTTCGGCCCGATTAAACATAGATTCAGTAACTTGAAGTTTAATCGTTAATTAAAGATTCTGTAGAGTGCGTTGATCTGACACATCTAAGGTTTAATCTTTTAATTTAAATCGCGAAGTTTGCAGGAATTACTGTCATATTCTTGAAACTACTTAACCATTTAAAATTTCCTTTTACAAAATGTAATACTTATGATACAGATATAAAAGATGAAAATAAGTTCATGACAATTAGTTTGTATTGTTCCTTTAAGTATAAGTAAAAGGTAACTATATCTATTCTTTAAATCCGTATACCTACTTTGTTTCCAACTAACCAAGGGAGGTTGTTTTACATTTTCCTCAAAGCTAAACTAGATGCTAATACCACAAGCACATCAACATTTTTATCTTCACTCTAATGCATCGAAAGGATGTGTGGTAAGAGGTTCTTGATGTATATTACTATGTAATATACATATATATCTAATATTGTTAAGTGAATATATAAACGTAACATCTTTACGGCACACGTCATCAATTTTATTAGCTTCACATTATGCTTTTCTTTTAAAGTGAGGTTGTAATTTGCATAACATCAACAAATTTGAATCATTTCAAGTATATTACGTATTTTTAAATTTTGTTCTTTATTATTCTGAAGACTTAAAAACCAAGACAAAGAAAAGAAAGTAATACAAGTCAAGAAAACAAAACATAAAAGAAAATTTTAAGATCCAGTTACTTTTCTTGAGTAACCGCTAATGCCTAAATTCGTAGTGACCGTCTTTCTTATGCCAATTTTGGGTTGTTTTTTTTTTTTTATTTTTATATGTTTCTCGTTATATTTCTCGAGATACTAATTTCTCAATGATGTAATGATTATGACTAAAAAAGAAAAGAAAAACTTAAATAACTCAAAAAACGACAACATGTAGCTATAGGAATTATTAATGAATACTGATATATTTATGGTCGTAGAATCCAAAAATGAACAAAAAGTTAGATCATTCTATTTAAAATAACAAAGTTAACCACCATTTCCGGTCAACCGGAAGTGATATTTTGGTTGAAGTATTTTACATTTATAGTTCCAATCGAACAGATAATGGTGCCAAAATCTCAAATATAAGTAAATAATAGAAAATCACAAACTTTTAATGAACAATTACGTGGAATACCCTGTATAATAAAAGGTATCAAACACTACATGTACTGTAATTACAATTAATTTCCTTCGATATGTTTACTTATACCATAACTTGGTCAAAATCGAGATTTATATATGTGTTGGCAGCACAAATCCGATAGCGCAATACAAGGCGATTTTATAGCTCTTCTCATCATAAAATCTTTTGTATGACTTACTCGTCGTAAATATCCTTATTTACTTGCAAAAATAGATTTTGAACGGCAAACTTACAAATTAGATCTCGTAAAAAACGACGCCTTTTATTATGTTATTTTTAATCGTTTAATCTTCGTGAAATGTTTTGATTGCTATGCAGCATAATGTGTAAGACTGTTAATTGAACATGTTACTGTACTATACACTGTGTATCAGCTAAATGGAATAAATTCGATAATAAATAAATGGGTGCGTGTTACCTCTATTGGTATTTTTAGTTGTGCATTTTTTTTAACAGAAACCTTTTATACATGGAGTGTCTATAATAGTAGCCAATACCAACTTTTTTATTTTAAATGCTACACTCTGTATATTATCTAATTTTTGAATTCTTCAGAAAATTCTAGATATATTTCATGCACAATATCCTATATCTATCTTCAACTGTTTAGGAAATATTAAGCGTTTTCAATTTTTTTTGGCAAAAAATAACATAAAGAAAGATAGTTATTTGATTACAGAAATTCGCTACAGCACACTCACAAACTAATAAGTAATCTGTTTATTTCTTGATATTGTAAAAACACAAAAAAAAACATTCCTTTTTACCGATATGAAATAAACAAAAACTGAAAATACTTTTGTTTAAAACGCCTAGCCTTAGCAATTTATTATGTACCTGCATGACAGTTTAGTTGTCAGTGTTGCAGTCGTTTAAATTTCGTTAACTGCATATCAGAAAAATGGTTCATTTAATAGAACTGCACAAAATAACAATTCTACAGATGATTGGTTATGGAGATAACATACGGACACAAATGGAAGTTGCTCTCTTATTTCATGAAATATTTGCAAATTTGCTGTTTATATCCCAAGGAACAATTAGTAAAATAGAAAAACAGTTCCGCGAGCTTGGACATGTAAGGCAGATAAAAAAAGCAGCTGCCAATGCAATAAGTGATGATAAATTGGATATTTTGCTAGAGTTTGGGGAAAACCAACATACTTCTAGTTGATTAGCAGCCACAATCTTCGATGTAGCCATTCATCGATTATTCAAACATTAAAAGAAAATAAAATGCATCATTATAAAATGATACCAACATTTTTGTGAACAAATGATGGCAATGTTAGATAACAATGTGATCCAATTAGAACATGTTTTGTTCTCTGATGAGTCCACCTTTACATTACACGGTCATCCTACTCGTCAAAATTGTCGCTGTTGGTGGAGGGAAAATCCACACTGGATGAGAGAAGTACATACGCAATACTCTGTAAAGGTTAATGTTTGAGTAGAAATTGTTGGAGATCATATCATAGGTTCCTTTTTCATTGATGACAATTTGAATGGCGGTAATTATTTAGCACCACTCCAAAATAATAACGTGCCAACTTTGACAAACTTATATCCTGATCCAGCAAACCCACAAGTTCTAGAGAATATGATAAGGTTTCAGCAAGATGGACACCGCCCCATTTCTAAACCAATGTCCGGCAGTACCTCAACTGAATATTTCCAAATCAATGGAGAGGGAGACGAGCATTGATTGAATGGCAAGCACGATCCGATCCCCTGATCTTACGCCACTAGACTTCTTCTTATGGGGATATGTCGGAAGCATTGTATACAAAACTAAACCCCTCGACTTAGCTGACTTAAGAAGACGAATAATGCTTGCGAATAGATCGGTCACTCCTGAGATGTTGAGTAGCGTTAGGAGAAATTTCTATTTAAGATTAGGATGTTGCCAAGACGCACGCGGCGAGCATTTTGAACATCTACATTGACATTAATGTTTTTTTACAATATCAAGATATAAACAAATTACTTATTAGTCTATGAGTGTGTTGCAGCGAATTTCTGTAATCAAATAATTTTCTTTCTTTAATGTTTTTTTTTTGCACAAAAACCGAAAACACTTAATATTTCCTAAACAGTTGAAGATAGATATAAGAAATTGTACGTGAAATATGTCTAGAATTTTCTGAGGAATCCAAAAATTGAATAATATACAGGGTGTAGCATTTTAAATAAAAAAATGGTATTGGCCACCGTTACATGACACACCATGTATAAAAGATTTCAAATATTTATACACATTAGACGTTCTTGGTAAGCTGTATTTGGTTCACGTTAAAAATTACACAATATATTTACTGTTCTGATTTCTATTTTGCATCCTTTTATAAATCATAACGGCATGCAACAGAGTGCAAATACGCATATAACGAATATTTTTTAAGCATAAAAATAGCATTATATTATGTTACGTTAGCACATAAATTTTATAAAACTTTTGAAAGTACGTGCAAAGAATGATTTTTCTGTTTACAAGTCAAAATTGATTTCCACAATAATAATAATGTTTGTTATAGCCTATTGGACTAGAAGCACTAGAAATCGAAATCCAAACAACAATTAACATTGAGATTGGACCAGCCTACCGTAACGCATAAACCATTGTAAAAAAAACATTTTAAAATGAATGAAATAAATGTAGGAATTTTCTAAGATAACACTAGGTAATGGTTAATTAATGTAGTTAGCTTCGAATCCATATAAATATTTCTTTAATTAATTCAACCATTTTCTTCAAGTATGGAGATGGACATAACAATGTAAAAAGGTCCTTTAAATATAATTTATGAATAATCGAGTAAGAGAACCACAAATTAATTATCATTAACTTAAAAAAATATCCGGGGAAGGGTAACGACAATATGGATGAATAAATGAATAATCGATTATGAAATGATTGGATTATTACAATGATTATTAAAAGCAATCGATTATGCCCGCTGCTAATAGCCGCCATTTTTAGTTGAGATTACACTTCCCTCTCTAACTCTCTTCTCTTTATGATTCGTGTAAACTAAAGAAATCCGGTGCTAAAGCAATGAAGTAGCCTCAGAGGATATTCTCTTTGCTACATAATATTAAAAACGCCGAAAGTAAGAGTGATCCCTTTTGTCTTATCTCTTCGCTGGATATAACATTTACACCCTTATCGGGCATGGAGCTTGTAGGTACCCTGTTCTTAACTCTGTTTATAGATTTATAATAATGTTCAAACGTATACTTTCATTTCAAAGAGTTTAGCATACAATTTTTAATTTTTTTAACAAACTAGCGAGAAACAAATAAACTAGTTCGATAAATTTCGAACAACAATTTTAAAGTGTCTTTGAGAATTAGACCCATCATAAACAGAACTGAGGAGTTTGTTAATAGTTGATCATGAGAGATCATGAGATTTAAAACCTTCTTTATTTTTTTTTCTGTAGTTTCTTTATTGACCATTTGGTAATGTGAACTTATTTATAAATTTCCATAAACTTTTTATTTATTTATAGCTTTCACAAAAGATACATTGTACAAAGTACATTGCAACGGCTTTTTTAACATATTTCATTCGCTAATGGTGATGATTTCGTTAAGTTGTAAAATCATACATGACAACCAATATCCAGCTAATATTAATAAAAAGCCGCCTTCTTTATACCGTGTAACATATGGACGATTTATTGCAGCTCTTTTGCCTACAAATAAACTGGAAAATTACCTTATCTGTATTAGCTTCAATATAACTTAATTCAGGGGTATTATTTCTTTTATAGATCTATACATATGTGGCAACAAAGTTAATTATTACGTGTAGGTTGAATCAGTTTTGGAAATAATTTTATATATACTTTGCATATTATTTGATTCAAGCTATGAGCACATATGCTATAATCATGCATTGTTACGTAATAGGAAAATCTGCGGCTTATTAGAAAAAAATAATCCATATTTTTTTTTTATAATTAATATTGTTAATTTGGCAAACATTGGTTGGCAAATTGTTTCACTTAAAAGTATATCTATCAGAATTTTTCTTTTCAAATTATTTTTAATCCGTTTGATTGTAATATCTCTAACTTTTCCTTGAAGGTATGTTTGAAATAATCATTTTTAATTATTATTATGTGGTGAAAATAAATAAATTCGAGTATGTATTAAACCAACGATATTACTGGAGAAAACCAGAGCTATCTCAGAATATGGCAACGACTTGTGTTTCTGAAATCGTATTAATAGGTTGCAGGGCGCAGGGTTTTAGAAGTTTAAGTATAATATATATACCATCTTTTTCAAATTAAATTCTATATCTAGCGATACGTAATTCAGAATTGTTTTCCAATCTTTTTTAATTTAAAGTACACTTAAGCATAAGTGTATTCTATTTTCGGTTACATAAATAATCCAGTATATATTGGCTTAGATTCGCATTTAATTTGCCGAAAGGTAGTATATGTAATACATGATTCGTTATTACTTTTAGTGACCTTATCAATGAAATATTTATTGTAATATTACATTGCTGCACTGACAATGAAAATATTACGTTAACAACTTCAAATATCTAAGAAAATAATAATTTAATTTAAAATAAGTTTAGCTTTGCTAAAACTTATTTTGAAAATTACATAATTTTCAAAATAATGTTTGCAAACGGTCAAATTAACGGTATACAAGAATACGTAAGTAAATGACACAAGCTACACTGCTATGTTCTATGAACCTCGCTGTAAGTTATATTTATGATTAGTATGAATAATACTTAGCACTATTACAATTCAAGGAATTTTTATTGTTTGTCTGAATGTCCATAATTAGGAATAGTATTAATTAAGGATTAGTGATTTAAGTACTTCCTAATTGTATTTAATTATTTACTATGAGATTAAGGAGCGACTAGTTTCGACTAAACGTCTTCATCAGGCTGAGATTTTGCATAATCCCATAATAGTCACCAAATAAACATGCACAAGCAGGTGAATAACAACTTTTGAATTTAATTTTAGTGACTTCTTATTTTATACTAGTACTAGTAGTATCTGCTTGACTTGCGAGAGTGACCGGACATTGGAGAAGGAAGATATGTTCAACCCGTAATGTGAGCGAACATCGAAAAAAGAAATTGAATTCTTTATTCATTCAAATTTAATTTTAATCCATTTAAAATAAGAAAGTTGATATCAACACCCTGGATATGGAAAGTGTTATAAAGTTGAAAATATTTCCCTTAAATATATCACAGCGGATCATGATTACACTGCAAATTCCAAAATCAAGTTCTGTGGGACAGGCAAACCGCGTATACAAATAATTATCGCAATGGACAGACATGTCCAACAAAACATGCTCACAATGCATTTGCTTTTTATATATATTTAATACCTATATTTGGGTTTTATATTATGTCATATCTTTTTTTAAGTTTTTATAATTATATTTAGAATAATTTTGGATTATGTTCTTGTAGAAGAATAACTGTTGAATCAGACCATGTAATATGTCTTATTCAATAGTTATTCCTGATTGATTGAAAAAGATATATCAAAACGTAAAAAAGAATAGTAGAACACCTTTGTTTCAACACTTATTTAATAACAAAAATAATATAAAGGTATATACATTGATGTTAGATGGTCAGACAGAACTACGTTATTACAATACTGCCATTTTTCTCTTGGTGGGGTTACAAAAGCAATTGCATGTGGTATACATAAGGACGATGTAGTGGTCGTAAATTATGAATGAAGAGGCTGTATGTCAGTTAGAATAAAGTAAGAATAGAAAAAAGGAAAGATGCTTTCAATACTTAACTTCTTAGAATTACATCTCTAAACATAAATATGGGGACGTAAGAGAAATAATTATATTTATATACCAATAAATGTAATGTAGGACCATTGTTTACAACTTGTATTGCAATCTATTTATTAAATTAATATGAGTTTATTAATTTGATGCTTTTTGTAGCGGTTGAAAAAGACCACCATTTATTAATAAATTAAAACCTATTATACGCAATAGTAATTAGTATCTAATTACTATTGCGGAACTAGTGACGGTGGTATTGATAATATTGCGCCCGTGGAGCGACTTTATAGATCTCTCAGTATTCACCTATATTGAAAGAAACTAAAAAGGTTATTTTTAACAGATATTAACATGTATTTAGTAAAAATTAGTTTAAATGAAGTTAACTGTTCTTTCAGTGTATGAGCAAGGGAAATCACGAAAACCTTACTCTGAGAGCAAATACTAGTCCGCGTTAATGTAAAAAAAAAAAGTAAATTCATATTCTTAATCTAAGTGGGAGATCTTGTCGCCTCTTCGCGGATCTTTAAAATTTGGAAAGTAGTCTAAACCCAGCCAGTCTCAATAGCTTTGCTGTTTCTAGTTAGCACCTTGGTCCTCTCCGGGTCAGAAACCGTTTCTCTCATCCTTCTGCGCCAACAATTTCTCGCCAGCCGTGGCATAGGGTTGAAAAAGACCAATGTATTGTATTGTAATTTAATTCAGCCAGAAATTCTACAAATGAAATTAAATATACATAAAAATAGAAAAGTATCACAAAACGCGATGTAATTTGTGTAATAATTAATGAAGAGAAAAGGTTTTTGGATAAACTCTTGCTTATCAAATCAACATCTGCTTTAAATGTGGCACCTGATAGGTATGCTAACTACCTTTCATAAAATCAATACATACCGTGCTGGCAACTTTTCGTTTAGTGTAGAGGAAACTCAATGCATTTCTTCAAGTGCAGTTGCCACATCTATCAGGGCAGTATTCGTACATACATCTACGGACATACGTTTTGACTACTCTCCATGAAACTATTTTGAACAACTATAGATAAGTTTTAAATGTTATAAAAATATCAGGAAAAGACTAAAAAATGGGCATAATTTTCTTCTTTTTAAAGTAATAATATTACTTTTAAAAATTTTGCCGATGGAACCGTAACATTTGCGGGAAAACACTGAAATGGTTTTATAGTTCTAGCATAAAATAGAGCTACTTATATTTTTGATAGCAATTGATTTCCCAGAAGAAAACTAAATACATTTTATATGCATTAGATAACGAATCTGAGACCTATAACGTGAACATAATTTCTGGTATTGAATGTCTGAAATATTTTGGAATATATGTATATAATCTGTGCCTTTCATTAAGTTTTTTTTTTTATTTTCTGATTGCAGACTACAATTTCTTCGCATTTGTTGATAATAGTGGAAAGCTAGCTGCAAATAAAATTCTGAATATGGTTTCCTTTTTTTATTTACATTTCGCCGGCGTTGCAAAATATTTTCTTTTCTGTTTTAAGTATATTTATTTTAAGTTATTTTAATTTTATAATCATAAAATATGTTAATCTTTTAATAAATTGTTAATTAAATTGTGCATTAAAAAAAGAATTCATATTTTTGTTTCCTTTAATATAAATCGTTCTTAAAGGAATGCATTGTTATATTATGGTTTAGTAATACAATAAGTTGCCCGGGTTATCAATATTTTATTCACAATTCTTTTTACATCATGACGTCTTTTAACTGACAAATCTACATAATAATTTTTGTAAAACAAAACTATCAACAACTATCTCCATAGGGTGAGTTCACTTACTAGATATGAACATCAAATTGTCAACATTAATTCTGACATATAAACACTTCAAAAAAAGCCACTAATAATTTCAGTTTCTAAAACTTTCAACCAAAAATAACTTAGATATATTTATATTGAAGAGAAGATATTTTGAAAAGTTGATGTGTACAGGACGAAACGTAAATAAAAAACCTTTAAATTATAATCTATTGACTATCTACCCTAAGAAGGTATTTATTTGTTTTTGTCATGTTTATTGAATGTTCCTTCCGGTTAATGTGTCTCGACTACTTCATTGTTTCCTTGACAAAAATCCTCGCAGTTGCTTGCAGCACCAACTATGGTACTGATAACACTATACACTTTGAAACACCTCACCACATATTTCACTATACTGGAGACACGCTTCGATAACAAAACTAGCATTACCTACTTATTAGCGCTGTGACTGCTATACTGAAGTGGTAAAGGTGTGTGGTAAGGTGTTTTAAAGTGTGTAGTGTCATTAGTGCCACAGTTGTGAGTATTTTTCTTACAGTAGCATATGCTTAAGTAAGATGCTGAACAGCATCTTCAAAAGCAAGACTCTTTCTTGTTTATATCCATAGTTTAATGTTAAGGAATATTATTTTAACCCTTTTTCAATAAGGCACCTTATCGCTGTTGGTTTTTTTCCCTAAAATAAAGTATAATCTTGAGTATCCAATCATTTTTATTGGAGAAAAAAATAATAGCAGAAGGAATTATGCATGTAATATAGAATTTAACAACTTAATAACAATTAATAGAAAAAAATATATTTCTATCGCTTATAAATGTTGCTTACCTTCTTCCCGATGTAACATAAACTTCGGGATCAATTTAACTCGAAGTGTAGTACACACTTCAAATACATTTGTTCCTTCTAAATTATTGGAAACTATTTTGTAAACTTCAAATTAAATTTATTGCTCTTTCACGGTACAGACAACAATGTTAATCTTGCATTAGAAACTTCTGGTTATATTGACTCATCTAATTTTCGGCAAATATCTATGCTAACTAATTTTGATATAGTATTCGAAAATGTGTTTAAAATTTAAACTTCGTCAATTCTCTTATCTCATCAAAGTAAGCTTTATGAAAGAACGTTAATATTCATCATCTTTGTTTACTTACTCAATATATCTGTGATATCTTGGATAAGAATGGTCAGATGGAGGTTGTGTACAATGACTACAATGACTTTTTTTAATGACGCTGTTATTCCTCATTTGTTAATTATTCAACTTATCGACTTGGATTTGGTCCACCTCTGCTTTATTTCCTTATCCGTCAAGTGAAGCGAATTATGTGCATTAGTATTGATTTATATTTATATCAGTTTATCTCTACTGCTTAATTTGGCTTCCACTTGCATATGTTTTATGCAGACTCGTGCGTTAGTTAGCTGTAGACTTAAAGTGCATAATATCTTTTCGTGTAAGGCATGGTTAGGCTAAAACAGCGCACATATTTATTATGCAGCTGAGGGTCACCATGAGATTGGGCAAATTCCCTTATTTTAATTGCATTTTATTTTATTTTAATAATTAATTTCTCTTTCTCTCTGTAACCAGTAGGTATATTCAATGTAATCACCATTCTCTTGAAAGAGTCTAGTTATTGACTCTTCATTATTCATGCGAATGATGTGATTAATCAATTTAAACTACATCATACATTCTAGTGGACAAAGATGCAGCCGCATACTACTATAGCTAAGCTTAGCTGGATACAGAGACTTGCGTGTTTAAGAATAACAGGCACAATGACACTCCTACAGCGGCAATAGAATGCCTACAAAACCTTTTTTCTCTCCACCTGATGATAATGAGGGGAGGCAAGAATGGGCCATTCCAGATTGCAACAACCACCAAGGGACAGATACGTAAGATTGGAACATAATAATATTGTACATCAAGTAGAAGGTAACCTTTTGGGATTGAGATCAGATCACATGGTGTCGACATAAATACCTATTTAACAGAAAATCCGAGGTGGAAATCACGGATCGGATAAGCTGGTATCAATTTAACTACATAGATATTCTCGGAAATTAATATGGTTTACAGAAGGGTTAAAAACTGAGAACAGGACTGGAGCTGGAATCTGTAATAAAGCGAGAAACACAATGAGGACCCACTCCCATCTCCCCCTCCCCCAGCTTAGGAAATATGCCACGGCCTTTCAGGGAGAGGCAATTATAATAATGTATTGTGCAACTGAAATTAATGAGAGGACTTACGAAAACAAGCAGATCTATATTGCAACAGATAGCCATGCGATACTGAGGACATTAGTGAATCCCAAAATACAATCAAGACTGGTTTGGGAATGTATCCGAGAACTCAATAGTCTGACGGATCGCAATAAAGTCACTTTGCTGAGGGTGCCCGGATGGCAATCGAAGAAAACAAAAAAAAAAGCTGAGTTAGCAAGAAAGGGATCATCGGCTCATATACGTACCTGTTCTAAGAATGTCTAAAAACACAGCACGAGAGCAGATAAGAAGTTGGGTTAAAGAAAAACACAAAGAATACGGGGATAAAACAACCAGGCAAATTTATGGAAAGACCTTTAATAAGGATCATCACAGAGGAAGTCTGAAGAACTACTGCAGCTTAGTAAGAATCATCTTCCCAACGCAACAGGTCTCTTTATAGGCCACTGTGCACTAAAAGGAGACCTACAAAGAAATGGGAGCAACACTCCAAAGAGATACCGTGTTATGAGATGACAGAGAACGCTTACTACATTTTTGTGAATGCGAGGCTTTGGACGCAAAAGACAGGCAATTTTTAGTTTGTTGTCAATCAGCCAGAGACCTTTATGGACTAGTGTAGGGTACTAGGATACCGGAATGGCTGATATAATTTAATGGGTAAAAATAATGCAACAGCAAGTACAAAAAGTCAAAAGCCGCAGTGTTTCCGGAGACTTCAGGTCAGACGGCTTCCACAAAAAAATAAATTCTAGTATATGTGGAGGACTAAATATAACTAAAAAACTGTAATGCCTGCCACTAGAAAAATAAATAGATTAATAGCACGTTATTTTATTAACAACCAAATTAACATTCTACTTCTTCATGCAAGCGCGTAATTTTGGATGAAATATTTTTCTCTCCCATACTTAACAGTTTTGTACAGTATTTCGTTATTTCTTGTTATTGGTTTACTGTTAGTTTTACGGCACGGAATCACGCAACAAATTGACAAACAACCCTTTTTTTTATTTTAATATACACTAATAGAAATAAACTTAAAAAATCAAGACAAAAATGGGTGTCACGATTGCACTATTTTTAAGATGTATCGATATGCACATATGTGGTTGCAAAAGCGCGCTGTAACGCAGTTAGAAGAACTCCTTATTGCATACTAAAGTCATTTGCTGCACTCGTTTGTTGGGTGGAAAATGTTTCGCGCAAGATCTGATGTTTGTTTACAAAAGTTTAAGAAAAGTGTAAGTTGTAGTGTGCTCGCCAACTTGTATCAAGCAATAACCGAACCTCAACTAGAGACCAGAAGAGGTGTACCTTAATATAACTTTGATCAATAACAAGTTGTGAATATCATCGCTGCAATCGATGATCATTTTGTTTCATTAACATTGTGCTGTAATAAAAGGAAAGGTATTTCATCAATTGCCAGCAGTTATATTTTGATTTTGATATGAATTTTCTTGAACTAACTTGAATTTAACACTGCGTAGGCTTTCACGGCCGGTGTAACTATAACTAACAGCTTCTTGCGGGTTTCGCCGTGTGCCAAAACTGAACTGTTCAGTAATCCTGAAGAAGCTGTCAGTATGAACAGCGAAACGTCGAGCGAAAATTTTGACACACGGCGAAACCCGCAAGAAACTGTTACTTATAAGTTGAATTTATTCACTTGGCCAAAATTTGTTGTGGAATTAGTTGTGATATATGAACTTGCGTGCCATGCAAATCAACCATGCTATTTTATTTTTAAATATCGATAAGGTGATGTAATGTTTTTTTTTGTGTGATTTTAATGTGCGATTTGTTGAATGACTGATTGAACAATTTATCGAATTGACATATCAGAATATCGTGCGTGACTCATGAAAACTTGCGACTGTAAATCGTTTATTATTAACAATTATTCAAGGAATTGCACCATAGAGCCAGTCATTCCACAAAGCACAATGTAAATGTACTTCGAGGCTATTGAAATAAACTCCTAAATATTTACTCTTCGTTGCATAAGTATAATTAAAATGTGCTTAAAATATTTATTTAGAAACACGAGTCATGTTAATACTTTTTTCCTATAATTTTACCTTTAGCGAGTTAGTCATAGCAAAATTTTCGAAAAATGAATCAATCGAGTTTTATCACGGGCCGCGATTGTCAGATCTTCCGCCATCTTAATGGGTATGTGGTGCTGAATAACGATAGCTACTATACTGATCGCATAGGTCCTTCTTAATTCTTCAATTATATACCGTTTATATAACAAAGACATACGTATCTCTATATATTGAAACGAAGAGGCTAGGTGTTCGTCTGGCGATTGTCAACTTGATCAGCTGGTATTATTCACTCTTAGTTAGACCTATCATCTTTGAGGGCGGTTCACTAAGCCAGCACCTCCGAATAGAATCGGGAATTTCTCTTCGATTTGATAAACTCTGCCATATCCGGCATCTGAACTGAAACATTAATTTAATAGCCTCTTCTTTAGAGACATCATCTTCAATCTTTATGCCACTGAAGGAAAAGTCATGCGGCATTGTTTTTAAATTTATTGGACAGAGGTACAGAATAGTATAACAGTCATACTTGTCACTCTAGTGCCCGAGCATTCACCATCTTTTTGGGTATGGTTCTCCTTGATTGTAGTTGGGCGTAGCAAGCTGGTCAGTAGTTGGGAATTGTTCACGTGTTTTTCTTCTTTATTTGAAATTGTTTATCTCATGTTATTTATGTGCGGCTATTTTTTAGATTATTTTGTGATTTAGTCCATTAGTGAGTTATAAAATTAAATTGAACATAATATAAACACAAGACTTAGGAAAAAAGTATATAAATATTATCTACATGTAGAATAATTGGCTCTCTCTCTCTTTAGGCGGGTTAAGGTATATATTTCAAGAAATATAAACTTCATTTATGAAAAGCTAAATAATTACAAATCATCCTAACCTCGTGCTTCGCCTAAAGGCACTACACAAGGCTACCTATTCTAAGTGCTATATGGATTCCATAACAATTGAAATGTTCCTACCGTAAATAATTTCCCTATGATTGTTAATAACAAAAATATAATACAGTAGCCGTGCAATTATGTGAATACTGCCTTATGTGAAACGCTGAATTATGTGAACAGCCAAAATGTGCTTAGTTCACAGAATCACGGGTCTACGGTAAATCGGTCAGCTACCAGTTGTTAATATATGTGCGCGATTGAAACGATTTTATTTATCTCCCAGCATTCGCCGAGGAGTAAAGGAAAACAATGGCAAAAATCTTACTCTGACAACACTAAAGAATATACAGTGAGCGGCATAAATATGGGAATTTTTTTTTATTGACAAAATATGAGAAATTTTCTTTGGGAGGATAGATTCAGGGTGCCTAACACCGGAAAACTTATATTGGCAGATGTCACGTGACCACTAGTATGGCGGCAAATGTAAAAAGTGTTCTATCAATCGACAAAAAGGGAGGCTAGATGATATGATATCCAAAAAAGTCAATTTTGAGGCCATATGTAAATTTTCGTAAGCATACTTAAAAAAATTTGAAGACCACAACTTTTTGAATTACTTTTTAAATTACTTTATTATGAAATTACCTAATTTGCATTTTTGTCGCTTTTAGTAGCTTTAACCAGTAAAATCACTGAATGTGATTGGCACTTAAACAAATTTGTTAATTCTTATATAATTGTTCATAATAGGGTGAGATTACTTTACAGTATTAAAATTGTAAGTAGAAACTTTAAGAAACTTAAAAAAATAACTAACTACCACTAACTAATAGAGGAAATCTATAGGTAATTGTCTTTTGCTATAAATATTTGTTATACAAAAAAAAGAAGAGCGTATTATTAATATTGCTAATCTATGTGAATGCATACATATACAAATGTTTCAAATCTTTGGTTTAATTTGTCTTGTAACAATTCCTTATACTTTTACTAAAGTACGCAAACCTTACAGTTCTTTTCTTTCCCAGTACGAACTGGTGCGAATACTAACTTTGCTTATTTTGCCGCTAACAATTTTTCCTGCCAAAATGGCATCCCTTCAAAGTATATCAAAGGTGACGATCGAGACTGACAATTATGATTGTTATCTGCTCTGAGTTGCTACCTGGAGTTAAATCCCATGTTTCCCGCATTTCAGCCCTAGGTCTATGTAAATGTTTTAGCTATTAGCACTATTAGCGACGTGCACTAATGAGCATATTCTAACTGAGGACATGGTTTTTCTTTACTTATTGGTATTATTATTTGTTTTTAATTACATCCCCAATTTATAACCCATCTGTACTCATTTCAGTACAATTTCTCAATATTAGATCAACACCAAACATCAAGCAAATATGTGTTTTTCAATCCTTTTAAAAAAAAAAAGGATTCGTGGGCACAAATCGGTTAATAAAATAATGATTAATGTAAATGGTCCTATGATTGGTCATGGAATTTGAATAAAGAGCATAAATTGAGTTATCCAATCCATGTAATTAAATTATCTTGTCACAACATATTTCGTTTACAGTATGAGAATTTTCTTTATCGTTTTTAACAAATTCTACTTGACATAATTTACACTATTTACTTCTTTATTTGTTTAATTCAATTTATATTTAAATTACTTATTTTTCTTATGTCTTGTTCTGTAATTGGGTTTCACATATCGTGCAAATAAACATAGACATCATTATCATGTTTTGTGTATTCGAGAATAAAAGTTCCATGTAGAATTGTTACATATCAAGATGTTTGTTTAAGGTATTTACCTTTCTGTGGAGTAACGACTTTCGCTGTGAACCTTATTTTTATGTGGTGGTTAAGTTTTCGTTCGTTTTCTTGTAAGATGGTTTAAAGCAAAGTGAGATGTTTTGAGTTACACTTAGTAACTGTAGTACTACTAGAAATATTTCGCAAAATATAAAAATACGGGACATTTCTAGCGCCTATATGTATGTTATCCTATATCCAGGATTGTCCCGTGGGAAAAGATTTGTATATAAAAACGAAAACGTTCACTTGAGACACAAAATAGTTATACATATGCATCAAGCGTATGTTACACTCGGTTCTCTCTTCTTTCAAAACAGGAAATGATTTAGCGTTATTGAGTTATTGATTTCATGGGAGATAGTGATATACAGTAAGGAGAACCTTATAACCTAGAGCTTAGTAATTATATTCATAGTCGAATAAATTTTCTGATTGGAATTTGATGTTGTTATTCCGCATTCATTTGCAAGAATAGAAAAAGACACCTACCGCAAAATATCAATTTTTGAGAAGCACGGGTAAATTTGACAGATATATAACTCAAACATTTTTTTTATGTTTACATATTTTTGTCTTTTACGTTTTAAGTTAGCGACTAGAAACTAATTTCATTCGATTATATTTGCTGATTCAAACAACTATTTGAATTGAACGTCAGTTAATTTCAATTTAT
The DNA here is from genome assembly GCA_004143645.1 of Protaetia brevitarsis. Taxonomy (NCBI): domain Eukaryota; kingdom Metazoa; phylum Arthropoda; class Insecta; order Coleoptera; family Scarabaeidae; genus Protaetia; species Protaetia brevitarsis. Next base: position 307,762 of record RXPK01000327.1, on the reverse strand, counting down.
AACAGATGTTTGTTTTCGTTTTCGATAGTGTTTAGGGTAAATAGGGAATTATCAACAAATTCAATTTTCGGGGATTCTCAGCTTTGTGAAGGAATTCATCATAAAGCTCAGTAACAGGAGTGGGATCATAACACCATCTTGAACTTGAATAGAAATGCCATCAAATGGTACACTGATCGCTCAAAACGGCAGAGGGAACTGGAATAGGAATATATGGGCCTAGAACAACATATTTCGAAAGCTTGGGAAAATATCCAAGTATATTTCAGGCGGAAATACACGCTATTAAAAGATGTGTTCAGTTCAATATTGATAGAAATTATCGAAAGCAGGAGATTATCATCATGTCTGATAGTCAAGCAACAATTAAGGCGCTGAGCTCATATGAAATCAGTTCCAAGGAAATTAAATGAGCTAGGCAAAAGGAATAAAGTAACTCTTCTGTGGGTTCCGGGTCACACAGGAGTGGAAGGAAACGAAATAACGGATAATCTCGCAAAAACGGGGCTGGAATACTTTTTGTAGGGCCTGAACCCTTTTGCGGGTTAAGTAGCAGTACAATTCTGAAGAAACTGAAAATAGAAATGGAGCAGAGAAAATCCAGTTACTGGGAAAATCTCCATGGAATGAGGCAAAGTAAAATTCTTCTGGGAACTTATAACCAGAAGAGGTTTATAGAATGCATCAACCTGAGTAAGAACGATGTTTGCATACACAGGAATACTTTCAGGCTATTGTAGACTGAAGTAAGCTTGAATTGGAAAAGGAATCTGAATGGAGATTTTGTGGGGAACAGGATGAAACACCCATCCATCTCCTCTTAAACTGCGTAGCACTGTGCAACTCGAGGGCGTTGCACCTGGGAGCATGTGATATCGAAGAGGGAGACTTACCTAGACTGGGGCCCTCTGATATCCTACACTTTCTGAAAGGAATAGGATTGGAAGGCCAGCTGTAAAGTAGCAAGAATAGGGGACACAATAGATCTTTTAGGTCGCAGTGTAACATCACCTCTCAATTTATATACATACATTAGGGGATTCTCATCTCCAAATGTAAAGGCGCGATTCTGTACAATATCTTGTCGAGGAAACGACAGATGCTTAATCATCAAAAGGTTTTGTTAACAACATATTCTTGACAAAGATCGCTATATATGGTTAACTAAAAAAATAGACAGCTTTTTATTTTAATCAGCACAAAAAAAAATATTAAATCTTTGATAATTTAACGGAATTTGTAGCTTTAACTTAATTGTTTGAATGTTTTTTTCAAGTTTCAAGAATTACCACAAGACACAAAGAAGCATCATTACAATATAAAAAAATATAGAACTAAGCAAAAAAACTTACATGAAACTAATTACCGATATGTGGATGACTTCCGTTTATTATTGTTACAACATAATGTTGCCAGCCAATACATGTAACAAGTTAAAGGTGTTATGTGATGCATTTTTTATTTTAAATGACAATGACAATTCAATATAAAAACAAAACAATATAAAAACTGCTCATGTTACAAGTCCCCCTTTTTTTATTTTGTTGTTGTATTTGTTATTTAATAAAGTCTGTAATTTTAAAATCTGCCTGGCCTTCTTATAACTCTTCCTTTAGACAATACCTTTTCCCCATTATTGTGAAACTTGGTAGAGCGATCAATTTCTGTGTCCAAAGGATTTTCCCTTTAGATGGGATTACCTTTAAAAGAATCATATTTCTTCTAATTTCACCTCCTTCCTGAGTTTCTGGGGTTTTTTCATCCTTTTTCAGTATTTCTCCTGGTATCCATTTTCTGATACCTTGCTGTAGCATGACTGGTTGTCTTTCCAATGCTGATAGTGGTTTCTTACCACTATTGTAATAGGCGGCTGACTTGATTTCATTATTTCGTAATGCGTCAATATATTGTTCTCTATTCAAGTGGAGTTTTAGAATATTTTGAGAGCAGGGCAATTGAGTTCTAAATTTTCTTCCCATTAGCATTTCAGCTGGCGAAGGAAGTGTTTGTTTAGGCGAACTATTGTATTCCATAGTGACTAAATATGGGTGTTTCCCTTGATTCTTTAGTAGCCTGGTTTTCAGTGTACTAACATGTTTCTCCATTAACCCATTAGATTGACTATATGTGGGACTCGACGTTACATGGGTTATATCAAGTTCTTGTAGGAATTGTCTAAAGCTTCTTGAAAGAAAGGGTGGTCCATTATAAGACATGATTATCGATGGAAGACCATGACTTTTGAATATAGGAAACAAAGCCTCAATCGTTGACGAAACATCTTTCTTTGTCATTTTAATCAGTTTTCCAAACTTACTATGATAGTCACATGCGATCAAATAATGTTGAGAATCAATTTCAAAGAAATCCACTCCCATCTTCTCCCACGGCAGTTCAGGAATCTCACGATGAGTTATTGGTTGTTTGGAGTTAGATTTAGAATATTTTAAGCATACTAAACAGGATGATACTAAGTTGGTTAATTACTCGTTTATGCCTGGCCAAAATACTGCTTCCAGCGCCTTTCGTTGACATGTCGTAATACCTTGATTCATCTTTATATGGGTAATAAACCTTCACCTCACGTTTTACTGCGGAAATATTATTAGGCCAACTATTTCGTAGGTAATGTTTTATAATCTGTAATTCTGGGTCAGAATTGCTGCTCGTTTATAAGTCAGCACATTTTTGGTCCGATACTAAAAACTGATGATGCAAAAATCATCAAAAATCTGTCGCTTTCTCGAATTCTAGTGGAGCTCTAGACAAAGTATCAGGAATATACAGTTTTTTACCAGGTACATATTGTAGTGTTACATCGTACTTCATTAATCTAATTACTAAACGCTGTAATCTTGGTGAAAGTGAGTCCCCAGGAAACCCTTCCTTATAAGACCTAGTAGAGCTTTATGGTCTGTTATAACCACAAAGGATCTTCCATATAAGTAATAGTGAAATTTTTCACATCCTAATACTATGCCCAGTAATTCCTTTGTAATTTGGTCGTAATTTCTTTGTGATTCATTCAATGACATTGACCAATATGCAACTGGATGACCTTCTTGACTTACATGACCACCTAAACCATACTAACTAGCATCTGTAGTCAGTGGTACATCAGGATTGTAAAAACTCAAAATTGTCAAAATTGAGACGTCATCACATTTAATTTACGAACAAACATTTATAAAACAGGGACTGCAAAGATTGAAGAGTATATCATTCCAACATCACCTATTAAGGTGAAGTAAACATTTTTTTTATTGAATTGAAATTTTTGTTAAGTTAAAAGATACGTGTAGGTTTATGATATATACAAGGCAATATGAAAGTTTCGTTACAGTTTGAAAATAAGTACGAGTAAAATTCACACTGTTCTTTTTTTCCTTTTTTATGTTGAATAAAGTTGAATCTATGGCTATTATCTATTTCGTGTTTTTTTAAAGCAGTCATAGTAGTGAAAGACTTATGATTTTGCATTCTATGTAAGGTATTGCTTTGTTTGCTGATGTACACACCATCGCAATTCGAACAGGGAATGGAATAAACCAAGTGATAGTTTTTGTCAAATTGAGTTTTTGTTTTAATTTAGTGAAACAACGTTTCAAATTATTGTTATTTTTATGTACTATAGTAATTTTAAAAGGTTTTAATATAGAGCTTATTTTTTCAGATATTTTTTTAAGGGATATATTTTGTGTTACTCTTTAATTCATCTTTATTAGTTATTTTTGTTTCATTGTATAATTTATGTAACCGTTGTTTAAGGATTTTATTGATGAATTTTTGAGGGTAACCATTATTATGTAAAATGTTTTGGATGTTTTCCAAAATTTCTGATTTGCATTCTGCATTTGTAAGTTTTAAGCCTCTGTCAATTAGTGCTATGACAACGTCTTTTTTATAATTAATTGGTAAAATGGAAGCGTAATGTAGATATCTATTTGAAGTTGTTGTTTTATTATACCAAGTTGTGAATAATTTGTCTTCTTTTGTAATAATTGTGACTTCTAAGTAATTGAGGTTATTTTTTTTCTGTTTCTAAAGTGAATTGAATTTATTGGTGTGTTAAATTGCGTTCATGTGTAATTAATTACATCTTTTGGTAATATAGAATCAAAAACTGGACTATGGTCGCAACCCTATAATCTTATCTTCTTCTAAAGAGTTAGGTATATGATCTTAACCATATGTATACTGTGTAAACCTGCTGTATTGTTTCATAATTTCCAAAAGTGCACCAATCACTTACCAAATTATACATAGCTTTTCTTGTGCCAATTTAAAAATTAAAATAAATTGAAAAATGATGCTTTTATTATAACCATAATATGTGCACACGTATGTATGTATAGCAATTCGTAGGTATTTTCCGATTGTTGTATCGTTGCCTCCCCTATCTAATTAGTTAATTGTATGTAACAATACATACACACGTACAAGTGTGTACTTACACGTATAGGTTTGTATGTATACGTACGTAAAATAACAAGTTTTGATGCATGTAATGGTTTTCGTTTAATTGGAAAATTAAAATTTTTACACAATGATACATTGTACCATCCACTTCACGCAAGGACGAAATACAAATATATTGCATTCGCCTAAAATTATGCTTAATTGTTTCCTAGTAATTAATTTTCTCACACCCACGTACATATTTCGAGTGAATTTTAATATTTATTCACATTTTATTAGAGAAGCATGATTTACACCAGTTTTATTTGCTATTGTCCTGAAAATTTATTTCCTTAATTCCAAATGCTGATATTTATTTCAAAATAAGACAATGTGTCATTCTTGGTTATAGGTTGACAAATTTTATATTTGATTTTAGTGTTAACTAAACCGTGAATATTGCGTTATTTACGTTATGTTCCATATACTTAATAGTTTTCAAAATAATTGCTTTGTGGGTTAGACTCGTTTTATATGTGTAGGAAAAGAAACGTGAAAGGGTGGGTTTGTCCTCTTATAGAGTTCTCAGTACAGTTACAGGGTTCTGATTAGCGCAAATGCGGTAAAAAAAACAGTGCAGAAATATGTAATAGAGTAGCATATTTCAATTTATCCTGTTAACTAATTCTAGTAACAAATAAAGGCTAATATTGAAGTGTGAAGTAATAATAATTTTGTAATAAATATACACTATAATAGTTGCTATACACTTAGAAAAGTTACTGTATTGATTTTTTTTTGATTATGACCAAAATTTGAATGACACCGTTCTCGGGTTCTATAAAGAAATAATTTAGTCTTAACTGTTTAATTAAATCAAAGTTTAAACTTGTTCTAATTAACAATAAAAATAGTTCCTTTCATATTACTAGAAAGTTAAACCTTTTTTTCAGTTCCACTAACAATACGGTTAGGTAGACAAATCTGAAGCATTAAATGACGTTTTGGGCTAGGACCGGAAATTTAATGCTCTGGTTTGTCGACAAGGTTGCGCGCCACCCGCTTCAGCACACCGACCTACATTTAATCTGGCGCTACATTCAAATTAGTGGTTTTATATACTTTTAATTCTCAAAAGTTTTATTTGCGTATATACTAAATATTTCATAACTATAATTATATACAGTTTGTAATAACTATACTATTACAGTCACGAAATATTTGATATACACACATATGATAAAATCTGTATATACATGCAACATTGAAAAAAGATACGTTATTTGTAAAAGTTATGGTATCTGAACAAAGTTGTGCACAACGACGGGTTTTTCACAGTACTAAGGCAGTTCAATACAGCGCAATTAATGGGTTTTTGACATCGTTTATGCAAACATTACTTTTGTAAATTGATAAGAATTTCCAATTTTACAGCACTGACACAATAAATAGTTAATCACTTTAATACAATAAAAACAAATGTCACTGAAATTTTATAATAATCGTAATGAGAATAAAATAAGGCACAAAATTAAATCAAAAGCGAACTATAACCACAAACCATAACTATAATAACAACAATAATAATCTTCAACATAAAACAACATGGACAGTATGGAAACGCCTACTCAAACAGTCATCAAGCACTGCATTAAGCTTTGTCCACATGTGCATGAACATGCATAAAATAAAACTGAGGACGTCAAGTTTCGGAGATATTTAAATTTTTTTAAGGCTTAAAATATATACATGTTGGTCTATCCATATCGTTCCGACCATTTGTTACAAACGTAGTTTATGCGCAAGTGGACCAGGGATTATGAGTTATTTACAAATCAAAGCCACGTCAATAATGTAGCTATCTAAATGCATACAGCGCTATCATTTCAGCGCAATGAACTAATTTACCACGTGATTACAACAACCAATGGGAGATTGATCAAAATTTGTCTTGTTAAGATTCCACCACGAAGTTCTGGGTTGTGGAAATTGAAGTATGATAGTAGCACATCTATTTTGTAGCAGTTTTCACCTTATTTAATACAGCAAACACGTTAAATACTTACATGCATTGCAGAAATTGTCCTATAGATGGCGCTTTTCGTATTTCATTCTAGTAACAGAACATATTTAGCAGAAATAGCAAAGTAAATACGATTATAAATTATTAACCTGGTATATTTACCAAATAAATATCTAACAGGAGTCGATCGTTGAAAGGGCGACTCCTTAACCGTATACTACGGCGGTGGAGTGATCCTTGCGTTCAACCCCATATGTGTAACTTTGAATAAAGCAAAATTTGATTGACGCAACCAATCGTTTTTTTTTTCGTGTACAGAGAGAATTGTATTAACAAATATAATTTTTGTGTGATACGTTTCAAAGTCTTCGAGTGGCCCCTTGCTAGGGTTATCATAATAATATAAAGGGTCTAGCCGGTTAAGCATATGAAAACTGCACTCGCATCTGATGAAGGGTTATTACCTTGTTTTTATTGTTCTTCCTCTAAAATAGCCATACAATTAATCTCACATACCTAACCCCTATTGTAAGGAAAAAATGAAGGTGACAATCCTTAACGTAGAAAAAAAAAATTCAGTACCTATTGAAGATATCTTTATGAAATTTAAACTGTACTTGACTATCCATAAATTCATTATGATATATTTTTTTTCAGAATTTATGTGACACTGGAAACTGTAAAAAGCGAGAAGTATATTTTTTGGGAGTGATTTTTTATACTACCCCCAAAGTGACACCTACCAAAAAATATATCTTATTTGTTCATTGGTTAGCTACTACATGTTAAAGTTACAAAAGGGTCTAATTGGTGGAACATTGTTAAAAAAATAAAAACCAATTATGGATATGTGCATGTATATCAATTATTTACCAAAACTATATTAAAACCTATAAGCTATCTCTATACCTATCGTCATAAATATGTTCTTATAACAAAATATACACCTACAAATAAACTATGACCAATCAATATTTCGTAGCTCATCAGATACGATGACGACTACTCTGTACTATACTCGATGAAATATTGAAATTGGACCCGTCGAATATGCGATTTTGCAGCATTCGACCGCACGAATTTCAAACTTGTGATGTGTGATATAGACTTGGTACAATGTCTATCCTATCAATCCTATAATGCGCTGTAATGAGTATGTAGTGATCTATTCCCAGAACGATTCGATTTTCATACAAGTTAGGTCAAGTTATAAGAAGTTATCTAGCAAGTCATAAGATAGATCTTAGATTTAGACAAAAGAAAATTGTGTTAATGAAAGTTAAATTGTTTTATGTAGTATTTTGCGGGAGTTTCGAATATCTATTTTTTTGTCATAAATGTTGGTTGATAATATATATGTAGAGATACGCAACCGAATATATTAACAGAATATTTAGGTGCGTAAGAAATTCTCAACAATTATTGTATTAATTTCGGAAATGTGATGTATTGTTTGAGGAGATGCAGTAAATTCGTTACAGTAAGATTATCATAAAATTCTAAAAGCTACGCAGAGACATTTAAACCATACGTTACACTCAATTTTATATCTCACTTCAAAGGCGCTTCCAAATCGGCATAAATATTCGTTGAATCAAACCGAGAACGTCATGTTCTAAAGACATTTAAAAGTTTTTGAGACTTACAATACTGGCGGGTTGGTCCGTTTCGACCATTTATCGTAAATATAAAGAAATGCCTCTAGGACATGATTATTCCGGTTTGGCTTAACACATGTTTATGCAGATTTGCACACATTTTAAGAGATTTATTGAAGATGGAATAAAGTGGTAATCCATAGCGCACCAAGAACTAATAGAACTTTTGCATGCATTCTTTAACAAATTACATAGTGAATCGTCCGTTACTATCTCTGTAGGTGACAGCTTTGGATTATATCATTTATCCATACATAAAAGATAGGATGTTTAAAAACGGCTTTCATACAATACAAAAACTTTCAAAGCTATTCGAAATGTTTGTGACGCAATTATACTGGAATGTTCGAAGGAATGCTTTCAACAATATGAGGGGAGAATGACCTGGTGCATTGAAAATTAAACGATAGTGTAGCTGTTTTTATTGCCAGGCATTTTATCTATTTTTTTAAAGTATGTTTGCGAAAATGCATGTCCCTATATCTAATAATGTCGCTTATCTTAAACTTGTAAGGAAGTAGTGGTATGAATTTTCTTAAGGGATTCAATCTTCTTATATTCATTTTATTTGTCAGCTTTTAGCTTCCTTATTTCGTTTATATCTTACTACTTATTACATTTTCATTTAATATACTGAATTGATATTATCTTATTGTCAATGCGTTTGTATGCTTGTATACCATATTCTACGGTTAATATGTATGTAGGCAGAAAACTTTTATGTTTTATTCCGCTTTAATTGTAACGATATACATCATTTGAGTGTGTTTAGATAGTCTAATAACTACTGTAGCTTGTGCCGCACAATTTATGTACCCACATGCGTCGTTCCTCCTACTAAATCCTTTTTAACATTTTGCAATACTAGGAAACTAGTTTAACATTTGGGGAACTACTACTGTGTTTCTGCAATTAACCACATACATATATATTCATATATGTGTGGTCTGGTTTAAAGCGATCGCATCGGTTATCTCCACTTGTACATTGCTTGTGCATAGCATTCGGACTTCCTATGATGCGAGCGCTTACAACCACAGAGTATATGTTTGTTAGTAAATGGTTAATATGCTAGCGTCGTGTACAAACTTTAACATGTTTTTTGTAATTGATAAAGAATATGTTGTGAGAAAACAAAATGGAAGTAATCTATATTATAACCTATAATTAATATTCACTTCATATAAAAAACTTTAAAAAAAATTTGAAACGTTGTTAACTTGAGAAAATTGCCTTTCAATTAAGCTATAATTCCACTAACATTTTGTCGCAGAATAGAATATATTGGCTATCTAATAAAATTCAAGAAATTCAATATATTTTGGGAATGAAAAAGAAATGTTGGTAATAAATAATATTGTGTCATTGCTTTATTAGTTGCTAAAACCTGATTTTGACTTGCACGCATTGATGACTTAAGGTTTCTGTAATAATTTGCATCCAGGCTCAGCTTCTCCAAAGTGTTTTCAATAGTCATCCGCAATTATTCATTGTTGTTTCGGCGCGGATGTTTCGCTTATAATTCTTTTAAGCTAATAAACTCTAAACTTTTGGATCACGACTGCATGAAAGCGAAATAGTATATTTCAAACCAATGGAGGAAAGTGCTCTACTGCAGGCCGCGGGCAAATATTGCTCAAGGCTTGCAATAGCACTTTCCTCACGTGGTTTGAATACTATTTTTTCCCAGCCTGTCCAATTTTAACTAAATGTCTAAAAATAATAAAGCCATACCTGTGAGTGACATGATAGATAATAGGCTTATCTGTTAAATATTTTTTGAGAACTGTCAAGTTAACGCCGCTTTAAAAGTGTTTAATAATAGTTTAATTGAAATGTAATACCTAGTAATTTAGCAATTATCTCATAAAAGGCTGGGTCGAATGTACTAATGTCATCTATCAATAATGTCACAGATTATAAGATCTATAGTTTCAATGTCATTTACTTTTCCTCTCTAGGGAGGAAATGTACAACTTTCCTCCCTGGGGAGGAAAATTCCAACTTTCCTTCCTGCTGGGAAAAAAACAATATTTTTCATTCTAAAATACTGCATTATCATTGCATTCACCTAGCCGTGTGAGGGGCAGTTTAAAAGGGCAGCAATCACCGACACGTCATGCTATACTCGAACCATATACAAACACATATTCAAACTCAAATATTGACAGCAAATCGTTCATATCTGTTTCTTACAAGTGGATGAGCTAGGACAGCTCTAGCACAAAATCTCATAAGAAAGGTTAGGGGTCTAATACTATATTTTATCCCCACTACATTCAGAAAAGTTACAGTGTTGAATTAACAAAACGCTCTTTATTAATTTTTTTTATTATTATGATTATAATTTGAGTTAACCAAAGCGATTTCTCGAATTCTATAAAAAAGAATTTAGCTTGAATCTGGTTAGTTAAATCAAAGCTTCAACTTGTTCTAATTAACAATAAAAATGGTTCCTTTAATATTACTAGAAAGTTAACACAGTTTTTTTCCATTCGACTCAAAATGCGGTTACATAGACAAATCTGAAGCATTAAATCGAATTACGTTTTGGGTTGTGGAAACTGAAGAATATCAGAACGATAGAGGCATATCTATTATGTAGCAGTTTTCCCCCGACGTAATACAACAAATACGTTAAATACTTACGTGTATTACAGAAATTGTCCCATAGATGGCGCTTCTCCTATTTCGCTCCAGTAACAGAACATATTTAGTAGAAATAGCAAGATAAATACGATTATAAATTATTAATCTGGTATATTTACCAGATAAATATCTAATAGGAGCCGCGATAGTTAAAAGAGCGACTTCTTTAACCACATACTACGACGGCGAAGTGATCTCAGCGATTAATCCCCAATACGAGGACAAACACTTGGTGTGTTTACTTATAGTGTTCCGATGAACGTGGTTTCATTCGCCTGTATAGTGTATGAGTAAATATTGCAGTGCGAAGCCACATAATGAATGAAGCGAAGGCTCGAAGTTGCTTTCACGCTATAAATGGATATATTTCGTGAAAGGCAGGAGCAAGCAGATCCGTTCACGGTGTGACTTTTATAATAGATTACAATTTAGTTTTTGGGCAAATACTTATTGATAATAACGTATTGATAAAATATAAAATATATAGTAAATTGTTTACATACAAACATGTTGCTATACGTTTATTCTCGTGAAAGTAATGTAATGTGAAAGATTTGCTTCATGCACAAGCCCTTCATTCACGCAATGAATAAAGTAGGCTGCTTGAAGTCATATTATGAAGCGGACGATCTGTCGTAAATGATGATGAAAGTTTCGTTCCCAACACCAGTTTACTACAATGTCAACCCTATGACTCTTCATATTTTTCACTCAAATAAGTGCGTTATTAAAACAAGCATAAATATTGTAAAGGTTCATTCAACTGAATATTCATTTAAATGGTATATTTGAAAGTTGAAGCATATATTTCAATTAACTGATAGGATATGGTTAATTTGACTAACAATCATAACTAAATTATTTGAACAAAATTATTTTGTGTTCTGAAGTTGCAGAGCGAGTTGTGTTATAAAATATAATTTTTCATGTGATACGTTTCACAGGGTACGATTGACACCAAGTTATCATAACAATATAAATTTGTTGTACTAATAACAAATACATAAATTTTTTTTTTCGTTCCTACAAGAAAAATTTTTGTTCGCTATATACAACCAAACAGAAATGTTAAGTTAACTAAGTTTTGGTTAGCTCAATGCTGGTACTTTTATTGGTTTTTGCCCAATTAACTAAACAAGAAAATTAATAATGTAATCAAACTGGGTAAAGAAAAAGCTAGGTTTAACATTGTGTTAACTAATGGGAAAAATAAAAAATCGAGTTTGAATTGAATTTGAATTTTAACAATATCCAATATAAATACTACTCAGTATCATATATGATAATTCCGCTTAGATATGCGATCCAGCAGCAAATTCTATAAATCAACTTTTATATTTCTCATATTGCAAGTAAAAAATTGACCTCTACTCGAACAAATTACTTTTTCTTCATTCTCCACTCCTATGCAATCTAGCGATTTTCGTTAAACATTTAGTAGTAATAAAGTTAAATGTAAATACATGCATACGTATATATTCTCTTCATTTTCGTTTTTATTCTCTCTCCGAAATAGGTTTCCTATAGAAAACGTATAAGCTTTAAGGATCGGCCCCAACGGATCAACAAAAGAAATTGTATTACACTGAGCTGCTTTTAGAGATAATGTAAATTAAAATTAAAAGCTCCGTCGAATTTCTAATTTGCTTAACTTGGTTTTTATATTAGGTACAAATACTTACTGTGCAAAGATAACTAGGTGTCTCGTATGCTTTATTCAAGTAGCAGCGCTAAAGCAGACTTAAGTTAATGACTGGAAATAACAGAGTGATAGATCAATTTTGTTTGTTAGGAAGATATAGGATGTTTTAGATTACTTGTTTGCTATTGTTTTTTTCGCGGTTTATTTCAATTAAATTAAAATGACAAAAAAAAAATGTAAATAAAACTCCACTCGAAGAATCATTTAAATATACATTTTATCTTTCGGAGAAACTTTGTCATATTAGAAGTCGATAGTAATTTATTTATTTATTCCAATCGGAGCGAAAATTCTTTTTTTATCACAATGGAATGCATACATTGTATAAGGACAATTTATACTAAGGTGCTCCAACCCTAAATTCAACTGTTTTTAGATATTTAGGGTGTGATTTTGATGTGGTAAAATAACGAAAGTCCGATGTGTCAAATTATGTAAAAGAATTTCATATAGACTGCTTATAAATTAATCGCAAATTTGGATACATAGAATAAGAACATAGTTCCTATTAAAATAAGGAAGTTACTATAGAACTTGTGCATTTTAAAGCATTAATCTAGCGGCAGTAAATTGCGGGAAAAAGACGAGGAAATGAATGATTCGAAACGGCCTGCATCTTCGTAACTAAACAGAATTTGCTTACCTTTTTTATCCCTAGCCATTAAATTATGTTCATGTTACGATCACAATGTTTATATAAAATGATACGGGACTCTTGCGTATTTGAATCATAGAGATAACAGAGTTGCTGATGTTGCAATCAAAACTTCCATCAATTAAAATGCGCCATATTGGCACACAAACGTCATCGGTGACGTCGAAATAGGGTGTATATATTCAAATAAATCAAGTTAGAAACAAAAAATTTTAACTTGTGCATTTTAAATGCTAAAACTGTGTTTTTGTTTTATTAAAGTTGTGGGCAATTTAGAGCTACGGATGATTTCTATTTCTAAATCTACGATAAACTTTTGGCGCGTACTACGATTAACAAAACTAACACAAGTAGTGTTCTAAAACCATTTCTTAACTGTCCACTATCCATAGAGGTTTAATAAAAATAATAAAAAGAGACGCATTCTATTAACGCCATATAAAAATACGCAGGATAAAATCTAATGAAAGTTGTCTGAAAGTGGAATCTGAATCTGCCGTTACTTAACAATATAATATTTTCTTCAGGAGTAAATAATCAACTAGAGTGTTTGCTGATGATGAAATAATATTTGTTTATACTGAATTCCTTTCCTACTGATTTTCTTTGTATCTTTAACGTTAACGCTATAGTATGCATACTTACACAAGGCTCTTACTCATATAATAAAAATATGAATAGTATTCATATTAGAAATAGTCCGTAAAAGCAAAAAACAAAGAAAAAATAAACAAAACAATTAAATTGTAAGGTTAGGTAATATACCGCACCAGTCAGTTACATTTGTGATTTGGCCACATTAATCACAATATATTACTTACTGATTGTTCTACAAATTGTAAATTCCACAAATTCACAAAAAAAAAAAATAAGTTTGAGCAACGATACGTTGAAGAAGAAAAATCCAAATTGACACCTTAAATTCAACTCAAAAAAAACTACTCCTGGAAAAGGAAAAATTACTTTTATTGTTATAATATTCGTTTTCTTTCTATTTTTGGTACTTTTATAACTACCAGGAGTGAAACATACATACAAGTAACCCTAAAATTGGTCGATGATAATTATTTGAACTCTGAAATAACCAATAATAAAATACCCCTAGACACTTCAAAGAAATTTTATTTTTTTTATTTACACGTTCTGCAATATACAGTAAACCTCAATGTATGCAGTTTGATATAACAAGAAGCCAAGTTGGCACCTTAGACCAAACTAAAAAAAAAAACACATCTCAAAAGAGAAAAATAATAATGATTTTGAACTAAGTGAATGGAATTTGCCTGTGATTTTTTTATAGAATGCTTTATGGATACTTTTCAATGCTTTATCGGGGTAGAGCAAAAGGTAAAATTTTGTTGCTTGGTGTAGAGCCTTTTGCCCTACTTCAAAACTTCAACAAATTTCAACAAAATTTCTAAAAGAGAAATTTTGTTGAAGCTCCAATTTCGTTGTTTTAAATTCGACTTTTACAGAAAGTAAATTTAAAACGACAAAAATGGTTGATATGACATTTTTATTTCTCTCAATGTAAACTATCGGATCATTAATTTACCATCTTTTTGTTGCTCTATAATTAACTTCGCAGTATTTCTTTTTTTAAATACTTTTGCGTTTACCTGTCTACTTCTCATTGTATTAGATCATTATCTAATTATCTGCCATCAAGTAATAAAAATTTATTTGATAAAAAGTTATCCGCACGTGGCTTCTGAGGGAATAGAGATGATATTTTAACAACTTACTAATCCCGGTCACACGAAACATTTTTTTTTATACTCAAAGATTTATTGGAAATTGACCACATGTTGTTTGTCCCAGATAATAGTGATTGTTATAAATCGCTCGAAATGATTTCTATCTTTACAAAACTTGCCCTTCTGAAAAAAAAAAAACTGTTCAACAGTAAATATCTTCAATTTATGATTGAAAATAATTGTCATATTTATTGCCATCAAAACTAGAATTTATTGCTATTAATTAGTACTGTTTCAACAACGTTACGCAATTTATAACGTGAAACTATTGTGCGCCAAAGCCGAATAAATATCTACAAAAAAATGACAAACTTCTGAGAATAACCGTTAAAAAGCTACGTTTTATAAAAGTTACGTAACCTCACCTTAAAAGCTTTTCTTTTATTTTGCTTAAGGGACTAAGCTGCTTTGAATACATTGTTATTGTTTTCATTTTAGTATTTTTTTCGTGTCCCAAATTCTCAATTATAATACTATCTCCACTTACCGCTGTTATTCAAGTTTGAGAGCAGGAAATGAGAAAAAGTTTTGTACCGCTTTATGTGAATGCACATTTTAATATAAAAGTACTACTATTAATATTTATCAGTTTGGGTATTTTTGGGAATGAAGTATTAGCCATTACATATTCTTTTTTTCAAAGAGGCGAAAAGAGAAGTTAAGTTATTTTTTACCTTTTATCACCTGACTTGAAAGAATCTCTTGTCACAGTACACGCTTAGAAAGCATACTTAATCAGTTTTTCGCTACTATTTTTCAGATAAATTTGTAGCTACCGCCAAATTTCCAAACTAAGTTTGGCTTTATCTTGAATAAGGGTTTTAATACAAATAATTAATCATTATACCATCACTTAGAATGATTCAATCTAATTTTGGTGTAAGGTGGGTTAAAACACAATTTATATTCCATTTGGCTTCTATATACTGCAAATCCCATTTTCAGAAAGGACTCTGACAATAATTGATAGTAATAAGGAAATTCGTTTTATGTAATGCGATTAATGCGAACCATTTAAATATTTTGTGGATTATGTATTTGAAGTGGGTGAAAGGTAATACTCCCACATTACAACCAGCTTTCGATCAATATTTAATATTAAGGAGTATATGACACAATTACATTTTGGAAGATGGCCATTTTAGGTTTTTCCTAGTCAAAATGGGAGCGTAATCGATGGAAATATTCGTAGATAAGTTTATTTTGTAGAAATAAATAATTTTACTTTTATTATGTCGATTCTTTCTTATAATTAACTACATTTAATACTTCATCTATTCAGAAATAGCCTTGTTTCATTGTGTCTGATAAACCCACTTGTTTCGAAAGCGAATGCGAAAAAGAATAACGCCAAGTTTTAAGAAAATCTTCATTTGAGATAAATGAAACTATATATAGATATTTTTTAAAATGGTAATTAATTCGAAACATTAAATGGCATCAATAAAATATTGCAAAAATGGTAAGCAGCCAGTGACCCTCTACCGCTCTCTGAACTTTTGATAGGTCGCAACTGTTGTTGGTTTTGGCTTTTTTAACTACTGTTGTACATCTTCTAAAGTAAAGTCCCAGGTCTTGTAATTGGGCGAATCTGAGACACGTTTTGTGACTTGTTATCCTTGCGAACAGATGGAATATTGTTTAGTGGAATATTTTGCGTTAACAAAGTTCTGAATCAATTTTGCACAATGAGAAGACGTGTAGGAGTTTACTAGGCGTACATTCCAACGTGACGTGGCGAAATCTTCGCTTTGAAAATGGTACACCGAATCAAGATCTTGTCTTTGATATTGTATCCTTTCTCAGAGGAAATGTTTGGGATACTGCCAATGTAGAAACAATCGTTTTCAAACTATCGTAGCCTGGGCTTTCGACACCATGTTACAATCTTTTCAAATGGTGAATATTGGATACTTTTCCTTTTCATATAACTGGTAAGTTCTTGCTTTATAATTGAGTAGGAAACGTGAAATTTTCGTCTTAATTTTTTTTATGAACATTCCATTTCACTGTTTCTGTTTATTTCATTTGAACGGTTAGATTTAGGAATGTTCTGATACCACCTAATTTAACATAGCTTTTCATGGTACCATAAATGGTGGCTCACAAAATATTTATATTTGTGTAAATATTCAAAATATATGACAATTTGGAATACGTCCAGTTAATTGTAAGTTACATAGGACTAGTTCTGAATCGAAAATTTCAACATCAAAATATTGTTCAAGAGCAATTCAAAGTTAGGATTTCATGTCCCCAAAGAACAAGCCACGTCTCGCCTAATGCCTAAAATTTGAAATGTTAATGTTAGTATGCGATACTTCGAAATATAAAAACAAATTGTTTTCGAAATATTGCATTAACTATTTTGAAGCTATTGAGATAATAGCAAGCTAGTACAGTATTGCCAAATTTGCATTATGCCCCCTGAAGAACTAGGAAGCATGACAACATTTTAATATTCAGCGGATTGGAATGAGCGCTTTTAGTAACTTTTGGACCAATTCATACACATGCTTTCGTAATTATAGTTTATAAGCTATTTTTCTGAAATGTTTTGATAAATTATGTCTGTCACCATTTCTAAAGTTGAGTTGATTAATTAATTTTTAATACCACAAAAAATCTACCACATTTTGTCTCAAAACTCTCGTATGCATACTGGCATACTATTTAACATCAGATCCTTCTCTGTTAAAACAGTTATCAGTTAAAACAGCCTGGCGGAATGCTTATTTTATCTTATTTTTTCTTGTAGGTATTCTAATAATCACTCGATTAAATAGCTGTTTCCGTAAATATTTCGATCGATTGTTCAAATACTTATCTTTATGAGAAACACCTGTGACATATGGCTTCAAAGGCGCTTAGGGCACCAGATATTTTTAATGCCAGTGAGACTTTGAACTGTTTCTGTTTCGATTTATTTTGGCAATTATAGTATTACTGATGTAATAAAATGATTTACTTTTTCCTTATATCTCACTGCAATCATTCAATATTATGTTGTGAAGTTATTTATGGTTTGTTTCTAAAATAGACTTACAATGTTAATTTGCGCTCTTATAATACTTGGGTTGATTATAATTAGAAGTTAATTTGGCCTTGTGCTTTATACTTAAGTATAATCTTACCCTTATCCTTCATTTTATCAAGCTGAACATTACATTGCTTATTTATGAACATAATTCATATGTTGTTTCCTCTCTTCTTTGCTTACTATTTCTGTTTGCAAATATTTGTTTCTTTGTACATTACGTAACTTATTGATTGCATTCTTTGTTTGTTGTTTTGTTATTGTTTTCGCACGCCACATTATTAGTTGACTACCACATTGAGATCCTAAATTAACAAAATATTGTTATAATAGAATATTTTTTTTTTATTTGACATAGATTCAGGACAGAACATAGGCATTTAAAGCAGGAAAATATATATGACATTATAAATATTGGGTACTTAGTTTAACAAAAGACGAATAAAGAAAAAACACGTCTTGTGAATGTTAAGTCATCGAACCTCTCTGAATTAAATCAACAAAATATTGTAATGGATATTATAGTTATATTATAGTTATTTAACAAGAAAAATGTAATGATCGCAGTCATGTTATTTTGGTGCCTCTATTTTAATAATTTAACAAACCCAATTAGTTTATGTAAGCATTAAAATGAATAAATTAGAGAAATATAAAATAAGATAATCAAAACTGTAGTTAATTTAATACAAGTATAATGTGGTGATTACCTTTGCTCAAATCTATCTTTCACTTTTCCATAACTTAGAGGCTTTTTTTTTTCTAGACGAGCGCTCTGATTTTCTAGCCATTAGCAAATACATTAAATATATATAAATCAGAAATTGTGTTAAGATGATGCCTTTTTCTATTTCACTAGAATATTAATGGATATTCGACATAAATTTTGCGACACACTTGGCTATAAAATATTAATTTTGTGAATTTAAAGATCATATAAAATTAAAACGCCAACTGTTTCCACAGCACACGGCGGCGGCAAAAGGGGGCCTCGCAATCAACCCCCAATACGGAAGCCAGCTAGTGATGTGCAATCTCGAGAACCACTTTAGTGTAATTAGATATCTCCTCTTAGAGATATACTTAATACCAAGTGATAAATATTACAATACCAAGAGATACTTAAGCATACCACTTACAAATAAAATTAAATATCCTTATAGTTTGCCTATAATAACTTAATATTCTAATTTTGTTGATTGAAAAAATAATTCTCTATTTGGCTCAATATAACTTTACATGCAAAAATAATTATCTTCAAGAAACAGATAACACTTTTTTACTTTAATTAAATATGTTTGTTTAATTTAACAACAAAATAGTAACAAAAGTGTTCTTGCTCAGGTAACTAAATCCGCTGATTTGACTGCCATCTAGTTAAATATCTTCTAATATTATTAAAATGAATAAACTGGTTTAACATCTACCACTTTCTTAGTCATACGAGGTGACCACACCGTCTAAGTTGCTATTATTTTGGTAGTCTTAAAAAAAAATGTTATGTTAATTCTATCTCATGTGTGCAGGTTGTAAATATTTCTCAATAATATATGTGCATGACATTCTTTGTTGTTCTTATATTATACATTGTATAGACCATGTATATTTGAAGTATTGACTTTTAGAACATTTCGCTTTGTTATCTCTTGCGATAGCTTATGAAAAATGCATTATTGTACTATCTATGTATAGCAATTTAACTGCAAATAATAAATCTATGCACGACAATATAACATTAGAATTTCAATGAATAATACTTCTAATTTAATCAAAAAAATTATGTTTAATGATTGATCATGTTTATTTAACAGTTTAAGCACTTATGAAAGTCTATACCTATATGTCCATGTATGTACAGTTATGAAGTACTTCAATTCCTAATCTCAATACTTATCAACAGCCTTCTTTATTAAGGATGCTAATGACATTTAAGTGCTTTTTATAAGATTAGAGATTAGATAATAAAAATACAAGTTATATTAGGTGTTTCAGAAATAAACAGTATATAATAAAAAACAATATTTTTTTTTTATTTATTTTTGGCGTTCTGACGGTAGCGTCTGGATATATGGAGATTATATTTTATTGCAGGTTAATGTGCAAAATGTACTACAGCGCAATTAAAAGCTTAACATTGAAATGCACAAACGTTATCTTAATTTTAAGGATGTTATATACCTAATATATTTTTTTGACAACCGTATGGTTGAAATATAGTGAATTGTAATCTCATCGGAAACAATCTATCGGAAAAAAGTAGAAAATAGTGATAAAGTACACTAAAGGGCAAAGATGGAATAAATATTTAACGATTCAGCACCAGGGAGTTTGTGGAAATACACAATCTGTTCAAAAGTTTCAAAGTTTTGTAATACATCAGCTCTGCAGGCTTCTTGTGCCCATGGCTTTGTTGCAAACTCTTCTCCATTCTGTTCTATTCCATACCAGTTTCTTCCAACCTCTGACTCCCACTTCCATCAGATCTCTTTCCACTGCTTCGAGCCATTTCGTTCTTGGTCTTCCCCTCGATCTTTGACCTGATATGCCTCCCTTCAGAACCTGGTTTGTTGGCCTCGAGTCTGGTAGCCTGGCGACATGTCCCAGTCATCTGATTCTTTGGGCCCTTATCGCTTTAACAATTGAGGATTGACCATATAATTGCATGAGTTCTTTATTAGTTCTTCGTCTCCACTGGTTATTCTCTCTCACCCCACCATATATTTTCCTCAACACCCTCCTCTCCTATATTGCCACTGCTTTCGCCTCCCTTTGGTTAATCTTCCATAGTTTGCTACCATATATCACCACTGGCCTGACAATTGCTTTGTAGATGTTTACTTTTACTTTTCTCGTTACCCACTTCGATCTAAACATTCTTCCTACCCCTGCTAAACATCTCACTCCTTTTGATATTCCTTCTTGTATTTCCATTCTTTCATCTCCTTTATTTGTCATGGTTACTCCCAGATAGTTAAATTGCTCAACTTCTTCACATTTGTATTGAGTCCCATCCTCTGCTATAAATTCAAGCGATCCATTTTGTGGGTTTTGGGTTTCACCTAGCTTCATATATTTCGTCTTCTTTTCATTTATTTTCAGTCCCTATTCTTTTGTTCTATTATTTTTATTACATCCCTTAATTTTCCCTTGTTTCTGGTTAAAATTACCAAATCATCCGCATATGCCAAAATTTGTACCTGTTGGTTGTATATGGTTCAACCTGTTCTTACTCCACTGTCTCTAATAATCTTATCTAGTATTACGTTGAAGAGTAACGATGACAGAGGGTCTCCTTGTCCTAGTCCTCTTTTCACTCTCCAGCTCTCCAATATATGTCCATTCACCTGCACCTTGTAACCTGTCTCCCTTAGCGCCATTTTCACTAACCTTACCAACTTTTCCTGAATGCCTAGCTCCTACAGTGCTTCATATGCTTTTGATCTTTTTATTTTTGCCATATGCTTGCTGAAAGTCTATGAAGAGCAGATGCAGTGGTAATTCCTGATCTGAATTTGACATGATCTCTTTTGTTCATACCTCCACTATTATTTTATATAATTCCTCTTCTGGTTTATTCTCCTCCTTTCTGCAACATCTCCGCCGTTAACCCATTTTCTCCCGGTGTTTTCTCACTTTTAAATAATTTAATAATTTCTCTTACTTGGTGGTTCCCCTTCGTTCGCGTTTTCTTTTTCCTCCGTTTCCGTTTCTTCTTCTTCCTCCTCTTCTTCTCTAAACACTTCACCAAAGTACTCCACTCCACATCTTTGCAATTCTTCAATACAATTTCGCACGCACTATTACTAACTTATTATTATAGCACGAAATATTGAGTGTTATTAGTGTGCTGATAGTAGTGCTGATTAAAATGTAGACAAAGAAAAAAAAAACCATAGAATTTTTGGAAAATATATATTTTTAAAAAATTGAACACCTGTGTATTTTTGAATATTTTGAAAGAGAATACAAATTTTTGATATAAAGTCTTATTATTAGTTTAAGACAAAGATACTCCTGCAGAAAGATTAGTTTCTATTTTAGTTTACATATTAGATAGTAATTTGACAATTTGGTAGTCTTACTTTCTAATACCTATGATTAATTAGTGATGCGATTTTGATTTTTTACTTTTGTTGCATTGCTATTTATTCAAGTTGTTTTATAATGTATTATAGTCATACATAGAAATGCCACATACTTTCTAATGCTGCTAATTTAGCACTATATATGCGGATCACAAGTTGGCATGGGCGTTCTTAGTAATTCTTCGGCCAATTTATACACACCCTTTAGTAGTTCTAGTTTATAAGCCATTTTGCTGGACTATTTTGGCAAATTATATCTGTCAAATCGCTGAGCACCGGTTGCTGTTGTGTGCATAATAAAGGTGATGCTAATCATACTATATACTACATTATTTAACACAAGATCCTTCTCTCAATTATAATTGTCTGGAGGAATGCTTACTTTATCTTATTTTTTTTCTGGTAGAGATTCTAGAAATAACTCACTTAAATAGCTGCGTTTCCATAAATATTTCGATCAATTGCTCAAGTAGTTATCTTTATGTGAAACATGTGACATGTGGTTCCAAAGGCGCTTACTGCACCTGATATTTTTAATGCCAGTGATACTCTGAACTGCTTCTGTTTTAATTTATTTTGGCAATTATAGCATTACTGATGTAATAAAATAATTTACATCTCACTGCAATTATTCAATATTATGTTGTAAAGTTATTGATATATGTTATGGCCTGTTTCTAAAATAGACTTACAATGTTAATTACCTGCTTATAATACTTCGATAAACTATAAATAGAAATTACTCCAATGTTGCTTTGCGTGTTATATGCCTAGTATATTTTTTTGACAACCGTATGACTGAAATTGAGTGAATTATAATCTCATAGGTAGGTAATCTATCGGCAAGTAATGAAAGTAGTAGAAAATAGTTATGAAGTACGTCAAAGAGCAAAGATAAAATGAATATTTAACGATTCAACACTTGGAAATTCATGGAAATATAAAAATTGTTCAAAAGTTTTGACGCATTATTATACTAACTTATTATTAAAGCACGAAAGATTCAGTGTTTTTTAGTGCAGATTAAAATTCTGCGTATTTTTTAATATTTTGAAAGAGAACACTATTTTTTTGATATAATTAATTTAAGACAAAGATACAATCCTGCTGCAGAAAGATTAGTTTTTATCTTAGTTTACATATTAGATAGTAGTTTTGAGATCTTATTTTCTATGACGGGAGCTTCCGCACATAATTCTGCATGTATGTATGGGCTATTACATCCTAACATAGATAATTTATTTACAAATTATTCTAAACAAATTATTATTTATGTTTTGTTTAATGTACTAAGTTCGACGTCGCTTAATTTATCGTTTATGTTCATTTATAAGGAACTGACTAGGTATGTGTATGAATGTGTTAGTTTCATGTCAATTTTATATACAGTAGTAAATACTACCACTACTATACGCGCATTCTATGAAAGTGTTTTATATTTATATAGATAACCAATTAGTTGTCAATAATTTTTTGGTTTGTTGTACCTTACGTGGAATTACAAATACCTAGCTATAATCTTAGGATAGAAAAATCAAGAATCGCTAAGTATTTTTATTACTTTTTGGATTACTATTTACACTACACTTATACAAAAATTATTTGACTAAATAGGCAATAAAAACATAAATACTTTGAACGATAATCATTTAAGCCTATTCTTTCTTTCTTTTAAGGAATTAAAAATTATTATTATTATGCTACTGTATGGTCGTGTTTATTCCGAAATATTATATTATTTAGTTTCCAAACTCATGCAGAGTATTTGGTAAAAAAGAAGGAATATCCTTAATATTTGGGAAAATCAAGAGTATTAGGCAATCTAGGCAATCACTAGTAAAGAAGAAGATGCTAGCAAGATTGATCTCCAATCTTTTTCAGATGTCTCCCCTTGCTAGAAGTATCCATTTCCATAATTTTATATTTATTGCGCTAAGAGCGTTTCGTGAACAAATTCATATCCAATACACGCATTCATTTTATAAGTAACACTGGAATGCAGGAAAATTGTTTTTGTTTGTACCTGGATGGTACTTGTTTTTTTGAAAGGCTATTTTTTTGTGTAAAAAATCTTTTACTTTTTTGCAGAAATAGAAAAACGAATATTTAATAAAAAACAGTGTAAAATCCAGGTTGGGTTGAAAAACAGAATTCTTTTCTGAACTCCGCCTTGCGATTGACTATCCTTTCAAATACTAATAGTTACTTGTTTTTTTTTCTTTTGGATACTTACATTATATATATATATATATATATATATATAATTAATACTATATGAGTGTGAGATGTTAGGAACTCATTATTTTGAAAGATATTTTGCTAATTTTCCAATATAATATCTACAAATATGTTCTGATTAGAACACAAATTCGTAATATTATATGGAGTAAGCACTAAATTTTGCGCTATGCGCTAGTAAATGGATTAAATGTAGAAAAATACATACAAATGTCGCTATTGACAGACATCGATGTTTCGCCTTTTCAAGGCTCGTCAGTGCCAATTTTTGCGACATTTGTATGTACCGCACAAGGCGTATATATAGCCACTAGATGTAATTAATACTATATGAGTGTGAGATGTTAGGAACTCATTATTTTGAAAGATATTTTGCTAATTTTCCAATATAATATCTACAAATATGTTCTGATTAGAACACAAATTCGTAATATTATATGGAGTAAGCACTAAATTTTGCGCTATGCGCTAGTAAATGGATTAAATGTAGAAAAATACATACAAATGTCGCTATTGACAGACATCGATGTTTCGCCTAGTACAGTAAAACATACACTGGTAACAGGTTTCAAACCTTGGAACAAAAAAATTAATTTCACTCAAAAGTCAAGAGCTATCTATATTATTACTTAAGAACCAAATAAAAATTTTATATTTTGTATAATCCGTCTTTTTTGTAATGACACTAAGTTGAATCTTGATAGTATAATGTTATAATCTAGTCCCCTGCCTGGATAAACACCAACAATTTTGTAGAATAAGTATTTTAACAAATTCTCTGAATTGCCTCAATGTTATTGACATGTATTGGATACCAAACCAGGGATGCGTATTCAAGCTTTGATCTAATAAATGCACAGTAAAGAAGGGATAAACAGCTTTCATTTTAAAAATCGCGACAGTTTCTGCATATAAAACCATACATTCGATAAGCAGCTCCAACTATGAAATTTATGTAATTAACGAAAGAGAGTTTACTGTCAAAAATAACGCCCAAATCTTTAATAGTCTCACATCGATTGAGATCTTCATCTTTCAAGCAGTAGGAGTAGTTAATAAAATTCATTTCATTTTCATAATGGTAATAATAAAAGTTGCCTCTAAAACTAATAATTTCTGATATTTATACATTGGTAAGTAATTGAATAAAAAGTTATTCGCATTTTTTTATTGCCGATACTTGCATCAATACAAAGGAAAAATTAATGTTACAGCAAATTGTTACTTATTTAACGTTGTAAGGATATACACAATTCTGCTGTGTAGGTTCATACTTATTACTAGATTATTACATGACGTTAACTGATGCAAATGTAAGATTACAGTTAATAGTGATATAACCACCCAAAGTTCTTTAAGTGTGGATTCTAAGCTGAGTTGAGACTGCGTAAGCGCCCTAAATAATGCGGGTACCCAAAGGAAATTAACTTTGGCTTAGGTCCCTAGCCACTCGGGCATGAGGGGAAATGAAGCGGCGGACGAGCTGGCCAGGCAAGGTTCGTCAAGGCCATTCGTTGGAGCCGACCCCTCTTTCGGCACTACCAAATGGCAAATTGAAAAATCCATCAATGAATGGATACATAATCAATCCAGAGGGTGGTGGCAAAAATCATAGGGACAGATACAGGCAAAAGAGTTCCTAAAGGACCAGAGACCTGAATTTACTAGAGATTTGCTGAATAAACACAGGAAGACTATCAAATTGATGGTAGGTCTGCTGACTGGCTACTGTAGACTAAATAGGCATATGTACAGCATAGGCCTGGCAAATGAGGCAACCTGCAGATTCTGCCAAGAGGAGGAAGAAACACCAGTTCATGTGTTGTGCCAATGTGAAGGCCTGGCGAGGACAAGGTTTCTAGTAATGGGCGTGGAGAACCCCACAGCTAGCAGCTACACAAAGAAGCCGCTCTCAAAGATGATAAGATGATAATTAAAATTGCAAAATTAAAGAGGGTCATCTAGGAAAAAGGAAATCACAATAGATCTGAAAAGATCGCGATGAAACAGGCCCAAGGGCCACCCCAATCCTAATCTAATCTAATCTACTTACCCACTTTACTACACATCAGGAAGCGAGTGCTTATGTCAAGACCAAAAATATTGGGTTGAGTAAATGACAAATGTGTATAATGTAAAATATTTCCCTAATAATAATGTTGTTTTCAGACTTTACAAATCTGATCTGTCAGAGGCATAAGCAGTAGGGTAGTAAAAAAAGGTTTTACTATTTTAAATTTTTTTACTTTGTAAAGTGGATTACAAAAGGGTCAGTTAAAAACCGGTTATTTTTAAAAAATCTGCCACCTCTACCGCGCATACTATATCAATGGCTGCGTTCCTAGTCGCGGATAATGCATTGTATGCGTCTGAGGTAACGATACATCGTTCCGATTTAACATGTATGCGTGCATAAAAAGTTTTGCCACGAAATCAGTTCAGACCCTGATAGAGACTAGAATGGAACATACAACGCATAGGAAAAAAGGTAATGCAGCCTCTGCATAGCATATGCACAACAAGTAAATCGAAACGCTCACAGCTTTCTATGTCTTTAAATGCACACATCGCATAAAATGCATGATTCGGAACGCAGCCTATGTATCTTCCTACATGCCTTATTGGTCTTATAACTTCTGTACCTCGATTTCCGAAAACGACAGAAGTGACGCGTTTGTCTGAAAGAAAGAGAGAATATATCTTACGATTAGTTCTCTCAGTCATACTAATCCATATTCTTGAAATTAAATCATAACGCAACGATATTGCACTATACATATATAATAGAAGTGTTAACGATAATTTAGTGTAAATTGATAATCTAGGATGTTTGAATGACAGGAATGATGTGAAATATGTTTGGAATAGGATCAATTAAATCAAATGATCTTACAATTAGTCAGCTTTTGTTGTCAGTCAATTTGAGAGAAAAATACATTACGTAAATACTGTTGATTTAATTAAGCTTTTAATCAGCATCACTAATTCGTTTTCACACGGAAAATACAATAAAAGATTTAGAAATTAATAAGCAGAGATAAAGGCATTTAAATCTACGTATGCTGTTACGTATTGATTTTAAAAAAATATTATTTGGTTGAACTAACTATTCATGGCATGATACATATTATATATTTTATATAAAGAGCATTATCAAGGAAATACATTTAAAAGGGGATGTAATTTTACAACTTATATCTATAAATGGTTAATACAGAAGTAGATCTATAAAGATTCCAGATCAGTTATTGCAAATACGTCGGCAGTTATAGGACTGACTGACTGACAATCTAGAAATTCCTTCTCTGGTTATTATTTGATTTTGGTGCTAATTTAAATTTATAAAAGATAGATGAATATTTAAGATTAAAACACAGTGGATACTAGCAATAACAAAATTGCTAACATGAAGGTTATCAGCAAAGAATTATTGCATATCTATGCAATAATTGCATCTATATCACTACGTTCACTACGCAGGCTATTTCGCTTATGTGTTAGCATCGAAGATATATCTTTTCTGTGTTATGGAAGATGATGGAAGATCGGCCTTCTCTAAAAAATTAAAAAAAAAAGACTAGAAATTATTTTATTGGCTCGAAAGAAGCTTCAAACGTTTCTACACATAGTCCAAGAACTCTTACATTACCTTTATCAAAACTACTTTTATTCGTAACTTGGTTTTCTTAAAATTTTCAACAAAGAAACTTCTAGTAGGACGAAAATAGCATTAAAATACAATAAATAAATGGCTTTCAACCTTCACCTTAAAATATTAGCTGGTCGTACATTCTGGAGTGATTAAAAATTAACGTGTGTTTTGATATAAATTTCTTCAGGAAACACTCCTAACACAATAAGTATAAAATTGTGGAAATTGCGATATTGCAAAAAAAGAAGAAAATATATGAGAAAAATATATTCTTTTATCAGCGAATCCTTCTAAAACCTTTTTCTTTCCAGCAATTGCCCATTAATCTTGATCATCCTATATATTAAAATTAGTTTAATATCTTTTTACTAAGTATTTTATTAAGCTTGGAAATTAAATATATTTATTTCAGAATAAACATGACAATAGCAATAGCATATGAGTTGGTGTTCGGGCTGTTGCTATCGTCTGTTAGATTGATTAGATTCAACGTTTCGGTAGTGTTCCTACCATCATTAGGGTAGCCCTTTAAACTTTTATAAAAGGTCTTCAGTTTTTGTAGAAGTTAACTCTAAATAAATAAAAGTTCTTTGTCAAATTTCTTTTATCAAATATCGTTATCAAAGAACTTTTATAGTGTAATATTCGCCCTAGATCTATTAGAAGTTTCGTAGGGTTGCCCAAATCTCCGATCTAGGCTACTATCTGTAACAATACGATAAAAAAGAAATAAGAAATTTTATATTTCATGATTATTGCTATAACATGAACTAATAAGAATATAATATATTTAAGTTTGTTATATACGATTTCTAATTTTATTTAGGAACGTTTTTGTAATACACATATTTGATGTATTGCTCTTCGTCGCAATAATGTTCTCCTAATGCGGTGTTTGGTCTTAGATCTCAGATCTTCATTCTCAATTATTATTAAGGTTTTAACATACCTTCCTCCCAATAGAAATAATGTTGTTAGATGGGTTGTTGTTCAACTACAAAAAGCACCTTGTTGAATTTTCTTTTTATGTATTCAGTCTGCAATATCCTTTACTTCTTTCTTAATCCACCAATTCCTATACTTTTAAAAATGAAACAGTAAATTCTGGTAAAGAGAGTTCGTACAGCCCAAACTTTTCTTTTAAAGTTTCAGTATACGTATATGCTCTAAATTTTAAGTTTTCAAAATATGTCTTTTTAAGATGATCATCATAAACTAAGTCTGATTTTTTTTTTTTTTATAAGAAAGCCCATTATGATGTCTCCACCTTTTCTTTCTTCTTTTTTTTACTTCCATTTCAATATTTTTTTGAAGGATTCGAAAGCAATATTGTGTGTTGTATAATAAGCGGTGAGATACCCACATCGTAAATGTTGAGAAACTTTTTATAATGCCAAAATAGTTCAATAAATACTTCATCTTGATTTATACCTCGTATAACAAACGATAAAATTGTGCAAAAAAATGCAAGTTATCATACATTATACACCAACCATTTATATATGATGTGCCGTGGAAACATGATTTCTTATATCTCAAATTTTTATTTAAATAAATAATTTGTTAACAGAAAATATACCTGTACCTTAGAATTGCATCTTAAGTATGAGATTATTTTAAATTTTACTGCTGTTAAACAATTGATATGCATGCATAAATTTGCAACGCCCTATATTATCGGGCAATTTATAACTGTATGAAAGAAAATTGCAAGTAATCTCAAAGATCGGTTAAATAAATAAGGTTTCGAATTTAATTTAGGTATAAGAAGCGCCTTCGGTATTAAACAACTTCACAGAGATGAACTTAATTGCTTCGTTTTAAGTAGGTAAACGTAAGCAATGATTTTCTGAAAGCAAACATCTCATTCTGGGAGGATCTGTTAAACGATTAAAATGTCATATTTGTGTTCGTTGATTAGAAATGGACACTTGCCAATGATTTCTCCAGAATGCTCTGGTTAAAAATATAAATTGTAAATATTCAACTGAAAACATAGGAATAAGACTTGCGTCATCATTCACTCCCACGCTGCAAGAGTTGAATAAATACATTTAAATTCACCTTGGTTTCTTCGTTTGTAAATCCTTAGCTTCTGAACGGTACCTACAGAAACACCTAAAAATTCTTTACTCATAGCGCAGCTGGAGAAGTTTTCATTATATATGCACTTGTGTAACAAATGTGCGCATATAGTTTAACAACAGCGTTACCCGCCACAAAAGATTACCTCACTGACGATAAACTAGAAGGCATTTATTGTGGTAGCAAAGGTGTCTACAAGAAACAAGAAGCTTTGTTTCTCTAGGGAGGTGATTCGGCTTAATAAACATTAGCAAGCGTTCCCGTATATTAATCAAATAGCTGCCATCGACAATTACTGTTTCTTAGCGCACTTGCAAACATATGTAACTAACAATTTGTTTCACCTTCTATCCTATTAATTTTTCCGAGTAAATTATTTTGTTTGTATCGCTGGTTTGTGTGGAATTACAACTGTGTTTGGAGAATTTTGTCTTATCTGTTTATCGTGCACATACATAAATGTAACCTAAATATTGTCGAGCACATGTTTTATTACATTTTATGAATGACAAATATAGTTTAAGCCCTGCAACATATGGCTTGAAATTCTGTTCAAAACAATTTCATGGAAGTGTTGCTAGAAGTATAATTTTTTCCCGTAAATAATAGTAAAAATACTAATGAACACCAAAAAAGTATCCAAACTTTGTTTTTGCATTATATAACAAAAATTATTTAAAACGGATATATTACGTTGGACCTGAAAATTGTTTATTGTAACACAAATGCCAGATTGCGCATTTTTATGTTTATCGATTTTCTAGATTGGCTCATAAATAGGCAATGTATTTAAATTGTTATTCAAGAGAACCACCATGGTATATTGGTACCATATCGTGCACATGGTACCAATATACGTAAGTATATAAAATTAAGTACTAGGTGAAGAAAATCTAAAATATTAAAGTTGACATGTTAATTAAAAGTTGAAAACTTATTTGTTTTTTATAACGGGATAAGTTGTCATACTTTTGGAACACCTGTATAGTCAAAAATATTTCTTTAGTTATGCAGCATCGAATTCTGTAAAACTTTTGTATAAAGGGGCCATTTTTTATGAAAGCGTAAATAACAATGTTGTTATGAGAGATTGACATATAGTAGTTTATATAAAGTGCTGTTATTTTTCTACGTAGAATTTAAAAATAGAATAATATATAGGGTGTTCCATTTACAATAACGGAATAAGTATGCGTTTTCCTACTTTTGGAACACCCTGTATAGCAAAAATATTTTTAGGATATGCAGCATTGAATCCTGCAACACTTTTGTACAAAAGATTTTTTTCCTAAAATCAAAAATAGAGCTGTAATCAAAGACCCAGTCTTCCGTAGGACAGCCTGTACTTTAATTTAATTCGGATACAAAGAAAATGAAACAAATTCAAGGAATTTCTGTGTGGTTATAGTTTAAAGTAAAACCGACGATTTGATATTTTTAAATTAGTGAAAACTTGGAAGCATATTTTGTAGTAATTACAATCAAAAAAGCTAATCAAAACTCTTAATAACTAATAACTATATGTTCGTTTATGATATCATTGGGCGATAATATCATAACTTAAATTTACTGTAAATTTGCATGGGTCGTAAACAGTAAATAATCTTAATTATAGAAGTTAGTTTTATAAAAGAAAAAAACAAATGAGTTTTCAACTTTTAATTAACATACCAACTTTAATATTTTAGATTTTCTTCACCTAGTACTTAATTTTATATACTTACGTCTGGTAATTCGATGTCACACTCTCTGTTGCTCTGTCTACGTCGTACTCTATTGCATAGAGTTGGTATATCACTATCGAGTGAGCATATTTACATCTCCCATGCGGTATACTAAGAATAATAATTTGCATATTTCTAATGCTCACTAATTTCCTAAAATAGTCTTTACATTTCTAGAAATTAGTGCCTCTGTCCAATAGTAGAAGTTATGAGCGCTAAAGGCTCAAAACTATAAAATATGCATTCATTGCTCCAAAGAATATGTCTCAGAAAACCGCCATCATCAAGACTTCTATTTAAAATTGTATTACAAAATTTTTTTGGGAGATGGTTTTTGTATTTATAAAGAGGTCCCACTTTAACAACGTGATATGGGGGCAGAGTATTTTTTTTTTAAACTGAATGAGGGTTGGAATATTCATTGCAACAGCTAACTGTACAGTGTTAATTGACGGACCCCCGTTTACTAAGTTTAAAATCTACTCTTCTACTTGTACAATGTTTCTTTGTCTTTATTATTATTTACGGTAAACTTATCTTAATCAAAAAAAAAAATAAAGAAACCTGATAGCAATAACTACTTGCCTTGATATTTGAAGTTGCAAAAGAATAGATATCAATAGGCCAAAATAAAAAAAAATGCTATGTCCAATAGTAGTTTTGAGGAATTGATTTATTTATAAAATTTACAATTTTCTTAAACCATAACAGAATAAATTGTGAGGCATATTCAGCTGTAATTATTATTATTATAACTAATATTTTGTTTCTTTTTCAGATACACGAACATGTCAAATACAAGACTTATCGTTGTATGTTTATTAGTATTATTGTCCATTTGCTTCGTAAGTGTGGCCCAAGAAACGCTCAACCGACCTACGAGACCAGAAAAATTCACCCGACCCGAAGAAGTACATGAATACATCAGAAAATTTAAGGAGTATTTAGATAGATCCGCAAATCCAAGGTGAATGTATTTTATATTTGTTTAACATTGAATATAAGTCATGTTTACATACTTAAAGATTAGAATTGTGAAATTACCACGTTTTTCTCTAAACATTAACTGTAAGTATATTACTTCATCCTATAATCTAATTTATCTGTAAGTAAGCACAAAAGGTACTTCCATTGATAAAGTAATAGTTCACTATTATGGAGAATTTTTGTAACATGTATATTTGGTTGCAACCTATGTTGTCCTGTCTGTGTAGTGGAATTGATTCCAGTTTATCCAATTACGGATTGAATAAATTTCGAATTCTGTTGAAAAGATATTGACATTATATGGCCTGATCTGAGTCCGAAAAGTTTGCCTTCCACGTGATGAACAGTATTAGTGTGTCCTAAACCCGCACATCTACCAAGTGGTAGTTCTTCAATCTGAGATGTCCCGTTCTTACCTCTTCCATTATCACCAAGTGGAGAGAAGGGAGGTTTAGCAAGTATTGCATTGCTACTGTGGGAACGGCCCTCATTGCTCCTGTTATTTATAAACACGCAAGCCTCAGTATCTTTCTAAGTTTAGTTATAGCAATTTGGTGCTGCACTTTGCCACCACACCAGAGATGCATAAGTGATGATGGTTTTGACCATCGTGATATATGTCTACTATATCATATTAGAACTTAATCCAAATGTTGTTCCATGGACTCTTCTAGCGAACATGAATGTTTTCTTCGCTCTGATTTTAATCCGCTGAAACTGTCGATTCCAAATAAGCTTTGAGTCAAAAATGACGCCAAGATTTTTCACTACTTTTGACAGCTTTATTTCTTCACTCCGGAGTTTTAGCCGCCTAAGACCATCATCAAGTTCCTCCTTCTCGTGAATGCTATTTTGTTCTGCACTACGCTGTTGAATTTACCTAGTGTTAGGAATATTAGTGATCTCCATTGGATTGGACATCGTGTAATAAGAACAAGAAAAATATGTGGTTCTTTCCAATCGTATATTGTGTGCTAAAGATTGTCCTTATAAACTTTACAAGTTTCGACCATTGGCCATCCTCAGAAGTTACACCTTGGAAAAATATACATGAAATGTGACGTGTCCTATAACTTCTGAAGATGGCCCATGGCCGAAACTTGTAAAGTTTATAAAGACGATCTTTAACACATAATATACGATTGGAAAGGACTACATATTTTTCTTGTTCTTATTATAGTGTTAGAATGACAAGATAATCTGCATACTCCAAAATTTTATGTCCTTCGTTGCCTAGTTTTACTAGTAGCTCGTTCACCACCAGATTCCGTAGCAGAGGGAACAAAATTCCACCCTGCCTATATTCCCTTTCGACGCGAGCCACCAGTGTCTCTTCCATGACGTAGTTTGTTTCATCGATCACTTTATTCCTGGAAGCTTTGATGATTGGTGCTGCCGCCCCTGGAAATGAATAGACTGTCCTTTTTTGAGATTACATCTAAAGGATAAATACCAGAAATAAGAAAAATTTATCACTTATTGAGTGGGAAACATACTTAATTTGAAACGTGTGGATTTGTTTGTTTACATTTTATCTATTAAAAAAAAGTGGCAGTATTTGTTGTAGTTATAGTTCATAGTCGTATTTTCGCTTCTGTTTGCTTTACTTTCGATGAAAATTGCTCAAGTAAATATTCGTCCGCTTATGAATCAATTTGAAAACTTAAGGCGTCATACTTTGACAAGTGAATATGATATTGTGGCGATTACTAAGTCGTGGTTGACACCAACCGTTCCTAATTGTGTTATTGTAATTGATTATTTTATGTTCGAGAGAGCGAATCCCCCTACTCACG
The DNA here is from genome assembly GCA_004143645.1 of Protaetia brevitarsis. NCBI lineage: Eukaryota > Metazoa > Arthropoda > Insecta > Coleoptera > Scarabaeidae > Protaetia > Protaetia brevitarsis. The sequence continues at coordinate 273,316 of RXPK01000327.1, read as the reverse complement.
GGAGAGGGGTAGGATTTTACATTTCTAAATTAGTTATGTATACATTAGTTATTATGAACAAAAATATTGAGCAGTTCTGAATTGCTTTACATTGTGTGTCTCTCAATTACTCTAGATCACCCACAATCGATTATAAATATTTGATAAATTAGAAGCTTCATTTTTGTCCTCCAGTGTTTTTTTTTGGTGGTTTATGTCTTAGGCACCTTAATATTGATTGCTTACAATCCACTTATCTTACTGATGTGTTTGGTTCTGTCGGTACAACACAGGTGTGTCACTGAAGCAATCCAAATTACTGAGAGCTCTGAGACTCTTATGATGGAATTGATAATGGTTTCAAATGCATCCGTATTTTAAATGTTATAACGTCCTCCGAAAGTGCCTATTTTTCACACTTATCGCTGTTTTAAAAAAAAAAATCGATTAAGACGTGTTTTATAAACACTTAATATCTTTAGTATTACATAGAATTTTCTATATAGTATCTATACAATTCAAAGCTCATTTTCTTGCTTCAAATTTAATTAATCTAATTAATATTCAGGCTCCTTATGAAACTCTCAGAAGTAGCAAACCCTGTGCTCCATGTCTCACTGACGATACAAAACTTCAGGCATCGTAACAAAGCTTAGGTAGGTTTCGTCAAACCAAACATTGGGCATTGGGAACATTTTAAATATTTACGATATTATACAACGCTGGCTATTAGAAATAAAAAAAAGCATTTTTTGAACATCATCCAAAAATTTGCAAAAATTTATGGCGTGAGACGAAATCACTTCAGATCACCAAGCTTAAAATGTGTTTGAGCCCTTCTTCCAATAGCGATGTAAATCGTAAAATCAGTTTTTTATTGATTACCATTCCCCGCAGTAAAACAATTAATGACATGAATTTATACATTATTACAGTAGTCAAGCCAAAAACAACGTCTATTTATATATTTAAGTTTCGACCAGTTGATACTCAAACTATCAATACTGTTATTTCTAATATTACAAGTAGTACATGTGGTGAAGATGGTCTTTCTATTCACATTGTCAGAGTGTGTTGTTCTTTTATTTTACAGCACATTACTTATATTGTTAACTACTGTATTCTTGAGAAAGTGATCCTGACAGCTTGAAAGGAGCAATAATTGTTCTTTCATCAAAACATAACAATCCAACTAAACTTAGCGACTTAAGACCTACAAGTTTACTTTTTGTGGTATCAAAAAATTTGGAAAAAAGTAAGGGATTTTTAAATAATAAAGCATCTTGCCTCCAATCATATCTTACCGGAGTATCAGTCAGGCTTTCGTTTCGGTTATAGTACTACTATCACATTATTAAATGTAACGGATCAAATTTTAACCTCAGTTAAATTATCTTAATTGATTAATTGAAATTAACCTAGCTTGTTTTACTTGATTTTAACAAAGCCTTTGACACTCTGAATCATAAAGTTCTGCTGTTTGTTTTGCCTTATGTGGGGTTTCACTATAATTCTATATCACTTATTTGTAACTATTTGTGAGGTAGTACACAGTAGCAAGTTAGATTCGGAAGTAAATCCGAAAGTGTTCCATTACGAACTAGAGTCGCTTAGCATTCTATCCGTGGTCCACTCCTTGTTGCTATTTATACTAGTAAATTATTCAGATTAATAAAATGTAGAATATTCAGATTATTCGTAGCTTCTGTATTCAGTAGCTTCAGTAGCTCTGCTGGAGTAGATCTGAATGGTGCGGTGCGTATGGTTAATTTTGACTTGGTGACAATCCAATCTTCACATACAACAGCACTACAATTACAACTCAACGCAACTAAAATAGCAGTAACACTGTTCGATAGGGAGAAAAACCGAACAAGGGCTGCGCGAGATATTATTAAGTTTAACAACGCGTCCATTTGGTTGTTAAGATCGCGAAAAATCTAGGATTATTAATGGACAGAGCTTTAGGTATAAATCACAAGTCAATAAATTCATACATCCGAAGGAGTATGTTACGTTATTAACGTTAGAGAATTCATTTTTTTCTTTTATTTGATTAATGAACTAACTATTTGTATTTGTATAGATGCATATGTATGAGTAGAAAGACAGAGGTTAACTTAGTTATCCATCTGAACTCCTTGCGGTTTTCCATTTTTGTATGTGCTTTTAAAATTTTGATAATTCGTTAATTAGTTTCTACAAAGCAAAAATTATTATCTTGTACTGTGTATTGGCAAGACTATTATTTATAGTCTCATCTTTACTATATATAAAATATTATTTAACAGAATCGACCAAGTATATTTTAGCTGCTTAATAGCGTTACTAGATCTGAAAGCATTTTATTAATAAATTCAACATATTCGTTTTTACAGATCTTAAATGCAAAATACGCCATCTATAAGGTTCTCTTCCTATTTCTAGATCAAACGCGTAGCAAAAATATAAACGTTTTAAATTACAAAATCAAATATTTCTATGGAACGGAACAAACAACTGTACGCTTGATTTCCAAGGTTTTAGACTTTATGGATCTTATCGGTACAAAAAATCACACATTAAATGTCTCATCAATTTATCAATGGTATTTCGTAGAATACGACAATATTGTTGTGCAATCTTCGAAATGAAATTTACCCTAATATCTTTATTACGTTTCATATTTAATTAATATTTTTCGATATTTTGTAGGTATGGCAAGAGATTTTATACGGCACCAGTAAGAAAAATGCGCCAAGATGTTTACCTGGACGATACGGAAGATTCTTATGAACCCTACAAGATCTACGACAGCATATTCTAGATTATTTTAGGCCGTCTATCCTTGCTCATTTCCATTCATTTGTAGTTTTTTGTGTATAATTTGTAAACTTTATTTATTGTTAAATTTTATTTATGGAATGAAATAAATAAATGTGAATTATATTATCGCAATCTATTGCGTATTGTGTTGTGATTAAGAACTTGTAACTACCTAGTATAATAAAATATTGTTTAGATTTTTATTACGAATGTTATTACAATTTGTATTGATAAAGATAATATTTTTTACGTCAAATTAGCAGTAATGAGGAAATTCCTGAGTTTTAAATAAAAAAGAAATTAGTTTGGTGAATGGATATTGTCTTCAGATTTCAACAACAGCTCTTACTGTTCTATGTTTGATTACAATCGCACTTATACTTGACTTTTTTTGATTAGAAACTTGAACATATCTTCAATATTAAACACTAGACATTTCGGAAGTTATCGATTATTAAATATATTTCTTACAAAAATTCCTAAAAAATTATATGTTTATTAAGATGTTAGAATACTAATTCAAAATAATGAATTTCTGGTAGTAAATATTTACAAACGCAAATGTTACATGACAAATGCAGTTCTAAACTTAAAAACTTGATGAACAGCCAGCGCTCCATGCGTGATCGCATACACCCAATGTTGGATTGAAATGTAAACCGCTTGGACAGACAAACTGTATAGGAACACCCCAATCACATTTATAGAATACAGTGCAATCATTACTGTCTGGTAATAATGTAAGGCTACCAACGTTGTCATACGGGCATTCGCCTTTTGGTCCTGAGATTTCTGAAATAAAAATACATTAAGGTTAACGTAAAATTTGAATTAGTAATAGAACTACGTTTTAAGAATAATAATTCATGCCTTCACATCCTCCAAATAACTTTTGTTAATTAGAGGAAATATTGACTGGCCATTGTTATCACACCGGCGCCCTCGAAGCTACCTAAAAAATATTCGCCTCTCAGGACTTGCCAGCAATGAGGAAAACCACGAAAAGCTCATTCTATCGAGCTCTTGGATTTAAACCAAAACCCCGTGACTGATAGCCAAGCGTGCAAGCCACTAAACCATTAGCCAGCCTATGTTCTTTAAGGTTGATGATTTGCCATAACGAAATGGTTAACACAAATATTCATTTCGAGTCACAGTTTGAAAATGAATTACAATGATTCAACACTAAACATTATCCCATAGATGAGTAGTTTCGGCAAACAAATGCAAGGAGATAAAAATGAAAAATATACTTTATCAGACAATAGATGTACAAATCGCACAAAAATGTCATGTTTACTGGAAACGCCGTAAAATCTTGGAAATCTGTTTTTATTTATAATATTGATATATTTTACCTCCACTTCCTTCCACTTCTATCTCGATATCTACTACAGATGCACAAACTACGTTTTCCGGGAAATCACAGTCCTCTAAAGTGGGATTGTAATGCAAACCAGGTATGCAGTCAACTTCCTCTGCTACCCCATCTTCACATTGCACAAATTTTTCGCAATTATTAGGGTGGGCGAATAAAATCTTTTTAGCCCCATCTGGACAGTTAAATTCTGCAAGCAAACATTTGTTAAAGGTATTTAAATCATAATAAAAGTACTTGCTTCTTTCATAAACTTACCTATTGCTGAGGATATGCCAATAAGTAAAAGAACCCAATACCATTCTGTTAGCATTACTGAAGTTTTACTTTCTGTTGTAAAGACTAAACATCTAAGATTGTGATTGACGGTTTTTATAGTTTTCGGATTCTCGATAAGATCGAGAAAACTTAATCTATAAGAGGGTTGAACTATGGATGGAACAAAATCAGCGGCATTCTAACAAATGAAGGACTAACTTGTATCTATGAAAACAATCAAGATTTCTAATTGATTAATTTTCAATTAAATCTCTTATACGTTTACATATTTTTTGTGTTATTTTTTATAATATCCATGATATTCAATAAATATAATGTATTTTGATTATTATGAGGTAGCAGGTACTTCTTTTAATCAATTTAAATTGTACTAGTAAGTAATATTTATAACTAGTCTGGCAAAATATAAAAATCAATATTCTCGTTTTTCTATCGTATTGTGTAATGATAAATAGAACTTATTGAGTAATCACCGCTATGTTCAACTAAATTACTTAAGTATCTATATGACTTTATGTTTGTAATCAGTATATTCTTAAATTATTTTTCTTGTGGTAGTCGTATGTATACGTTGTAATTTTAAAAAAATCTAAGGTGAACAAAATAATCTTAGAAACGCTAATATCAAACTCTTAATTAATGAATTACAAGCTAAAATTGCGTTTTTCAATAAAAGCAGTTTATTTGATATAAACAAATGCGGTTTTTTGAAAGGACGATCAATAAACCGCCCTTTTTGTTTGTATCAATGCAATATATCATCTTCTGTACGAGCACTACTTTCCTTTAGGTGTGTTTGTGGATTTTAAGGCTCACAGACAGATCAGATCATGTTAAGTTGCTCTCTTAAATTACAAATTTACGGTGGTTTGAGAAAAAAAGATTCTTTAGGAAAGCAACTAGTAAAAGTATAAATGGAAACACTTTCAAATGCGAGACAAAAATTATTAGCAGCAGTTTTTCGCATAGATAACGCAATGGGTCTCCATTTTATAATATTTCTGTTATAGATCTTTCGCTATATTTCAATCGAATCTTCACATATTCACAATAATTACTAAACCGCTAGAGATTTACTTAATAAATAACTGAAGGTTTTTACGGCAGCTATCTGAATTAGTGATGTGCTTAACGAGCGATTTTTGAACTCGATTATATCAAATGAACGATTGATCATTCATTAGCTTACCTAGTATTCGGAAATCAGCAAGGGAAAGATTCCGAAGTATGAGTCTATGTAATGCATATGTAATACTTGAGCAAGTAATGAATAGAATTGTAAATATTTTTTTGCTGGTAGAACGGCTTTATGCCTTTTTGGCCGCAGGTTATTTATCGCGCAAAAAGTTTATATACCACCCTTCCTAATAATTCACTCTTTCAAGGACATACTATATACACAGATATTATATAGACGTGGAGTATCTATTAGTTTTCAAAATCTTCGCTCTGTCGAGTTCCGAGTTCTCGGTAAGCTAATGAACGATCGATAATTGATTTGATATAATCTAATACAAGAATAGCTAGTAAAAGCACATCACTAGTCTGAATTAGTGTGAATACACGTTCTTTGAGCTAGCAGGCCATGGTCTTGAATTTTTAAAGGTCGACGTTTCACCAAACACTGAGGCTGATATGCTCAGGGCAATGCAACATTCATCAGACAACCAGTGTGCCGACTACATCGTTCTAAAGATGCCAGCTGCAATGTTTGATGAAAAGTCAATTTTAACAGTTAATTGAAGACTATGGCCTCATTCAGACAACTGTAGTGAAAGTCTACAGTTATTTATGACGAGAGAAGCAGCTTTGAAGGCCTGGACACAACACAGGAGTCTGTGTTTCTTATCATTTTCCTCGTGATCGTATCTCGATTAAAATTACTATCCCTTTGTGGGCAAAGCTGTGGATATTACCAGAGACTTTTGTACCCAACCAAGTGTTAGGTATTATTATTGCTTTATATATTACTTAATGTTTATTTTTAATTGCATATAAGTTAAGTATATATCATTCCCACCGAACCACTAAAATAATATTAGATTTCAAAACAATTACAATTACCTATTGTATACCTCGAGTATGTTTGAAAAAGATCCTTTCTATTCAAGTATTAAATTCTTGACAACGATTTAAAAACAAATAATTTAAAGCTGTTGAAACTTCTGATTCCTGAATTAATTAAGAGCCTTATAATAAATATTATATATTATAAGTACTTTTTACTTTACTACCACTGACAAGTAAAACTTTTCCCATAGCATCAATATTTGGGAATAGCAGCCAGTTAAATAAACAAACTCCTTTGTTACATTACTGAGCTTTCCTAATAATAATAATAATTCATGCCTTAGCATTCTCCAACAGCTTTCGCCAATTACAAGGGGGCATCGTAATACTTTATTACGACATAGCAGCCGTCGTTGGTGTGTGCCTCTACATATCTTTTTAATTTTCAATATTTTTTATATTTATTTACTTTCAATTATTTTTAAATTTTATTACTTGTAACGTTTTTTATCTTCAGTTAAATTAGTTTTTTAATTATTTCGTAGTAATTATTACGAAAGCTCGATGACCCAACAAAAGAGTTTATTTATTTAACCAGCTGCTATCTCCAAATGTTGGTACCTTTGCCTCCACGGGTACAGGGCACTTCCTCCACGTTAAAACCTTTCTGTTTAAACGATATTCTGTTAGGCAGTAATTCATTAATTAAAACTAATTTTCTTTAGTTTTCTTATAGTTTGTCATTGTTTTAGTATAGATTACTTAAAACTATTTTTTTTATATTCCAACTCCCAGATACCTACGAGCATCTATGCTTTTTTTTCAACTTCCATTAATCTAACATTGAAAGCTAGTACCTAATAATAATAATCGAAGTAATAATAATAACACTATTTAGCAAGGCCATAATTACCTGACCCCTAATTTAAAGGGCGCAGTTTACCTTCCTATAGTCAAATCCGGGGATCGTATAACTATAAAATACCGGTTTATAGGATATTAGCAAAATGTAATTTTAGTTTTACATTGTTTGTAATTCTCAATAAAAATGTTTTATTAAAGAGCTGTCAATAACTATATGAAATCAGCATATTTTAATATGACATTTACGGATGGTTAAATTTAATCCTGCATTACTTAATTAATAGCATTAACACCTTGATTAGCAAACCAATCAGGTCAAAATAACGCAGGGCCTCGAAAGCAAAAAAGTGAAGAAGGGCACTGGTTGGTGCCTATGAACTTGATATCGTAGTGCTAGACGGAAAACACTACGCAACCGAAACCGTATTTTCTTTTTCTTAGGAAAGAACAAATATGAACGTATATATGATACTCCTAGAGACACTTTTGTCTTTTGTTTTCGTTAGGGCTCTGCCCTATGCTCTGTTTGTGTTTAAATTGCCAATCTATGGTGTTTTATTTTATTTGTTCCCTGTTATAAAACACAAATAACGAAGGGCTTTCTATCATTAGAAGTGGATGTAAGTATCGTTGTATAATAGTAAAAGTAATTAGTGATGTAAATAATTCTGAAACATTTTCTACGAAAATCTATGTAAATATCTAATTTCCATAATTTCCAGTATTAATATATTTATATGCTTTGCAGAGATTTAAAGTTTGGACCAGATTAATAGGTCAGGCATGACGAAATATGAAAGACGATTAAGTTATGACGTTTGTGATGCTCACTTCAGTAATGAAATGAAGTTAATGCAAGTAAGAATAGGACAATCTTAGAGGAGACACTGTACCTGGTCAATTGCTTCCTCATCCTAAGTTTTCTTTGCTATAAATGGTTGCAAAGGTATATTATATTTAAATTTTCTTAGGTAACATTGAAGAAGACAATCTGCAGTCGGAAATATCAACTCACTTGCAGTGCGTTTGAAAATTCATTTAAAGAATTAATAATAATAAATATGTCAGGTCATTCACCTGGCAACAATTGCGAGGAAAAATTAAAACGATGGGGTTTTGACTTCATTAAAACAATATACATGTACGGACCCCAAATATTATACAAAACAGTGAGTCTTCCCGCATTTACAGGAAGACGAAGAGGATGCTTTTTCTGCTTCAACAGAATCTTTAGCGAATGTTCAAATTCATGTTTTTGTTGTGGGGTATTTGGCAAAGAATAGTATATTTCAAACCAAAGGAGGAGAGTGTTCTATTGCAGGCAGCGGGCAAATATTATAAATCGAGCCGAAGGCGAGGTTTGTAATTGCCCCACCGAAATTTAGCGAATGTTAGTTTTTTATGTGTGTTATAGTTAACACACATAAAAATAGTTGAGTGTAGGTTTTCATGACCGTAATGCATAGTAAATATATCTTTCGGGTGTTGTTCCCTCTCACGAAACGAAACGCAAACAGGAATGGGGTATATCTTTTTATATACCCCATTCCTGTTTCGTTTCGTGTGAGTGAGAAGGAACAATATACCCCATTCCTGTTGGGGGTGGAATGGGGTATATCTTTTTATATACACCATTCCTGTTTCGTTTCGTATTCGTTCTGGTTTACTGGTCCGCATCGTTTGAGGTGTGACGATTGTGAAGCGCTAGTTTGCCAGTGTTGCTGATCTTGTATCCATCTTCTTCATTATCTCGATCGATTCGCCTATTATTCTCGGATGATAATGGGTAGCCCTAGCTAATATCTTGACGTCCTCGTATTAGGCTATGTGATGGTGTTGGCTACTATCTTGCCTTCCTCATAGCCTATGTCGCGATTTCCTTGTCGATGTATATGTTGCGGCGACTGCAGATTTTTCCGTATGCCCAAGGCGTGCATTTCTCTGATATTCTTTCATTTTGCATTGAAGGCTGCGTTCTGTTTAGTCGATATAGCTCTTTCCACATTCATATTAAAGTCCGTTCTATTATAAATTTGACCCTGGTAACACGGAATATCGCAGGCAGATTGGTAGACTAGACAGTCTTCCAGACGAATCTCTCAGCGACCATAAGTACATTTTCTTTTCTATGTGCTTCCACGAAGTACTGTTCCGAGAGCTCATTAAAAAAGGAGTAGGATGGCAAGTCTAAAAGAGACTATTGATGGCAAAAAATGGTTGGGTGACATTTGTCAGTACAGATAGGTTTCGTAAGACCCTGAGGGACCTATGTAATGCATCTATGCCTAAAAAAAATCGCTAGGGGAAGACGGCCAGTCTATTGGTGGGACGATAAAATAGCGGATCTCAAAAAAAACTTGTGTTTATAACCGAATACTATATACATGAGCCAGAAGCAAACACGATCACATAACGTTACAACATCTGTGGGAGGAATACAGAGGGTCCCAGAAAGCGCTCAAGCGACGCATCAAGAAGGCCAAGGGGGACAGTTGGAAGGCCATGTGTCAAGAAGCAGATGCAAACGTTTGGAGAAGAGCATACAAGATCACGGTGCAAAGAACAAATGGGTTTCCTTCGAGGACTAAAATGCCTATGAGTATGATGACCAAAGTGACGAAGCGTCTGTTTCCGCCACATAAACCACCACAGTAGCACAGATCCCAGACGGATGTCCCTAGGAGGTTTACACCTTGAACAACAGTGCTTCTTTCTTGGAAATCTTGAAATCCCTGGCTAGGAAAGGGATCGATCCTCACGTCACCACCATTGTGGAATCGTACATAAAAGGCAGAAAGGTCACCATTGGACGCATACCGAAGCTTGTACAGTGGAAGTACACAGCGGGGTTCTCCAAGCGTCCATACTTGGGCTAGTCTTTGGAACGTTATGTACGACGACCTCCTTGAGATTGATCTGCCGCAGGGCTCACACCTGGTCGGATTCGCCAATGGCGTCGCTCTGGTCGCTGCTGGGATAAGCGAAGAGATTTTGATGGCTAAAACGGACATCTCCTTGTTGCGGGTGGAAGGCTGGTTGAAAGATAAGGGTCTGGAATTCGTACCTGAAAAAATCGAGACAGTTGTGATGTCCACTAGGCGGAGAATATCCCCGAAGCGCTTCGCTGTAGGCGATGTAACTATCACACCAAGGTAGGCGATAAAATACCTAGGAGTGTGGCTGGAATGCAAGCTCACATTCGCAAGACATATAATCGAGGCAGCTATCAAGGCGGAAAAGACTATCGCGGCCCTATCAACCATTATGCCCAATATCTCTGGATCTCGGGTTTCCAAGCGAAGAGCTCTGGCGTCCGTTATACATAGTCAGATGCTGTATGCATCGCTGGTGTGGATCACACTCATTACAAGCCGGAAGCTGTGCTATCTACGGGCTATCCAGAAACGCTCCTGCATCCGTATATGTAGTGCATACAGGACCATATTAGCGGAAGGGGCCTGTATTTTGGCGGGTGTTCCGCCAGCCGAACTCCTGGCTCGAGAGAGGGAGAACGATTACCAAGGTGTCCAATTCAAAGAAGCCAGATCACGACTTATCTAGGCTTGGCAAGCTCAATGGGACGCGAGCACTTAAGGCAAGGTGGACCTATAAACTAATTCCAAGTATAGAGCCCTAGTTAAGGAGCAACAGGGAGGTGAACTACTATGTCACCCAAGCCTTGTCTTGACACCGCAGCTTTCGGGAGTACCTGTGGAGGAAGTGTAGAGACATTAGCGCAGAATACGACACAGCTGAGCATATCCTCTTTAAATGTGTACGGACTGAAGCCAGGGAGATTTTTAAGATGAGAAGATTAGTGGATTTCACGCTAAGCTTTATGCGAACATGTATCTCGGATCCGCACGGTGACTGGCAGGCAGTAGCAGATGCGATAAGAACTATAATTAGTCGAAAAGAGCTGGACAAAAGACCAAATAGACAGAATTATTAGGTAGACAGTCCCTACAGTGAAGTAATACGCAAGTGGTTTACGCTGAAGGGGGGCGAAAGAGGAGGTTGTTTTAGTGGGTATACGATCTCTGGAGAGCTTGGGAATCCCACACTACTAGAGAAGGATTGATCCGGTACCTAGCGCCTACACAAGGTTTCCACCTATCAAAAAAAATCATCATCTTAGTCATTGTGTTGAGTCGTGTGGCGATATTCCTTTTTTTTTTTTGGCCTGTCGGTAACTTCGGATATGTAAAGTAGGTATATGTACCCTATTGACTGTTGTTGGTCTTCCTCCTTTTTCTGTTTGCGTGGTTTCCATTTATCCACTGTACACGTTCTTCCGTAAAGCGATCTTGACATGTTGTATTCTGCTCTTAGTAACAATATGTTGACAAGGAATTTCTTCTGTTACGGATGATAATGAGATGTTACACGAATGTATCGACCCTTATGTGTCTTCTCATAGTATACACCATGACCCAATCTCTTTTCACTGGTCTACGAATGGTATGGTGCCATTTTATTCGGTCTCCATCGTGAATTTGATGTTGGCATTTTTACTATTGGTATGCAGCAGAAATTCTTTGCCTGCTTGTGGTTCATGGGGTCATAATACGAAGATGTCATGAACGTATCCGTATCAGAATTTCGGTTTCGTTCTACTGAATGCAATAGCTTCTTGTTCGAAAGCTTCCATAAAGTTGTTAGTATTTGGGAGAAAGGAAAGCATCACTCCAAGATTCTGTGGGTTGATAGAACTAAAAATATGTTATTGTTCATGTGGTGTGTTCTTCTTGTACTATAATGTTGGATATCATCTTTTAAATTACTTTTAATGCTTAACACTATAAACCTGATTTTTGTTGTTTTAATCCACTGCCTGATTTTATTTGTTATATATCAGTGGTCCTTTGAAATAAAGACAAATAAGTACCTACTTTACGCATGTTAATTGAAAATTACTTGATTAAAAGAATGCTTATGTGCAATGTGAACCTATATAATGTATATATAAGTGTCTCAGAATGCTTAATGAATGCTTTGGAAGAAGAAATCTTATAGAATGCCCATTGCAAGGTTCTTGGCACAATTATTTGGTAAAGATTCTTTCTGTATATGACATAGATAAATAAAATAATGCGGTTTCGTAGCAATATTTTTACACCAACATCGGATTCATTAAAATAAAAACAAATATCTGCAATATTATTAATTTATTTATTTAACCCAAATACAATACATAACAATACTACAAAGGTTGTTTCCGTATATAACCATAAGGAATAAAAGGCATGTACACATAAAAATAAGAAAAAAATTGATATGATGTCAGGAATATGAAAATATATTTTATTCTAAATAAACTATGCTACAAAATGTACTTATGAATATACAACTTCAGTAACTATTGGCCGGCTGTGCAACCGGCAGCCCATGGGTGATCACACACGTTTAATGTGGGATTAAATTCAGTACCTGGACCACATTGCATTTGCACAGGCACACCCCAGTTACACATGAAATAGAGGGTGCAATCTGTCGAATGCGGTAGGAAAACTACATATTGTTCATTTGCTGATGGACATTCACCAACAGGACCTCCAACGGCATTCTCCTCCTCACTGCTCGCTTCTTGTTCTTGTTCTTCACTTCCATTGTCCGTTTCCTCGCTGGCATCTGTGTTATTCTCCTCCGTTACGTTTTCTTCTTCTTCGTTGCTTCCCTCAGCGCTGTTCTCCACCTCTCCAGTTTCGTTATTTTCTTCAGCGCTTCCTCCATTACTCTCTTCGGTACTACCTTCCACTTCTTCAGTTTCGTTACCTTCTTCGGCACTACCTCCGTTATTCTCTTCAGCACTACCTTCCACTTCTTCAGTTTCGTTAGTTTCTTCGGCACTACCTCCGTTATTCTCTTCAGCACTACTTTCCACTTCTTCAGTTTCGTTACCTTCTTCTGCACTACCTCCGTTATTTTCTTCAGCGCTACCTCCGTTATTATCTTCAGCACTATTTTCCGATTCTTCGGTTACATTATTTTCTTCCGTACCATCCTCTGGTTCTCCAGCTTCGTTACTTTCTTCACTACTACTACTGCTACTACTACTACTACTGCTACTACTACTTCCGCTACTTTCATCAGAATTATCTCCGTTATTTTCTTCAGCGCTGCCTCCATTACCCTCTTCAGCACTACCTTCCACTTCCCCACTTACATTACCTTCTTCCGCACTATCTCCTACTTCTTCAGTTTGATTACATTCTTCAGTGCTGCTTTCCACTTCTTCGGTTTCGTTATTTTCTTCTGCACTACCTCCGTTATTTTCTTCCCCACTACCTCCGTTATTTTCCTCAGCGCTACCGCCGTTATTTCCTTCAGTACTACCGTCCACTTCTTCAGATTCATTACTTGTGCCACCATTTTCATTACTATTTTCGCTGCTGCTTTCTTCGTTATCTTCATACGGACATTTGGCTACTTCCGGGCGATCGCACCATCCTTTGAGAGGGTTGAAGTGATAGCCAGGTATGCAGTCTATGACTTTTTCGTTTCCTTTGTTGCAGTAAATAAACTGAGAACAACTGGTTGGATGTGGGTAAAACCAAATTCCGGTTGCGGGACAAATTGATTCTAAAGATAACAGGGTATTAGTTGGGTGTGCATTAAAAGTTTTTAATCGTACCTTCTTCACTTTCTTCTGGTATACAACTGGGATGGAGTTGTTTGGCGCAAAACATTAAATCAGGATTGAAAAATGTGTCTGACGGACAATCTACGACGTTAACCATCCCCATCATACAGGCTATAAATTTTGTACAGTCGTCCGGATGTGGATGGAATGATATACCCAAGTTAGGACATTTGAAATCTAAACATTAATTATTGTGAAATTTAACTAAAACAATACAATATTTAAAAATAACTTTACCTGCACCAGATACTGCAAATTGTCCCACGATCACAGCGAGCAAGCAAATAATTCCTGAAATAGATCGAATATTATAGATAACTAATAAACCATCAAACAAATACAAACCTTTCGTGATTAAATACATATTTAAGCGTTAGTCTTTACAATTTGTATGGATAAACCTTATTTGACTCTAACTGCTAATACAATTGTGCAGTTTCAGCATCGTACGGGATATTTAAAGGAATCTTAATCTCGGGATTAAGGGCACTGTACCAATCTTATCGACGATAAGATTTTGAGAAAATAGCAATCCCCACCTTTATCCTATTTATGACAAATAATAAATAAATTTAATTTTTTTATGAACCCCTCACAGCATTTGAGTGACTTTCTCTTGAAGAATTTATTGATCTAAAATATTATGTGTAGTAGTAAAACGGTGGCAAAGTGATAACAAAACTGTGGAACCATTGAGTTATATAAGTATATAACGTAAATATTGTTTGAACAATATTTACGTTATATACTTATTTAAATAAATAATGAAAAGTATCTTAATCTATAACTAGAAACGAACTATATAAATGTGATGAAATAGTAGGAATATAGGCAACTATTCTTCAATTTAAACAAATTTCCAACTCGCTTTTGTTTTAATTTTTGTACTTTTAATCTATTTACCTAGTTAAAATATTGCGTTGAAAAAATAATCTCCTATAAACACTACTTATTAATTGATCCATATAGTTTAAAATTGCACATGCTACATTTAAATGTAGTAAGTAATGATTTTAAATATATACTTGCATACTTTACCAAGTTATGAGTGCAATAGGCATCTTAATTTTATATTTATAGAGGAAAACTATAAAGAATACGTTGCTTAAAAATCCGCATTTCATCCTAAATAAAGTTCATATGAATAATTTTCAATCGCTTCAAGGAACTTTTGGTCTTTATCGAATTAATGTATTTTACTATTACTAATCACAGGGCTGTCAAAATTCGTCGTTTCCAGGAGTCGGGTACCCGTCCAGCGCACTACCTGGTTCCGGGTTACCCGAGTATCAAGCCTTACACGAAATCTAGTATAACCCGAAATAATTACCTAACATTGAGTTTTATCTCATATTGGGTATTACCTGAAAATATTATACGAAATCCAGTTTTTCATGCTATTCGGTTCAAGAACCGTTTTCGAGTAATCGCTTGCACAGACCGACTACATACATATAAAAAAATCTAAATTTTAAAAGTTTATTATGTACTAATATTTTTTCCAAATTGCGAAACGCGTAATTTAATCTAGGTAGACTAAAGCGTTTAAAAAATACTTAATACATATAACATGTTTGTTTTGTTTGTTGAATTTAATTATTTCATTATTGAAATTGCAGTTTGATGGACTTTATACCCATTTAAAGAATACGGCTATTTACGTCTGCTCACGTGCGTTTCAGAATCAGTATGTTATCGGAGCTTCGATCTCCGTAAAAAAAAATTAAAAGGCAAGTAACATAAGATAGGCCTTACTTAGAAATTTTATCAGTAGGATTATTTTGTTTGCTTGTTCTTGCTCATGTTAAAAAATAATACAGCAGAAAGTTTTTACCTAATTTCTGGTTTATAAGATAAACTCAAAAAAAACTTAAAATTAATCAAGTAATGAGACCTAAATAGACCCTAAATAGACCTAAGAGATCTATTATGTTCTCTATTCATGCTGTTTTACATCTGGCCATCCAATTCTATTCCTTTCAGAAGGTGTAGAATATCAGAAGGTTCAAGGTTATGTAAGTCTCCCTCTTGGATTTCACATGCTCCTAGGCGCAACGCCCTTGAGTTGCACAGTGCTACGCAATTTGAGAGGAGATGGATGAGTGTTTCATCCTGCTCCCCACAACATCTACATTCAGATTCCTTTACGAACCCAAGCTTACTCAGATGTTCTTTCAGTTTACAATTGCCTGAAAGTATTCCTGTTAATATGCGAACATTGTTCGGGGTTGATGCATTCTGTAAACCTTTTCTGGTTATAAGTTCCCAGAAGAATTTTACTTTGCCTCATTCCGTGGAAATTCTCCCAATAATTAGACTTTCTCTGCTCCATATCTCTTTTAAGTTTCTTCGGTATTGTACAAGGGTTGCAAAAGGGTTCAGGCCTTACAAAAGGTATTCCAGCCTCTTTTTTGCGAGATTATCGGTTATCATGTTTCCTTCCACTCCTGTGTGACCCGGTACCTATTGGAGGGTTACTTTATTCTTTTTGCCTAGCTCGTTTAATTTCCCTAGGCATTCCCAGACCTTGTTGGAACTAATGTCATGTGAGTTCCGCAGCCATCAAGCCGCGAAGATAATAATCTGCTATTTCGATAATTTTTATCAATATTGAACTGGAC
Organism: Protaetia brevitarsis; assembly: GCA_004143645.1. Classification (NCBI taxonomy): domain Eukaryota; kingdom Metazoa; phylum Arthropoda; class Insecta; order Coleoptera; family Scarabaeidae; genus Protaetia; species Protaetia brevitarsis. Next base: position 256,737 of record RXPK01000327.1, on the reverse strand, counting down.
GCATCTTTTAATAGCGTGTATTTCCGCCTGAAATATACTTGGATATTTTCCCAAGCTTTCGAAATATGTAGTTCTAGGCCCATATATTCCTATTGCAGTTCCCTCTGTCGTTTTGGAGTCATCAGTGTACCATTTGATGGTATTTCTATTCAATTTCAAGATGGTGTTATGATCCCATTCGCTCTTGTTACTAAAATTTGTGGTGAACTGCTTCACGAAAGCTGAATTTTTTGGAATATCATTCCGGGGCATGTCCCAGGTTTGATCGCCGTCAGGAGATTAAGGCCTAATCGTTCCTTTCTTGACTATTCTGAGTGTGGTTTTCACTCAGCCACGCTCTCTACCACAATATGGAGAGGGGTAAGCTCCAATATTACCTCGATAGCTGCTGTTAGGCAAGTTCTGATAGTTCCAGTTATGCATACGCATGCTAACCTTAACACTTTGGAGAGGTTAATTCTCGTGGTAGCCAGATTAGTTCTTTTGCTCCAAGTTACTGATGCGTAAGTGCTGATCGGTCTCATTATCGCTGTATACATGTAAAGCAATATTTTTGGATGGCATCCCCAATTTCTCCCTGTAAAGTTCTGCACACCATCTAGGCTTTTTTGGCGTTGTTGGTTACTGCAGGTTTATATTTGTTCCACAGAAGTTTATTGCCTAGGTATTTAACTTCCGTTCTCCAATCTATATTTTGCCCATCCCTTTTTATAGTTTTGAAATTGGATTTTCTTTTCCTAGTGAATGCTACTAAGGTAGTCTTAGTGGGGTTAACATTGAGTCCTACCTATTGTTCAAGTCGCAAGTTCAATCCTCTTTGAACTATGTCACAGAGGGTATTCCAGGTCGTCTACTATTAGGCTCCACATTGGAATGCCCACATTGGGATGTAACTCCCACTGTGGGCATTCTTTGGTCCTACTTACCGAGATGATCTTATGTTCCATCTCCGCCTCCACCGACCTGATCAAGTAATGTAAATATGTAGCTAATATATTTATACATAATGCAATAAGTAAGAAAATAATCAAATATATCTCTGTGGATTTCTGGAATAAAAAGAAAAACGCAAAATTGTGTTAACGTTCCAAAGTGAACTAAAACTAAATCCAAATTATTTTTTCTAGATACCAGAAACAAAATATTATATTTGTGCTTTAGATATATGTATTAATGCCTTTAATTCGAATACTAATAAATAATAATAATAAATAAATAATAAATAAAATAAACAATGTGGGAATGAGTTAAAATATTTAAAATTTATATCTAGGTAAGTTTCCGTAACTTTTGAGGCTCTCTCCATTAGAGATATGTAATTGCAATTTTTTTAAAGGCATTAGAGTTTTTAAAATTTGTTATATCGTTATGAACATTGTATAGGAAACACAAAACATTTCAGTCAAAGAATCCGCTAGTGATTGAGAATTAAATAAAATTCACATATAGCCCTCGATATTTAGAAAATATTTATTTCATTTCTTTGGAGTTTTATTGCAATAAAAAAAAAATTTTGGACAGTTTTAATGTTAAATAATTAAAAACAGCAAATAAGGTAAAACTATATTACAATAGTAAAAATTTAGTCAAAAACACGCACGTGGATCGACTAATATATGTATGTTTTGACAAAATTTGCAATTTGTAAATAACCTGCAAAAACGAGAAACTATTAAAATTCACCGAAATTACAGATTCTTGAAAGCTGAATCGTGCACTCGGTCTTGAGGCCCGAAGTGGAGTACCCAGAATCAAGCTCCCAAGAGAGCTTTACCGGATATCCCGGTATAGCTCTCTAGCTACATATAAATCGAACTTTACCCAAACTTGGTTCCAAATAGATACCCGAAATTGGGTAAAACTACAGCTGAAAATTTCGAGTTTTGAGCAACAGTCCTACCGATCATACTTAACCAAGATTTTTTTGTATGCTTAGGAGATGTAAGACACTAGCGTCAAATTGCTGACGTGGCTCTATTCTTTATTTTAGAAAAAAAGGTAATTACAAAACTTGCACAATATAAAAATTGACTATACCTACAAAGCGTTTTAAAACTAGATACCTGATTGCTCACTTTGTTATTTTAAATGAATTAGCTTATACAGGATGTAAAGAGCTCGAACTATTGTGACATTAGAAGTGTTACAGTCAAAAGGAATGATTTTCAACAAATTTGAAACGATAACATTTGAAAAAAAAAATAACATGTTGCACGAAATAAAATAATAATGTGTTTGGCGATCCTGTAGCTGAGTACACTCCCGTGCATGTCTAGGTATCGACAAAATGCTATCTGCTTGTGGCACCTCGTTCTAGGCAACTCGAACTTCGTGAATTAATTGTGCCAGAGTCTGTGGAGGATGACGCAAAGTGGACTAGTCTCCTCCCCTACGTTACCTTGCTGAAAAAGGACGTGTGGACGGCCATTTAGATAAGGTTGTAAACTGGTTTGTCGGACATCATCAACATAACGCGCACCTGTCATACTGCCTCGAAGAAAAAGAAGTGGTGATCGGCTGCCATAGGCGATAGCGCCTCAAACCATTACTCCAGCAGCCCTGTGTACATGCCTTTCAACAGCAAACCCAATATCACGTCGCTCTGCAAGCCGGCGTCGTACCCTTCTACGGCCATCGTGCATACTTAAACAGAAACGCGATTCATCGCTGAAGACGACATTATGCCATTCTGCCTCCCAAGGCTGCTATTCTCTGCTCCAGTTCAAACATTGATGACAGTGGTCCGCATAAGCATTAATCGTAGACGATATGATATATGACGACCAATGGCTCGAATGCGGCGATATAGTGTATGTATAGTAACAGGTCTACCTTCTTCTCTAAACCATTGGTCAGCGATTTAACGCGTAGTAGCAAAACGATCTAGTAGAGTTAGTTGTCTGAAGCGTTTATCTTGATGCTCTGTGGTACGCCTCTGTTAACCAGCTGGCCTTCGTGTTCCTCTACCTTCTTCTGTCCACACGCGATACACACGCATTACCGTCATTGTAGAAATAACAACGCGGCCAATTTCGCGATAGGGCAAACCAATATGTCGATCGGTAACAATTCTACCCCTGCACAGATAAAAAGGTTTCTTTAAACCAAAGAAATAGTTCTTTGCTTGTATTTAAAAGAACCATTTTCTTCAGTTAATACATATTTACTTCAAAGAAAGAAATTCGTGTTGACTAAAAGAAGTGTGTATTAACTGAAAGAAATGGTTCGGTTATAGTTCCGTAAGAGGACCGCTGATTTGGCGATTTATATGCATATTAGCGGAAAGAGCATGTTTTCCTGAGTGTAAAATAGCTATTCGTTTTTTGAGCAAATGGAAAGAAAATGCGAAAGGAGAAGTTACTAAAATTTATACAACACAGGCTCAAAGTTCAAACGAACTAGATTGAATTATGACTGCAATTGTTAGTTTAACCATTGCAATTAATTTTTCTCTAAATCCTCCTCTTCTTTATGATGCGTAGGCCTATTTGTAGAGATGTTTTGCCTGTTAGTGCCGCCGAAATAAAATAACTGAAGTAGGTTTCTGATTTCTTTTAACGTGAAGAGCTAATTCTGATTATTACAACATCCGTCCAGGAAATATTTTTCGAGAAGAGCGTAAATGTAATGCATCGATGATACAGCTTGGGTAAGTGTACACAAAAGATAGTCTATATTCGATTTAATGATCCCATTTTAGTGTCTACTCAAGTTTCGATGTAATACACACATTCCTGCAACCCCCCTTTTACGGGAAAATTGAATTGGCATGGAAGTTGTATGTGTGTGTATCATGGATTATGTCAATATTTTAATCCTAGAAAAGCAATATTCAACTGAAGGAAGCGAAGCTGTGATCGTCAGAGAGAGTTACGACAAAAGTCACTGGATACTTAGGCTCAAAGAAAACGATTCCTAGTACTTTAGGACAATATAACATCAGTTATATCATGGGAACTTAAAATACATAAAAATAAATATAGGTAACGTGACCGATAACAAAGACATTTTACGATATGTATAGTGTTATTTAAATTAAATGTTTAAAATCATTTGTTCGTTTTTAAGCATTTATTTCATTACATTATTGTGATTTAAAGTTTTTATTTAATAAAATTGAATAAAGCAGTTTGTTATTTCTATATCGTCTTTTTATAATTCGGTTTTAAATATGAAGCAAAATTAGTCTACATATTAAATTAATATATGGGATACTTAGTTATTTTGCATATATTATTACTTTAGGGGCACCAGGAAAGAAGAAAGAGCTGACACTCATTACATTAACAAAATCGTTTATTCAAACAAGTCATTAATCTTTTTATTAATGCTTTACTTACGATGTAATCAAATAAATTGCTTTCGTATAAAATAATTTCTGTTATAATTATAATTTCAACTATACAATATTAATTACCGTGTATATGCAAACTTCCTACGAATCATCTATATGAAATATGAATTTATTTCTATCCGATACACCAAGCAATTATAAGAAACCAATAATAAGAAATGTGAAAATTTAATAATAATTCTTACAATTGTACTGTTAAAAATAAAGAAATACTTTAAAACAAACAAATTTCAGGATACAGTTATATTGCATATAACCTCGAAATAGCACTCTTCGAACACTGTTTTTAGTACTTTCTTTTCATTTGCTCAAAAAATAAATAGTTATTTTACACTCAGGAAAACACGCTCTTTCCGTTAATATGCATATAAATCACCAAATCAGTGGTCCTCTTACGGAACTCTTACCAATGGTTCTTTTAAATACGAGCAAAGAAATGTTTCTTTGATTTGAAGAAACCTTTTTATCTGTGTGTGAAAGTTACTAAGCGTTTTGTTACGCTTAATACTTGCAGACAGGCGTGCAATAACTAAACATTTCTGTATTAGTCACCCCGCCTAAACAGGTTTCTTTACAAAAAATTAAGGGGAAAATAAAAAGGTCACATTCTTACCATAGCTTACTTTAAATATAGTCGCTCTGATCGAACATATGAACAAATTATTCCTTCTGGGCGTAACGCTTCTAATGTTGCTGAGTAGATATTGCAATTCTGCTCTAGAAAGCAAGAAATACTTCCTTGTCCGTGTTGTAGTTGGCCCTGCAGCAGGTAAAAAAGATCAGCTTAGTTTTAATGGAAACGTTATTATCAGGGAAAAGCGTGGTTCAGGTTTTTGATATCTGAGACTAAAAAAAATTGTAAATAGCCACGTGTTTTGTTTTTATCCGCACCAGTTTCTGTTTTGCGTCTGTTCTGTCTATTTGGTAGAATGCTGATTTTGAAAAATAAAAATCCGGTAAAAGCGCTCATTGTTTGAAAGATAAGCACGCGCTTGGAAAGGAAGTTCTCTGACATTTAGCAATTAGTTTACTTTTTATCATAAATTTTAATTCAAAGAATTTTGAAAAGACAAGCATTTATTTAGGTATCACATATAAGGTACTTTCTGGTTTCCCCATATTTTACTGCAAAATCTGCTTAGTCTCTTTGTTATCGCATTGAATATCAATGCTTACGAACCAACTGCCTAGATATTAAAATATCGGATCATTTTGCGTTACACGAGATTAATTTATTCGGAACAATTGTTTCGAAAACTCCTGGATTTTCATTTTTAAGCATAGACCGAATGAATTGTGAAAAGAAAAGATAACGCGTAATATCCAAACATATACCGTTATACGTATTCCGAAAAAGATATTTAGAAATATTAGGTCTTACCTTGACCTGCAAATCTGACAAGTACTAAAAAAAAAACCTGAAGAGTTCGGACATCTGTTTTACTCCAATAAATTTATCAAAACTGAATGATGGAAAGCAGCATGTTTCTGATTCGATAAGTTATTCATGTTTCTTTTTTCTAATGTTATACGCGAAAAATCAGCTAATTGAGCAACCCGTATGTGCTTTCTTGCTTTACATAGAACTTTTCATAATTTTAACTGTTTATTATATTGTCACTTATGTACGTCTTTATTTTCTTCTATTTCTAAGTTCAAAAATAAAGACAATCAGTTTGTTTAGATTATGTAAAACAAGATGGAATATATAGGTTGTTCTATTAGCCTTATTACCAGGCTTGTAATTTCAGTCCCGTTCGATCATCTGCCGTATGAAATTTTATTACTCGGAGTGTCCCTCCACAGTCTCTCGCGTCCCCACCAATTTGCCAATGCGAGTGCGACTAGAGATTCAGCAAGCGAAGATCGTGGTAGTAATCTGTGGTCTATCAATGCAAATGCATGTGCATAGAGAAAGATTGCTTTTCGTTTTCATTTAATAATTTCTGAGTTTCCTTTATTTATTTTAAGTTGTCACTAGAGATTCCGTTTTTTATTTTATATTTTGAAGGTCGAAATTCTATTTTTGGTTTTCTTTTAGAGAAGTTTCTAGCACATACAAACCATTACTGCCGCGAATAAATCTGCGAAAATTTTGTTTGAAAATTTAACGAATGTACCTAAACTACACAGGTAAAAATTTTGAGGGAGTGAATATAGGGAGTCTCCGTTTTGGAAATATTTTGTTTCCAAAAGGAGTTGCCATGGCTAAAAACAGAAAGTATTTCCTCGGTTTTGTACAAAATCTCAACCAAAACGGAGAGATTTGAATTTTACTCCGCTTTTCTAACACGATTTTCAAGGAAGAAATAATCTCCGCTTTCTCTCCGCATCTACACTACCGTATTTAAGCCCTAAATGTGAAACAAATATCCCTAACATTGCATTATATTTTCTCCTTCACGGAGGTGATAATTTGTTTACTTAACAGATGTTTTCTATTTCTAATACCTCAACGCCAAAAAGGGAAAGGATACTCCGCTTGGGAACATTTGTTCTCCAAATCGTAACTTTTTCCTAAACATTTGAAAATTGCAAGTTTGCATAGGGCATGCGCATTTATTAAGTGATATTAGTGCAGCGCATGTGCAACAAGTCTGGACGTAGTCACTTTGCAATAGTTCGAGAATGGAGAAGGATATGGCGGAATGCACTGTACCTGAATTTATAAAATACACATCAGAGTAAAGTACGAAAACCGTAAAGATGGGTAAGAATTATGGGAGCAAACATCACCAGGGCAGATGTAGATAAAGCAGGTAAGAAACTTGTGCATCCTTATTTAATTTTCAATCTACGATGTAACCAATTTTTAATTGGCCCCCACTACATTCTAGGTGTTATCTCCTGAATAAAAGCACGTTTATCTTAGCTGAATCCGTGGTGTTTCAACTGTGTCGTGCTTTCAACCCACGGTCGGTACCAAACTCGAAGAAGCGACTATATTATGGATAAATTAAAGCAATTCCAATGACGGCTGCTCTGTGATCGCAGAAGAGGACGTGCTTAGTGTGTCTATCCTAGTAATCATTAGGAATATATCAAAAATAATTCAAGAACTTGAGGTTCGATGACATTTTTGATGCATTTTTAATGATAAATAATAGAATAAATGCACTGAGCAAGGGTCTTCTGTCCACAAAGAACAGCCCTCATTGATTAACTCCAATATGATGTTAAACTTAGCTACTATGGAGCTAGGTAACATAAAAATAGAGTTAAAACCTTCTCACTAGAGAGATATTTTCTTCTCCCTCTGTGCAGGTACCTTCTTAAGGAATAAATTCATGTGTAAAGGATGAAATACATTCCGAAACGGAGTTAACGTTTGTTTATTGCGGATGTAATTATTTCAAGTGGAGTTACTTGCATTAGCAACGGAGATAATTTTATCTGATACGATAGTAGTATTGCATACATATGGGGGAAACAACATCCGTTATTTTATTTTAATAACAGCAGTAGGAGCTAAAAATTTCTCCATTTCGGAAACTTTTACATTTTATTGCAAAATAGTAAACTGCATAAGAGAGACAAATTGGTCTTAACGGATTAGGTTGCCTCGGTTAAAGATGTTTTTTTCCCCTATGAAAAGCAAAATTATCTCTGTATTCCATCCGTTTAGTAGCAAAACATTTACTCCGAAATGGAGGCTCTTGAACGGATGTGTCGCGAGGGAACACCGGAAACCAGTGGTTAAAAACGGTTTTAGATTCAACCCGTATTTTTAGCGTGTGTATTTGCTCTCGAATTATAACTATTAGTTCAATGATTTATTGATATATCCTACACTTGATTGGTGAGTTTCATACGGTTTTCCCTCTAGAGAACAAAGAAAATGTAATATAACTTGTTTGTGACAATCATTTATTGCAAGATTGCACCTTTTTTACAGTAAGAATTAACAAATTTGTTACTTAATTTTATATTTATTTCATATTTTCATTGCATCGATTTTACATGCATGTTTACGCTAACCTAATGCGACTGTAATTCATGGCAGTGCATTATACGTATGGGATACATAATACTGCTACGAAGTCTGAGAGTAAAGTGTTGAATACGCGCTCCAACTACGCACGCTAACTCCGCCCAGCATTGTGACGTAGCTCCCGGACACTTTTTTTTCACTTGATTTTCATAGTACAGCTATTCGAAGTGGACCGAAATTTCAACCCTGCTTATTACCATAGCGAGTAATCCCACTGTTCAATATGTTATTTTGTATTTCATAATGTTAGGCGTAACTTGTCTTATGTATATTAGTTGGTTATATTTTTGTATGCAAAGTTAAAGATTTTCTTCTGTTAAGCAAAGTAAAATATTTTCAAGATAAAAACGTCTCTTATTTGAAAAACATGATTAGTAAATTAGCTTTTATTATATTGCATATGTCTATCAAAACGGGTTTACTGAATGGTGAAATAAGTCACTTCCACCATATGCGATGCCTTTCTCTGCTTATTACTTATCTACAGGCGAGGGTTTCTAAGTTTTCCAAGTATCCTTTCTTATGTATTTGCTTTTCTTTCTAATTCTTTAGTCGAAGTTACAGTTTTTATTAATTCAAAGTTTCCTACTTTAATCTTATATCCCGTTTCATTCATGTGTTATGCCACACTCGATGATTCAAGCCCTGAAAGCGATATTTTGAATATTGAATCTGATTCTGATTCAGTATTTCGTGGTACACATAAATCGAACTTGAATAATTTTCGACAGCAAAAGGGAGGTGAAAAAAATAATTATATACCTCAATTTTATTCACTTTATATATCCTTATGAGATCAACGCACAGAATATTGAAATTACTCTAGGTATAATTTCTTCTGTTGTAAGTTTTGCTAGCACGGTGGAAAACGTTATTGCTTACGTCAAATAACAGCAGTAGACATCCATAAATTCGACAATTCATCAATGAAAAGATATTTAAACATTTAAGCGCAAAATGTAAATGTAAATTAATTATTAAATACATAAGAATGTTTAATTATTTGTAGTAAAAACAAGATTTTGTTTTCAATTATAATTTTATGAATTACAACAAAGAAACAAATATTATCAAGTACAACATCTAAATATATTTTAAAATTCTATAAAGACCAAATAGATTGGTGATTGTTAGAGATATAAATATAAAACGTTATGTTTTTCCATTCAATCTTCCAATTAACTATTCACTTAGAATAAAGATTTTAAATTAAAAAGTTTCAATAACTGATTCTGCGTTTGCACCAAATATCATTTGCATTGAAGCATCTGGGGTCGTTTCCTTAGTCGTGCTCGGAACCATGTCTTAATTAGCAGTCATATCCGCCGACAAATTGGGATTTGTTTTCGTAGACAGATCAGGAGCCAATTCTGTTGTAGAATCAGAAGTTGATTCCGTGGTCAAGTCAGCAGATGATTCTGTGGTTAAATCAGTAGCCAATTTAGTTGTTTCCGTAGACTGATCAGGAGTCAATTCTGTGGTTAAATCAGTAGTTGGTTTCGTAGTCAGATCAGAAGTTGGTTCTGTGCTTGAATCAATGGCCGATTCCGTGGTCGAATCAGTAGTTGATTCTGTGGTTGGATCAGAAGTCGGTTCCTTAGTCGTATCAGGTACTATTTCCATGGATGAATTGGAAGTGGTTTCCGCAGATGAATCGGGAGTTGTTTCCGTAGACTGATCAGGAACCAATTCTGTTGTTGAATCAGTTGTTGACTCCGTAGTTAGATCAGCAGATGATTCTGTGGTTGAATCGGTAGCAGATTCCGTTGTTTCCGTAGACTGATCAGGAGTTAATTCTGTTGGTAAATCAGTAGTTGGTTCTGTAGTCAAATCAGAAGTTGATTCTGTGGTTGAATCAGAAGTCGTTACCTTAGTCGTATCAGGTACCATTTCAGTGGGCGAATTAGAAGTGGTTTCCGCAGATGAATCGGGAGTTGTTTCCGTAGACTGATCAGGAGTCAATTCTGTTGCTGAATCAGTACTTAGTTCCGTGGTCGGGTCAGCAGGTGATTCTGTGGTTAAATCAGTAGCCGAGTCCGTTGCTTCCGTAGGTTGATCAGGAGTCAATTCTGTCGTTAAATCAGTTGTTGGTTTCGTAGTCAAATCAGAAGATGGTTCTATGGTTGTATCAATGGTCGATTCCGTGGTTGAATCAGTAGTTACTTCTGTGGTTGAATCAGAAGTCGTTACCTTAGTCGTATCAGGTACAATTTCCGTGGGTGAATTAGAAGTGGTTTCCGCAGATGAATCGGGAGTTGTTTCCGTAGACTGATCAGGAGTCATTCTTGTGCTGATTAGTAGTTAGTTCCGTGGTCGGGTCAGCAGGTGATTCTGTGGTTAAATCAGTAGCCGAGTCCGTTGCTTCCGTAGGTTGATCAGGAGTCAATTCTGTCGTTAAATCAGTTGTTGGTTTCGTAGTCACATCAGAAATTGATTCTGTGGTTGTATCAATGGCCGATTCCGTGGTTGAATCAGTAGTTAATTCTGTGGTTGAATCAGAAGTCGTTACCTTAGTCGTATCAGGTACCATTTCCGTGGGCGAATTAGAAGTGGTTTCCGCAGATGAATTGGGAGTTGTTTCCGTAGACTGATCAGGAGTCAATTCTGTTGCTGAATTAGTAGTTAGTTCCGTGGTCAGGTCAGCAGGTGATTCTGTGGTTAAATCAGTAGCCGATTCCGTTATTTCTGTAGACTGATCAGAAGTCAAATCTGTCGTTAAATCGGTAGTTGGTTCCGTAGTCACATCAGAAATTGACTCTGTGGTTGTATCAATGGCCGATTCCGTGGTTGAATCAGTAGTTAATTCTGTGATTGAATCAGAAGTCGTTACCTTAGTCGTATCAGGTACCATTTCAGTGGGTGAATTAGAAGTGGTTTCCGCAGATGAATCGGGAGTTGTTTCCGTAGACTGATCAGGAGTCAATTCTGTTGCTGAATTAGTAGTTAGTTCCGTGGTCAGGTCAGCAGGTGATTCTGTGGTTAAATCAGTAGCCGATTCCGTTATTTCTGTAGACTGATCAGAAGTCAAATCTGTCGTTAAATCGGTAGTTGGTTCCGTAGTCACATCAGAAATTGATTCTGTGGTTGGATCATAAGTCGTTTCCTTAGTTGTATCAGGTACTATTTCCGTGGATGAATTAGAAGTGGTTTCCGCAGATGAATCAGAAGTTGTTTCCGTAGAGTGATCAGGAGTCAATTCTGTTGTTGAATCAGTAGTTGATTCCGTAGTCAGATTAGAAGTCGGTTCGGTGGTTGAATCAATGGCCGATTCCGTGGTCGAATCAGTAGTTGAGTCCGTGGTCGAGTCAGTAGTCGATTCTGTGGTTGAATCAGAAGTCGTTTCCGTTGACGGATCACTAGTTGGTTTCGTCGTTAGATCAGTAGTTGATTCTGTGGTCAGATTAGAAGTGGTTGACTGATCAGGAATTGTTTCCGTGGTGGTATCAGGAACCAATTCCGTGGATAAGTCTGGGGTTGTTTCCGTGGATAGATCAGAACTCGATTCGGTGGTGGAATCATTAATCGTCTCCGTGGTAGATTCTGTGGCCGGATTAGTAGTTGATTCCGTAATGGTGCAATCCACATTTTCTGGCCAGTCGCAAACATCTAAAGTAGGATTAAAGTAGAGTCCATTTGGACATTTCATTTCTATAGGTACACCCCAATTACACATGTAGTATATAGTGCAATCTTTTGAGTGAGTCAAGAAAGTAACTTGTTCTTTATTTTGCTGCGGACATTGACCGACAGGACCATCTAAAATGCGACCATTAACAGTTATCGTTGCGCAATTGACGTTTTTAGGGAGATCGCACCAATGCGTGTTAGGATTAAAAAGCAACCCTTCGTTGCATTGGATAATGGTTGGTACGCCATAATTACAAGCTATGAATTTTGTGCAGTCAGATGAATGCGGGAAGAAATCCACTCCAGTTGGAGGGCAAACTATAAGCAAAATATATTCAGGTACATAATGCATCGCATTTTATATTTGCTTACTATCATCTTCTTTTCCTGTAACCGCTGCTGCCACACAATACTGCACAAGGCTTACAGCAAATAAGAAAAATGTTCCTAAAATAACTTCGTTTATTACGCAGATGTAATCTTCACATGAAACAATAAAAAGCATACCTTTTGTTATTAACGCCATTTCCGTAAATTGTGTTACTTATAATTATAACTACTTACTTAGACTAACCTTTATTATCTTACATCCTGCTTATATACACAGTTTTCAGTGATATAAAAATATGTAATCCAGAATGAAACTTTCAACTATCACACACTACACATGATACATATGTGTAAATATTTCTTTCATATTTTTACTAAATATCTTGATAATGTGTTTAAATATTTTTAAACCTACTGCATTAATCATAATTAGACCACGATCCATAATCCTAGTCGCGAAATACTAAATAGTAATCGATCAATTAAAAAGAAAAAAACAAATAAAATAAGTTATTTGTTTATAGAGTTATTTGTCATGGACAGGGATTAGCTTTATTAGCTGAAACACTTGACATTAAGGTGGTATTTATATTTTTTTTGTGAAAGTTTTATACAAATGTCGTTAGCTGCAAGTTATGAAGTCATATTTCAAAAAATGTGTTTTTTCAGGAAGGTCAAAAAGTTAGTATATTTGTCAAATTTGGTGCATGTGACCGTTTAGGGCTTTTCTATCACTTATAAATTTGATGTTATAAGCTTTTTTTAGAAAAAATTAATCATTAATTTAGAAGCCCTAAAGTATAAATATATGGTTCTGGTACCTTTCGCCCCGTAGACGTTTCACCCCCAGCCGTCTCGCCCCCGGCTGTTTCGCCCCGAAACATAGTATATTATGTATACAGTAATAATATGTATATAACCTTCTGCTGCATGTAATTCCACGAAGATTAATTTTAATTTTTTTTTTATTTTTTTAATTTATTTATTTACCTCTTGAGTACTAAATTAAAAGAACGTTACATTATTAGTAGTGTAACAATCTAAATATGTTCATCCTTGCAAAAAAAAATATTATTTCTGCAATATCAGCAGAAGACAATGACTTGTTAAGCATTGTGACTTTTATAACATGTATATATTGTAAAATTGTTACTTTTTAATAAAAATAAAAATGTTTTTTTTTGCTGATTTTAAAATTATTGATCCTCTATTTCAAAAGAAATGTAATCATATTATATAAACTTAAATTCAGAAACACACAATGTCCCTACAAGTCTCAAAATTTATGCATACATATATATCCCACTATCCCAACAATATAAAGCAGCGTATAAATGAAACATATGTACCTAACATTATCAAGACAAAAGGATCACAAGATTCAATTCAATTACAACTAAAATAGTTGAATTGTTCTTCCATTGAACCTGGATTAAGTGAAACTGACGAAATGGATCAAGTTGCCTAAATCTAAACTTAAATCTAAATCTAAATTCTGCAATGAACACAAGGTAAATATATATTTGGATGCACATACACAAAAATAACTCTACTTATCTAGGAGCAACAGTGGAAATGTGATTTGTTAAATAAAAGAATAAAGAGATTGCTTCAGATGGCACGCACAAACAACACGTAATTAAATTTCAACAGATACATTTTCATTTGTTTTTTAAATGTAGACAAATTCAAGGTTTTAAATTCTTCAGGAATTTTATTATAGACATTGCTAATCTTATAAGAAAATGAGCGTTCGAACAAAGTTGTAGAATGGACAGGAGGAGTTATAATTTGTGCAGTTGGGCAATACAATGAATATACAAAATACCAACTTTTCTTATTTTAAGAAGCATTTTAGAAGGCAGGTATCTATTTTAGTGAAATGATAAACACTCGACGTATTTATGTTTATGGGATTAGATATTATAAGTACCAATACCAATTTAAAATATTATAGCGAGTGTAAAGTATGCCATTGTTAATTGCACAACTTCAAACGAATTCTCACAAAAAATCACATCTGAACAAGCAATTTTAAACCAAAATATTAAAACTACAAAAACTTTCTCAAAAAATGTTACTGCACTTAAAAACACAATATAATCGAAATCATTCCTTATAAAAAAAAAAAAACAGAAATATGAAGTAAGAAAAAAATATAAATCACAATATTTTCTAGAACTCATATAAATTAAAAAACAATGCAGTTAACGAGCGTCAAGAAATTGCAAACCTATCAAAAATATATTTTTCCATAATATAATTAAAAATCATATTAATTATTATATTTAACTCTATATAAATTTAAACATTTTCAAAATTCAATTACATTTATTACGCTCTGTATAATTTGAAATACTAATACTTCAAAACTTTTATGACGTTGTATACAAAGAAGTTTTTACTCACTACGATATAAGAACACAGTACTATTTTACATATCATATTCACGTTATGATGTTAATTAATAAAAAAATTAAATAAAAAACTAAATTTTACTTTGGATTATGGATATTTTTAAAATAATTTGAAATTTCAGTAGAAGAAAAAAATATATTTTCAAGGCAAGATTATATAAAAAAATAACTCAATTCTTCAACAAATCTATTAATATTGTACAAAAGCGAAACGTCACATAAATAAAATACTATTAAAATAAAACCAGCAAAGCCACCATCGCCCTAGGTAGGTGCAGGAGGCTGTGTGGAACGAATTGGGGACTTAGCCCCAAGATGACTCTTTGGTTATACACAAGGGTAATTAGAACCATGGTAACGTATGGAGCATTAGTATGGTGGCCAAAGGCACGGCAGGTGGGAGCGGCCAAAACGCTGGGTGGCGTGCCTGCGCGTCAAGGGGGCGATGAGATCGGCCCCTACCACCGCGATTGAAGTAATTCTGAACCTGCCACCAATACATATTTATATACAAGGAGCCGCAAGGTCCACAGTACACAGACTTTTGCATAGTCAAGTACCGATAAGTAAATCGCACGGTGCTGACTATAAAAAACTGTTAGACGAATTCAAGGAGGCACCCCTTTTAGGAATGCTATGTGATGCCATGGTTCAGAAATTTAACCTAGATAGAAAATATCGGGTTATAATGCCAGAAAAGAAGGACTGGGAGACAGGTACTCCGGTAAGAGCGGACTCAAACTGGTAGACTGACGGCTCTAAAACAGACTACGGCGTTGGAGCGCGAATATACGCTAAGAAGCCTAAAAAGGCTCTTTCGGCAAGCTTCAGCAAAGACACGACTGTGTTCCAAGCTGATGTTGCTGCAATCCATCACTGTGCCCGAGAGATAAAAAAAAGGCGTACCGAGCCAGATAAAAGCGTCGCTATGTTCTCTGACAGTCAGTCCACACTTAAAGCGATTAGCTCCACAAGCGTGGACTCTGAAGCTGATTTGGGACTATGTAAGCGCCCTAAATAAGGTGGGCACCCTAAGGAAACTAACCCTGGCCTGGGTCCCTAGCCACTCGGGCATGAGAGGAAATGAGGCGGCGGACGAGCTGGCCAGGCGAGGTTCGTCAATGCCATTCGTTGGAGCCAACCCCTCTTTCGGCACTACCAAATCGCAAATTAAAAAATCCATCAATGAATGGATACATAATCAGTCCAGGGAGTGGTGGCGAAGATCATCGGGACAAAGACAGGCAAAAGAGTTCCTAAGGAGAGATCTACTGAATAAAGGCACGAAGGCTGTAAAATGATTGTAGGTCTGTTGACTGGTCACTGTAGACTGAATAGGCATATGTACAACATAGGCCTGACAGATGATGCAATTTGCAGATATTGCCAAGAGGAGGAAGAAACACCAGTTCATGTGCTGTGCCAATGTGAAGGCCTGGCGAAGACAAGGTTTCTAGTAATGGGGGAGGAGAACCCCGCAGTTAATAGCTACATAAATAGCCGCTCTTAAAGATGATAGGCCTAATTAAGAGAGCAACATTAGAGAGCGTCCTCTAGGAAAAAGGGGATCACAATAGATCTGAAAAGATGGCGGTGAAACAGGTTCATAGGTCACCCCAATCCCAATCTAATCTAATCTAAGATTATATAAAAAAATAACTCAATTCTCCAATAAATCTATTAATATTGTACAAAAGTGAAACGTCACGTAAATAAAATACTATTAAAATTTCGTTTTTTTTCTAATATTCAACACAAGATTTCCGTTAAGACCAAAAAAAAAAAAACAAACAATGTAAGGATAAACCTAACGGAAATGAAAATAAATCTACATTTGTATGGGGGACGAAACAGCCGAGGGCGAAACGGTCGGACGCGAAACGTATCGATCCCGATCAGCCCATACTACATTTTATCTAAATGAAACTGTTAAGAAGCATGATTGCAAAAACTGGATACAACAAAAATAATATTAATTAAACAATTAAGCTAAAGTAATAGTAACACTAGCTTTTTGTGATAAAGGTTGGGAAGATTTAAAATTTAGATAACGTCTAGACCATGTTAGTTTAGCTGACAGAGCAATAGCATTTCGTTTTTCGATCTGATACTATTAATAAAGCAAGAAATATTCTAGAACAAAATAGTTATCCGAATTCTCTTATAAATAAAATATTCAAAGAATTTTTTTTATAACAAATCAACACAAGACATAATTAATAGTCAAACAATTACAAATTTATAAAAATGCCTTATGCTAAACATTTATCCGAAAAAATAAATCAAATTTTCAAACCATACAATCGCAAAATTGCCTATCAAAACACCAACAAATTACAAAACCAAATCTAAACAAAATTAAAATAAAAAATTGAAAAAATAAAACATCGCACATATTTTTAAAATAGACTCTTAAAATTGTAATGGTGTATATATTGGTGAGAACTATGTAATTTTAGAAAACAGAATAAAGGGACATAAATATAAGAAAAATCTTACAGCCTTTAAAAACATGAAATAACTCATTATGCATTTAATTTAGAGATATAACAATTTTAAACAAAGAATAAAATTTAAAAACACGTAATATACTTGAAATAATTCAAATTTATAAAACATGCAATATTTCACAAAACTATATAACTTAATTTTATAGCTAAATACATTTTTAAAGATCTATTTAATCACAAAATTCAATTTTTCATATTCTACTAACAAAACATAATTAAAACATACTATATATTGAAACGCAATCTTTAAATAAAACATAAGGATATATTCAAAATTCATAGTAAACAAAACAATTATGATTTTGTCATTTATTAAACAAACAAAAATATTTATAATTTACACCATTTACAATTTACATTTTTATAATTATGTGTACTTGAAAAAACTTTCGAAATTAAAACTAAACGTCGTTGTTGATGTCATTTTTATACATTTTTATGATCTAGAAATCAAGAAAAAGAGAAATTAATATATACTTTATATATTAATATATAAAGTATGGAACCAAGCAAATATCTTTAAAACGGAGAGGATGACATTGATGAAACTTTGCAGATAAGTGTAAGGAAATATAATATCATCTGATGTTGATTTTGTTGTTGTAACTGTACTTCCAGTTCAACAGAAGTACCCTCTATTTCATCCATTTTATGGAAGACCCTGTATATTTTTGCAGATTATAATATATGGATCTTGTTTTTCCGAATTTACCCATACTGGTTTTAGTACTTTTATCTGAAACAATAACTAATTTCTGTAGAAACCGTGTTTCCTTCCTACTATTCTGAAGGTAATGGTAAAATAAATAAATAAATTTATGTCAAGTGTTCAAAACGAAAATGGAAATAAAAATGTCTTAACGAAAAATTCTATTTATCAATATTTTGAAAGAAGGAGCTCTAAAAATATATCCATATCTAGTTCTAATAGTTAAAACACCTTCGTACCATAATTTTTACAAGATGTATTTTACATCAAAAAACGATCCTTGTTTTACCCCTTTTAACCCTTAAAAGAATTGTCTGGAACTTTGCAGTCAGTAAGCAGCTTTAAAATTGACATTTTCGTTTAGAGAAAACATTAATATGTTCCTATAAATTATTATTTTCAATAACTGATTAACGTCGTAATTACTGTTTGTTATTTTCTCTATTGGTGTGTAATTCTTTGGACATGCAAAAGTTGTTGCAGTTCATATATTCATCCCACTTTCCTTAAAGAGAATCTAAACGCTTTTAAAAAATGTGAGCGAAGTTACATTGCAATTGGGTATGAAATGCGGGGGGCATTTAAAAGATTCATATTCTGTTGTATATGTAATACACTAATCGAAACTTGCAAATGGAAAATACTAAAACAAATGCTCACGAAGAGTAGTGTAAGGATCGATTGAAAAACGTAAAAAATGACGATTGATATCAAAAGACAGATTAAGATAAGTATTTATACAGTTGCACAAGGAACAACATATTTTCTTTTCTAATATTCTTGTTATATTGGCATTCTTCATGTGTATTTTGTCATTTTATGGTTAAATCAGCTTCATTAAATGGTTCACACAAAATAGCGCGTTTTAGAATTTCGCTCAAAACAATTAACGCACCCTTAAATATAGTTTATTAAACTATTACAAATATTACATTGCATTTTGATAAAAACTGAAGCATCATTTACTCAGTGTATGCAACCCAGATAACAAATTACAATCAGTATGGTTCTTGATTAAAGTTATATGCCCAAATCTTCAAAGCGATAGATATATTAGATAGCGATAAAGCAACTCATTGTCTACCTACTCATCGTAATCGTAATCGCAACAGAGAAATAGGCAAACTTGGAGATCAAGTGATATTTTTTGTTTAAAGTAATACTATGAAGATTTACTATAAAACAAATGCACTTGCTCTAATTGCTATAAATCGGTAGGATGACCTAACTTTGTGAATAAAAATAAACAAAACTAGCACTGCTACAGCTTTTAATACAATTCTTCAGGACAAAGCAACGTTAAAGTAGCTTCAATAATGGTGTCTTTTAATTTAAATTCCCTTTTTTGCGAAGTATCACGGATGACGGAGATTTTGTCCGTGTGTATTGATCAATTCATATAAAGCAAAAACCTTTCAATCACATCTATCAGACCAATTATGTACAACGTCCAGTGGGTGTCGCATGGGATCTAATTTGCAGGAATTATATTAAACGAAGAATTATAAATTAAACACGCTCAGATCTATTTTTGGGGGTAAATGTCTCAAAATTGACAATTTTACGTTTTGAGGCCGTATATTTACGGGATTACTACCAATAGTCCATTGCATTTGGCCCGTATATATACACAGAATCTTGATACCGTACGTTGTGTTTTACTTTTTATGTAGACCACATTTTCCTCTAAATTTCACCAACATCTCATCTATTGTCACATATCTATAACAGTTATAGTAGTGGGTTTTACTTTGTTGACAAAAGTGTTGAAAACTTTTGAAATTGCAGCTAGGTTGTCACTGCCAGCTTTTCTTACTTCCCTCGTATCAGGATCTTGTTTTCGATTTTATAGGAGGGACTTTAGACCACTTGTACCTGTTTTTGCCATAAAAGTACTGTCCTTGGTTGGGAAATGACGTATCAACTTAGTCATCAATCTTCAATTCGATATCTGACTCACAATGTTCGCTTATCAATTCTACATCATTCAAGTCACCATCATCTTGAATCTCATTCTCTGCGGGTTCCTTTTTCGGTATCAGTTAGAAAACGGGACATTTTGAGAAATAGCACTTGTTAAATAGATAAGCGTAACTGATGTTGTTGGGTCAAATTTGACCCAAAACGTGTGTACTGTCCCAATTACAGACACTAACTGAAACATCAGAAAGAGCATATTACGCTTAAAGAATACCTAGCAAAGTGGGGAGTTATAACATCTACTCGTTTAACTGTAGTCATTTGAACATACTTTAGGTCAAATTTGTTTTAATTAGTTAAAAAATAAACATAATTTCAAAATTATTAAAGTTTTGTACCCAAGATTTTTCTCATTTAAATTTGTGTGACATGTTTTGAGTGATATTAAAATGCTTATTATGCATTTACTAATTAAAACTAATTACAATAAAACTCACAATCGCAGTTCTTTGAGCAACGGATAAGAAACACATAGACAATTGCAAATTGGGATAACTGAACCAATCTTTCAAGAGTATTAATCAAGCCACTATGACCGGATTTCGTTACCAGAATCGTCACAAATTTCCAATTTCCCAAGTAGCACTTGATGGTGTATACGGTCAATGACACTTAACAAATCTCAAGTTGTATAATGTTAATATCAACGAAGAGGACTTAAGTGATAGGGGAAGAATAAATTGGACATGTATCAATTCATATATTAATCACTTCTGCAACAACTATAAAATTGAGCTAAGGCTAAAGGAGAGCACCTTACGGTCGACTAGTCTTTTTGGCATATATGTTCCTAATATGCATGTATTTATATGGTGTCAATAAATTGATAATATCATAAATATAACCATTGCCACTGTTTCAACATCGGGCACTAGTTCAGCAACGATTTCCTGTACTAACTGAAATATTTATCAACACACTAAAAAATGTTTAAAATTTCAATAACTTATAGGGTCAAATTATCAAAAATTACATTAAATTTCCAAAATTTTTGGTAACTTTACCTTGTATGTTACAGGAATTTTGAAAAATTAATACATAGAATAATTTACAAAGCAATTGAGGGAGATTAAAAGCACTAGATAGTTTAGGAAACATTTTACAGCAAAGGTTGAAGGTGCTAAAATAACAGCACTGCCAAATTACATCATTACATAAAATGGAATACAAGAACACCATCGTGTGGCGTCTATAAGAATGGACTGAAGGAAAGTGCAAAGAAAAATACAATTTACGAAAAATTATGTTAAGCGATTTCTTTTTGCAGATATCGGCGAAATATTACGTAGAAGTAACACCGCATTAAAATCGGAAGAAGACACGAGCATCAATAATTATAGATCCATTTCAGTGTGCCAACAATATCTAAGGCAGTGAAAAAAGACGTTTGTTCTGAGACTTACAGCATAGTTGTGAACAGAAAAAAAAGGTATGCAACAAATTCTGTTGATCTTGTTGATGTGGTAGCTTATGCTTGGGATGAAAACGATCGCGTAGAACTACGATACTGCAGTCTATCAAAAGTCTTTGACTGTGTTCGGCAAGAAACTAGCGAAGAGATCAAACAAGAAGGGTTACTTTCTGCTAGAGTTTAGATGTTGTGGCACCTGAGAAACGACCGTTGGCGCTGTTTTTATTTTAATTTAGTACCAGATGTCTCAGCTTTCTTCGTTAATTTATACCGATCAAAAAGAACACGTGTTAGAGAGGGAAATGACCAGTGTAATCTGATACCACGGTCAACTAGTTATCATCTGCTGCTATTTGCTACAATAAACGTACTTATGTACTGTTATGTCCGCATAAATCTAAAAAAACCAAACTTGTATCAAACTTTTCCGACATTGCCTAGTCCTAGTGTAAACATTGCTTTACTACGCAGATTTAATTGCAGTGAAAGATCCGTTGGTGACAAAATATATAATAGTATTTTTATTCACATCATAGCTGTTCGGATGCCTCTATAACCGCTTAACTATTTTACCATTTCAATAGTATCTGTACTTTTTCACCCTCAGAAAGTTTCCTTGCCATTTCTGCTATACAACCTATACAACAATAACAAATGTAACAAATGGCACAAATTACAGCAAAATTCACTTGAGAAAATTTGTTGTACTAGATTTATATGAGAATAGCAGTACATACATACCATAAAAGACTTATCTACTCTAGATGAAGAGGAATACAGCAATTGTTACCGAATATAAACATCCCGACAAATAATAAATCTTCCGTAGCAAAATATAATAAAATAGAAATAATACCAGGTAAGCTTGAATTAACAAATAAATACAGTTCACATTATATATAAGGCTATAATTAGCATCTCCAGCTAATATGGTTTATTTTAATAGAAATTTTTAACAAATTTAAAATTTAAAATAGGCAACCGAGAACATTAACTTAAAATGACTCTTTTGTTAGGCTTTGAAAACCGTTTTAGATGACTCTAAATTCGTTTACGTACACCTATTTCCATAACAATATATATTTGTGGAACAAAAATAAATAAATAAAAAGTTTAAGCGGTTTTCTCGTGTGAATTACGATCAGACTGTCAGGCTGCAAGAAATTCTTCTTGTAGCCGTGATATCTTTCAGAACGCAGTGAGTGTCAGTTATGTTAATTGAAGAAAAAAATATTGTCAGTGGTGAGTTAAGGTTATCCGCAGCAACTGCACACTTGACGGACTTTTCACTGTGTAAATTTCGTTCGCTTGAAATTAACATGAACGGAATTTCTGTTTAATATGGTCGGTTTTGCATTTTTGCATTAAAAATAGCCGGCCAAGGATATTAATCTTGACGAATATGTCGTTGAAACATATTATAGAGTAGAATTCCTTTTTTTTATTTTCTGGAAATCGTTTCTTTTATTCTGTAAGTAATACATTTTTTTATGTAACTGTCATGTACTATTTTATTTTCTTTCGTTCCGATAGTAATTTTTCCACATTCAAGTAAAGGAAAAACAGACAACTCTAAATGACCTAAAATTTACGACAAACGCTTGCTTGAGGAAAATTAAAGGGCGCAACGTTGAATTTTTAAGTTAAAAAATAAGAGAATTGAATGAGCCGTTAGTGGGGAAGCTGGTGTAACTGTAAAGATTTACCATAAATATACATATCTTTTACTGATTTAATATTTTATCTTTATATTTACATATTGCGCTGTTTATAGACCACAAACTAATACAGTTTATAGGTATCTTTATTGATAATATTTATTTAACTCTTTTTACAAATGTATATTAGAAATGTTGATTACGTAATCCTAACGGGAGTTCTTTTCATGATTCACTCAAAAATCTACTTCAGGTTGAAGTGGCCGGACAACCCCCACATGGCGTAGTTGCTTCAGTTGTTGCATCAGTTGTTGTTTCAGTTGTTGGTGCTTCAGTTGTTTCAATTGCTTCAGTTGTTACAGTTGCTTCAGTTGTTTCTGTAGAGTCACCGTTCTCATCATATGAGTGGCAGTTAGCTTTGTCGGGATAATCACACCATCTGTTTATCGGATCGAAGTGAAAACCAGGTACACAACTAATAACTTTCTCTTCTCCGTTATTGCAATAAAGAAATTTCGAACAACTATTCGGATATGGATAAAACCATCTTCCGCTAGCGGGGCATATTGAGCCTAAGGGGCGAAGGGTATTTAGTAAAAGATATACCTAATGAAAATTGATGATCATACCGTGGTTAGGTGTACAACTGATATGAGGCTCGTTTTCACAAAATTGCAATATCGGGATTAAAAAAAGAGTTGGCTGGACAGTCTACAAAGGTTGGGACGCCATTCATGCACGCAATGAATTGTGAACAGTTGTCAGGATTTGGATGAAACGATATACCA